>JAFIDM010004315.1:63658648-63706365 GCA_023159025.1 Thereuonema tuberculata | reverse complement strand
TGAAAATAAATAATCTCAATGAATAAAAAAAATAAAAAATAATAAGAAGTTCCTAACTGAATGTGGAATATGCTTTCTTTGTTAAGTTTCATATGAATTCTTGAGCTTTTTTCCTGAAATCAATCAGCAGTTGTTAATAATCCAATCAACTGTTTCTCTACTGACCAATATTTAAAAATAATAACAAATTAACGTGCATAAGAATATGAACAAGGTAAAAATCAAAGATAAAAACGCACAACAATTAGATTCACTGAACTTATATTGGAATTTTTTGTGTCGGGAAACAAAAACAGACTGTTATTTCCCTTCCATTTTTAATGAGAACATCTCTTAATAAGGTTATATCTTGACAAATGTTCTTTACTTTAGTAAAATCAAAAATTTGTTTCAATGAAATTACTGCTTTAGTTTCCTCATAATGTTCAAATAAATATTCTTTTCCAAGTTTTTGTAAACAATAAACAGCATGGAGATAAAGTTCTTCTTCTAAATCTGGTTTGTGTTCTTGATGAGGAAAAATAATTTCAGCTATTGTCCTCCAAATGAAAGTTGGCCGGCGGAAGTTTGAACTGCGCAGCCCTTCCGGTAGTTGATCAATTATGTATTCCTGTCACAATGGACGACGTCGTCTGTTTTCACTGAGAAAGACATGTTGATAACTCCAAATTAAAACTTCTGTCGACTATTTAGCGTTATTTCAACACCAGTTGCTAACAATAAGTATTTATATAAATAAATAAATATATATTATTTATAAATACAATGCTCTTTTGCAAAGTAACAAGCGATTACCGTAATGGCGGCGTCCTGTCATAAAATCAGACGGAAGTGCCTGACCAGACTAATCGATCATACATGCGCAGAGCTCACAAAAACAGGGCGGCCAACTCTCATTTGGAGGAGAATACAAGTCTGTAAGGTGTAACAATGGCTTCTTTTTCAGAGGATGATGAAGGTTCTTCCATTTTGATGAAACCTGCCATCTGTTAATAGCAACCCAAAGCTTCTGTTCCTTTAGGTCCTTCGCCAATTCCAGAAAGAGTAAATTTATAATACGGATATTCCTTTACCATATTTTGGCACCATTCCTTGAATTCTTCTCTTGTCCATTCAAATTTGTGATCCCAATGTCGAAAACCTTTCAGGTCAGGAAAAAGGACATTAAAGTCAGCATTTGGTGTAGTAAACACAGTAAAACCCCGTTATTACGCTCGTCAAGGGACCATGACCTACAAGCGTAATAAGCGGGATATCGCTATAAACGGGAAATGATTTATTAGATGGAGAAACATTTAGACACCATTTTACAGGAAAGATACTTGATTCTGAAATAGATATAGTGCAAATGTGAGCACTATATAAAAAAAAATTAAAAAAAATCTTTGATTGTGGTTTGCCATGTGTGTGTGCTACTGCTATGAATTATGACATTTTCAATGCGGTTCAAGTAACTATTAAAATCAATTGATACACCACTAGGAGCAACACTAATATATTTTCGGAGCAGATTTAGTGCACTGCCCGCTATTTCACGCGCCTTTTCTTGAATGATTGGGCCACTTAATGGCACTGATGTATCACGGGACTGATGAATCCATTCAATTAGAATTTCGTCGGCATCTTCATATTTTCCACACTTTACTTTTCTACGTTTGCAACCACCCTTCGCTGCATTGGTAATTCCATTCTTATTTTTTATTATTGTTCTCAGACTGGATGAGGGAATTCCTAGAGATTCCTAGAATCCTTCTGACTTAGTGTAGAATTCTCGTCGTACTTACGGAGAATTTGCAATTTTTCACTTATAGAAAGGGATTTTCGCTTCGACATTTTGCACTAACTTACTTTATCACAGACCCGCACTTCAAAGAGTTCAAAGATTCCCTCCTACCAGGGAAAGAAAAGAATCTTTACAGTGTTACATTTCTTTTCGATACAAAATTTCCGATATAAAAAAAAGCGCTACAAGCGGGATTTGAAGCGTTATAGAGGGTAAAAGTATACAGAGTTACATAGAAAATCCCAGGGACCGTATGAAAGGAGCGTAAAGAACGGGATAGTGCTATAAGCGGGAGCATAATAACGGGGTTTTACGGTATTACCACTTTTGGTTTTATATAACCAAAAATGGTTTCTGGAAGCTTTTGTAAAATGTGTTGTTCTAAATGTTCTATCAGTTCAATGCATGTCACTACATCGTATCCAAAAACTCGATTATCCTTTTCAGCCAGAAAGCAAATGAATCATCAGTGGATTTATTCTGCGATTCAGATAGTCACATGCTAATGGAGAGACCATATATTTATAGCTTTCGATCACATCAGCATTTATATCTATGCCTGAAAATTCTTCTAATTCAGGTATTGTCTTAATCTCAAGACCAAGTGAAATTTTCTTCTTTATGATGTCAACCACCTTTGAGTAGGGCTGCTGATGTGATCGAAAGAAATAAATATAGTCTCTCCATTAGCATGTGACTATCTGATTCGCAGAAACAACTCAAATGGATCAAAAGAAACATATACAAAAGACAAGCATAAACAAAATAATGGCCCTTCAAATAAAAAAACATCAAAATATAAATTAAGATTAAAAAGGGCAGTAAATTAATCCCCACCAGCAGACCGCTTGGCTAATAAAGGATTAATTTATAAAAAATGAACACAAGTAATTACAAAATTTAACGTAAGAATGTTAGTAACAAACAATAAAGATAAAAACGCGCACAACGGGGATGTTTAACGTGACGTCACTGTCACATGATGTTTGTTGACCCTCCAATGCCTTCTAGTAGAAACTTCGTGATATCGTTCGCTTTATTTTCAAATTTCTCCAAAATAACTTTGCTGTTTAATTAAAAATAAGATGTAATTTCATGATTTCCTAAGTAAAGATAAAAGTAACTGATTTAATGTTACTAAACCTGGGTTCTAAAGCTAAAAGAAATGATTTGAACACACAGTTTGCTCTAACATCAGCTGATCCCTTTCAAGCACCAGTTTACTTATTCGAGGTTTAATAAAAATATATTACTTAATGAATTCACTTACTTATTTTTCAATTTGCTCACCCTGTATTTATGCTATTATTATTATCTATCTATGGAATTTCTACACATTATAATTCTACAAATCGAATTCATTTATGTATTACTTAAAACAAATTCGTTTCTATTATTATTATTCCTTACAAAGCAGAAAAAAAAATTGTGCAGCATTATTATAAGTCTTACTTATGTATTACTAAAAGTCTCGTTCATTAAATATTTTCATTAATATGATTAAAATAAGCTTCCCTCTTTTAAATTTTTTTTATTTCGGTCATAGATTTTTTTTTTTTTAAATGCAATTTGTTAATATTAATAGTGATTCTTTTTTTTTTTTTTGCTAAAACTGTTCCATATAGTAATTTGTTTTATATATTATGTTTTTATTTTCAATGTCGATTTCAAGTGATATCGTTTACTGAAATAATTTTTTTTTAAATATCAGAACGAAGGAAGAAAAAATTCGTACAAACAATTCATGTCATATTTATCATTGTAATTCGTATTATTTAATAATTTCAATTTAAGAACATATTCCCAATGGCGGGACCGGTAATGCTTATAATGCGATATTTAAAAAAGTATATCTTAATTTACTGCAGTAATTAGAAAATTAAAAGCAAAGGCTTTGCATAAATTATTTTTTCCCTTCTGAGGTATTAAAATTATGTTAAAAGTACATCCTGTTTTATAAGTTCTAATGAAGCGTCTATAAACCATTATTACACCTGCAAATTACTTCAAAAATTGCATAATTAATTAATTTTGAAATTTCAACTTAAATAAAGCTTAAATATTTATTTATTTATTTATTTATTATTTATATAATCAGTTAGTTTTCTTCACAATGACCTTGAAAGTGATTCGACAGAAAATTTCTGAAATTCAATTTACATTTTTTCAATTTGAATGCTTTTTTTTTTGGTTGCGATTTTATTTCAAAAACTGAGTTTCTTTATTTCTGTTAATGTTTATTTCATTCACCTCTGTTTTTTCATTTCTGCTTTCACACGACCAATGATTTTGTAGAAAGGTATCTCGCCATCGTCATGAAAAGTAACATCAGAAACAAATTTCTATTTAAATATACTTATTCCTTTCATCTAGAAATCACATATCTACATTATTTTCATACGCCTCCTTAACTGTATGCCGATAATTCAATATATTTAAAGTTGAGAAATCTTTAATATACAGAGGTGCTTCGGTAATCTTCGCCATGTTTTTAGAAGTAACACCAACATCACGTGACTTTTTCAGCCTCGAACCCAAGGACCTTAAACCAAGGACCATAAAAGATTTCAGAGCTAATTTTGAAATTTTTATACCGGGAGTTTTGATTTTTACCTTACTAATGCTGTTAACGCAGGTTAATTTGATATTATTACATTATGTATGCGTTAATTTTTATAAATTAATTCTTTATAAGCTAAGCGTTGTGCTAGAGTGGATTAATGATTGTTATGCGTTTTTATCTTTGATTTTATCTTACAATATTAAAAAAAACAACAACAAATATTAAAAGCGGACTGGATTGTAAGCTTTCTATATGCTTCAATCGTGCAACCTTCTCACAATTTCATCTCGCTATCATTTTTAAAAATAGCAGTTTTAAATTTTTAAAACAGTCAAACGAAGTGTAACTTACAAAGAAATACCTTGTCCATAAATATTCATTGCAAGTTTCAAATAGATCTGTTCACTGCTTCAAAATTTAGAGGTTAGGTACAAAGTCACGGTAATGCTATTTGCTATCCTTCGAAAAATAAGCCCAAAATGGCAGTTAGAAAAATTGAATTCCACGCGCAGAAATTAAATTCCTGTTGTTTTTTTTTTCTTTCGTAAGATTCTTATTTTTTTTTTAATTTTAATTTTTTTTTTTTTATTTTGAGGCATTACCAAATACTCCTCCACAATTTTCCAATGCATTAAATGAAATTATTGATATTTTACGGCTTAATTGTGCTTATTTAAAATTTCATGGAAGACTAAGAGTTTGTTGAATTTACGATGTGCACTTGGCCCAAAGCCTCCTCTTGTAGCAGGAAAGGGCTTCGAGGTTATTCTCGTAATAGAAGAACCACGTGCTGTTGAACTGAAAACAATTGGTTTCGGCTGTCCATCGCTCATTGCTCTATTAAAATTCCTTCGAACCAAGAAAGATATATAAAAAAAAAAAAAGCATAGGAAACAATTTCATCAAGTATCTTTCAAACGTGTACTATCAAAGTTAAAAATAAAACGCGTGAATGATTTAGTCTTAACTACAGATAATTAAATGATACGTATTAAATGCGTATTATGTATTTCCCGCCCAAAAAGGATTTTTTTTTTTTTAATCATAGATTTTTGTAAAAGAAGAAGAAAAAAAAAAACACCGTCGTTATTTCAATGCTGTTACAGCCAGTGTATCAGCTTATATTTATAATTGTAAGTAACAGTCTTTAAGAATGGTTCGCCATTATAAAAATTTAAATACAACAATTTCGTAAATTGCATTCAATTAAGCTATAGACTGTTTTACGTGTCGTGATGAACAATTAAAAATGCCAGCTAACTCGACACTTACAAATTAAAAATTTGCTTGACGACTCTCAACAAGGGAGGATTGGAGGAGGTAGGGTATTTTATGTTTGACAAAGTAACCGGTCTGTTGAGGTTACGAAACGTGCGTCACGGTTTTTTATTATGGAATTATTTTATTAGCACATTTTTAATTTGTAAGTGTCGAGTTAGCTGGCATTTTTAATTGCATTCAATTAAATTAAGCCGCTGTTTTATCTATTCACTTCATTCTCAATTCTTATAACTTTTTTAATGTCAATTTGGAATTTCCTCGTCTCGTTTTCGAAGCGTCTGTAGACATCAAACCTTGACAGATCTCACCAGTCGGGATAACTCGGAAGTTTTTTCGTTTCTGATGTCATTTATGATGGTGTTATGAGTATTAATTTCGTATTTAGTTACTGTTAATTATCATTTAAAGAAATATTGATTATGATTTATTTTCTTTTTAATTAACTTGTAATAGCACTTTTTAATTAATCCGTTGGTTGAAATGTTTCTAGAAACTAGTAAGACAGCGTATAATGTAATACTTGCTGAAAAATTGTTCGTTCACTAACCTTCGTAAACGATTCAATGTAAAATCAGTTCGTCTCCAGTGTCAAGGACTGACTGTTTTTGAACTTTGTGTTTCGTTACCATCTTTTGCTAAGTTTAAAGCCAACGTTATTCTTTGAAGAATAGAATTTAAGCTGCTAAAAGAAACCTACCCTCGTTCTCCTTTAAAAGAAAACCACTTTATAAATATTGAACTATTATTTTAGCGATCAAATCCATTTCCCCGTAACAGAATCAGATATTTTTCCACAATTACACCTTATTAAAAATTTCGCATTCAGATAACGATGGACGTGGCCTTTTCTGATTTTCCCAATCTGGGCTACTTTTATTGACGCCATTGCTTTTTTTATATATGTGCTTTATTTATCTTTCAATTGTACTTTGATAAATTTAAACATTACATTGAATAACTTTGTTAGTCTTTTGCAAATGATGATTTTTATTTGGAACTATTTCCTGCGGAAACTTATGACAGTAAAAAAGAATTGAATGTAATTCTTGGGTTCGATACCATGGAATTTAAATAAAATGTCTTGAGATATAAATAAATAGTTCAACAAATAACTCCTTGCGAAAATCTTTTACTCCATGACAACGATATTCGAATGGTTTCCTCAACCATTCTTCTTCAGGTTACAAAAGAAACCTTTTGAGTATTGATTCTTCTTCAGGTTATTTGTTGATGGATTTATTTATATCAAGTTTATGTTAATAAAATGTCTGAGATATTTTAATAGAGATGGAAAATTTTCGTAAATAGTCATTTTCTATTAGTGTTAACAACTCAAGGACCATATGTTACCCAGAAGGAGATATCGGAGAGTTTGAGATCTTTTGAGTGGGTGCCTTATTTATTTTCTTCTGTGCCTTTGGGAAACATTCAGGGTTCTATTGTGTCTTAATCTCTTATTAAAAAAAATAATATTTCTACAGGAGCATAAATTAGAAGGGAAAAAAAAAGATTTCCTCTGATTTACTGTCTTAAATAAAAAACTGACAATTCATTCAATGTGGTGTTGTGTAGTATTTTCAGTCATTATAATTAAGATCTCCCTCTTATTAAAAGAGAAAGGTTTCAAAAAAAAAAAAAAAAAGAATAAAGAAAGGAAAAAACGGAAGAAGGGGAAACGAGCAACCGAGTGACGAATTGCTTTTCTTGAGTTATAAGATCTTGTTCTTATCTTTTTGTAGACGAAGAGAGGGAAAAAAATCCCAACTAACCTCCATTTGTATCAAGATTAAAAAGGACCGCCTTTAAAAGCTAATGTTTTCAAACCGCGCAGCTTCAGTGGGTTACAAGTATTTACATTTCAGTTAGAGGTTACATAAATTATAATAATTTCAAGGAAACATTCCATAAAAAAGCTTGTGCATTACAGACATAAAAAAACGTTTATTCCTTCTGCATTCTAGACCAGAATGGATCGCTTAGGGACTTAATATTCGTTTTCTTTTCAGTTATATATTAAGAAAGAAAAAAAAAATAGGTCTATAATTTTTTTTTCTTGAATTCTTGGCATCAACATTTGTTAATTCAAATAATAAAAATGTTAATATTCAATTAAGAACTGAGAAAATGTCTGGAAATTACAGAGAACGGTACTGCTTGAGGTTTTTTTAAATAAAGATAAGGCAGAGTTGGCGTACTAACTTTCAGCCAAAACCCAAAGATAATGAAAAACATTGATAATCTAAACTTCAAAGTAAGCTTTCACCTTTTCTATGTAATTAGTGTTTACCAAATTTGTTTGGTAAATTTGTGGCCTTATTTGACCTCATTTTTATACAAAAGTCAAGTTCATTAACATTATCTCTATTAAATAAAATTTCAGCTTCCATCTAAAAGATAAATAGGTTTAGTATAAATGATAGCGTATTTTGGCAGTCATTTTTGTACACACCTAGTTTTTGAGTATTAATTCAATATGTACTAAAAATTTAAAATAGTAGCATCCTTTTAGTAACATATATCTATCTACGTAACTTCAACTTCTTAGGATTTTTAGTTATTGGGCTAACTTGATCAAGGACGAACATGCGTGTATTTTACGACTTAAAATTGTATTTTAAAATAACTTTAAAATTTCTAGCTGCCTCCCCTCCTTCCATTTTTTTCTCTTCACCGTATTTTAAGGATTTATAAACTTTAGCTCAACCTGTAACTTCCTGGCATTAAAAAATATATTCATTTTTTTTTTGACGGAACAAAACTGGAGATACAGAATATAAAAAGGTATTGATATTTTTGAATTTTAAGTTTCAAGAGATTAAGGAAAGGATAAGTCATCAAATTGATTTAAGAAGATCTAAATAGAAGACAAGTGGTTCCTCCCAAAGGACATTCTGAGATTACATATTGAAAATACGTAAAGAAATGTACTCGTATGTAAGCCCAAGTCAGAGAAGGGAGAAGATTAAACAAGAAAAAAAAAAAAAAAAAGACTGCTTGGAGTCAAAAGTGGGATCAAACGAAATTTATTACCCCTTACTCCTACCCCTAGAACGGAGGGCGGCTTTTCTTGAAGTTTCGCTTGTCTGATGTCTTTACTAGAAAACCGTGGAAATGTCTAGAATTTCGATGCTTACTTATTAAGATTGGCGCAACCATGAGACAGGGTCAGTAATTTCGAGGCTTTTTATGAATCTTCTTTTTCTTCTTCTACTTATCTTGTATTAGTTGTCATGGCCTGTTACGGTCTCAATCCATTTATGGACAGTCTTCCAATTGATTTCTTCCTTTTAGGCCTGTAATTTATTATTTGTTTGTTGTGTCTGTTATTCATTCTTTCAATATGTTGCCTCCACTTATTTTAGTTATAATATCTATCTATATAAATAAACTAATTTGATATATATTCTATTATGGGTTTGTCCTTTAATTCTGCAAATATTTCATTATATCTTTTGTGATCTGGTAAGGGATAACTGCTGTTTTGTCATGAATCTCATTTCAGCAACTGTAATTCTTCATTCATCTTGTTTCTTGATTGCTACCATATGCCCGCATTAGTCGTGCTAACATTTTGTATATTCCAATACGGATATGTTTTTTGAACTTGTTCCATTTTATAAATAAAACCTGAATATATTGTGTATCGTTATCAATCGCTTTCGAATTCCTTTTTTGTTTTTCTGATTTTTCCTACTATAAATGTGCATAGCTACACGCCAGCTACAACATGCTAAGTTTAGGTTTGGCCTAATATTTATACGTTAACATGCAGCGGAGAGAACAAATTATTTGTAGAATGTAATTTTAAATTGAATTGTTCATGTCCGCATATGATAAAGAACTGTTTGACTTAAAACCAGAAACTTTTATAATGGAAGGAATTTAGGTTTTTATATAGAAGATCCACTATTATTTTTTACACATATTCAGTTCAACATCGGCAAATACATTGTAGAAGATATTCCATAAAACTTCATACAAACACACAAACTAAATACACTCGTACGTATAACCAAGGCCGCGCCAAGCGGGGGTGCACGGCACCCGGGCGGCAGGTCTTGGGGGGCGGCGGGCGGCAAATAATTTAGTTTATTAGGGGCGGCAACTTTTGCCTGGCACCCCGGCGCCAACATACCTTGGCGCGGCCCTGCGTATAACGATACTTTAGATGTCATAAGAAACATGGAAAAGAGAAATCACGTGGATTCGGGTCCCAACCTGTATGTGAAGAAGGACCACGAAAGCAGAACAAGACCAGACTGCTTTTTAAAAAACTTCATCTCGTCTGTCTCCTTAACAGTGGTTTCTGTCTAAGAACACACGCTGTAATTGAGTAAACAACCTTAATCTCCATACTCATTGATAAACACACGTTATTCAAGGTCAACAATTAACTGATTACACATTTCTACTATCTCCGTTTATGAAGATTTTTTCTTTTCTTTTTTTTTCACCAGTATCTCCATTCTCATCTTAATTTCATTTTTTTATCTATTTTTCTCATCTCTCAGTGAATTCATATTTTGAATGATGAAGTCTTCAAAGACGCCAAATTCTCTGTTTGCTAATTATTTAGCTTTTAATGTTTTCTATGGTAACTTTTTTTTTCCATGTTCATGTGCAAATTTATCATAGAAGGGATCTACACGGAGAAATTTTTAAATACATTCATAGCTTGTGCATAAATGCATGTAAACCAAGATTAAAAGAAAAATTATACATTCACTGTTTCAAAAATGATAAGAATACCAGACGTGACTAATTTTCCGTAAGAAAATTCCTTAAAAATTACGGATTCTGAGCTCGTATAACTTCCAGGATATATTGGAACTTAAACTTGACGAAAAAAAATGAACTGATAGATTATTTTTGTTTTGTTTTGCTCCTGCGACATTAACTCTGTGAGATACGCTTCCTTCCACATTCAAAAGCGTTGTCATTAACCCCCTTGTGACTCGTAGTTAGATTCTATTTCGGCTGCAGGTGTCGGCAGAGGGACAGGCATTCAGTGTGAATTGTTCGAGTGTTGACACAAGGGGCAAAACTTCCTCATTAACCCGTCTTCGAGTCGAGGGAGTCTTGACGGACTGTGCTCTAGGGACACACAAGGGCCAACATTAATCACGAAGTAGAAGGAGGAGAGATGACATTCCAACAACAGAAGAAAAAAAATAGAAAGATTAATCATGAATTGAAATATTTATAATATTGAAATTCCTGTTAAACAGCGTAAAAACAAACATAAAATAACAATACACTTTAGTGTTGATAACTTTACATAAGAATAGGATTGTAAACAGTGATTCGTCAATTTAAACTTCCCGTCGGATCCAAGACAGGTGGACTTAACATTAAAGATTAAATTAATATATATAATTATATAAAATCCATTTTTAAAATTAATATTCTACGAATGACCTATCTTACAATGTTCAACAGTTTCTCCTTAATATACCTTGTAAATAACTTACTCCTAGAAATTCTATTAAATAACACTCCTTTAATTCCCATAATATTTCCTACTTCTTTTCGAAGGCCTTCATCAGGTGGTACCAGAGAAACTATTCTCCTTCCTCTACATTGGGTAAGGGTTACAAAAAATGAAATGAAATGTAGAGGAAGGAGAATAGTTTCTTGTCCTCTAGTACCACCTGATGAAGTCCTTCGCACAGAAGACGAAATATTGTGGGAATTAAAAGAGTATTATTTAATAGGATTTCTAGGAGTTTCTCCTGAACTATGTAGCAAAGCCATAAATTGTCAGAATGAGTTTTTCATGAGTTTGACAAACATCCAGTTTCTTGTCTCTTTTTTTTTTTTCTTTATACCTTTCCATTCTTTTATTTTCATACAATCTGTTCTAGAACATAAGGAAAACCTGCCAGATACAATTCTGAAGATACAACATCTCTATTAGACAACAAAGTTTGACTTATCTACAGCCAAATAAAATAAAATAATAATAATTTACACTTGCATATTTAGGATAACTACTAACTCTACACTGACAAATTAAGCTGTTAATAATGCCAAAATAGATGACTATTCCTTTCCCTAAACTTCAAATTTTTCCCTTTCAAGTTTCTGATACTAATTTTAGCTGTGTGGCTTCCGCCTTAACGAGGGGCGGAAATTGTAGACCATTTTGTTGAATAATTCGTTGCCCTGATTATACTACGGTACATTATACTACAGTAGATTAGTTCGGAGAACAGACAAAACACAGAAAAAGTATCAGCCTTTAAGATTTTCTTTGCTGTCCAAAAAAAATTTGAATTATCAGTTTAGAAAACTTTCACTGACCTTTACAATGAAATACTCCTTCAATATTTTTTCTTCTCTTCTCCGCAACCCTCCCTCCCTCTCCCGGCAGAAAAACAAATGAAAACTAAAGATCACTGACCATCTGTTTGGCGCTTTTAGTACTGGTCGTCGTTTAATTAAGATGAGTTGCAGCGATTTTTTTTTCTTTTTTTATTGTAGCATTGAGGTTTTTTTTTTAGTAGTGATTTGGTGTTTGCCAGATGGATCCAATTCCTTGTGGTTTTACGCTCTGAGGTTAACTTCTTATAATCTGTTCGTCGTCTTGAAGACGCACATTCGTATAAGAGATTGAATATGAGGTGCCACGTTTCTCAGCGATTGATGAAGATTGATTTGAAGTCAGTAGAAGGGTATAAAGTGAAATGCATTCTTCGCGGATTGGAGGTCAACCGTAAAATGAATGGTTATCTGCTTTGTTGTTGTTGGGTTTTTTAGTACAAGGTTTTTAGATAGCCTAGGATTTAAAAACAATTGGAAGCTCTAATATTTGATCTAAAAAGAATCAACATTTTATTAAATTTATGTAAAATATAGAAAAGATAGTGTCCCAAAGTTCCGTAATACTTTAGTATGAAACTGCAAGCGTCGCTGTATGGTAAGGCTTGTTTGCATGCTTGAGAAAGGGGTTTGAATCCGGGTTCAAGAGTTTTCCTGATTATTTTTCACATGAGTGTTAGATTTCTTGACTATATGTTAAGGTGGTAGAGCGACGGATTGACCAATACAACGCTCGATGGGTTACTGATTGCAGGATTTTATACTCCTGTGCTGTTTATCCTTTTCTAAGAATATCGACGTGTTGATTTACTTTTAATACTAAAGTGTGTTCGAACTGATCAGTTCTTCAGAATGAATCTGAAACTTGAGGCAACTTCTGCTGCTACAAAAGCTATAATATCTCGTCTAGAACAAGTTAGTATAAAAAAACTGTGCCAGACTATTAGGAAATTACACGAAAAAATTCTCATATAATTACAAAGGAATATCTACACATTTCGCACCCTAATATACGATACTTTTTCTTTATATTGCATAAATGCCACTGAAACGAAGCGAAAGTAGTTTTACAGCTTTTGTGTTGCTCGAAACCACATCTCATTTGAAACGAAAGCAACTCCCTCTTTTTTTCTCCCTACTGTATATCTTGCAGTGAAACACTTCACGAGGTGATGGTGAGACGAAGAACCACTGAAAGACGAATGCACTCCTATGTCTATGTGCAAAGAATAGTTGATATTATGTTAGTGAAAATGTTTTTTTGTTCTTCTCGGTGATTCTGTAAATGCAGACAGAACAACTAAAAACAAGTTTTAAAGTTTCCAGTTTGTAGTTCAGCGAAGATAGATTCCCTTGTATTGATGCTTATTTAAATATCATTTTCGTACCTTTTCGGCGACACATTTATCTTCCTTATTTATTTTACTTTATGAAAATGTTTATTTGGGGTTGTTTTAACGTCTGCAAATGACTTTTATTCCAATAACGACGTTAAAGGATGTAATCAGCAAACAACAACAAGTTTCAAACACATTTATCTCTAAATGTATGACTTCCTGTGAGGGAGAGGCATTTATTTATTGGAATTGGGTCTCAACAAACACTCCTACAGTTGTTGTTGTTGTGGTTCGGAAATGATTTTAAAAATAACGTTGTGACAAAATCCATCTGTTTCCGTTCCTTTTTTTTTCTCCGCCAAGTGATTAAAAAAAATATATATACCTAGTATTTTATTTAAACATCTATTGTTCATTTTAAAAAAAAAAAACGAGCAAAGATTTTTACTTCATAAGTTAATAATGTATAAATAATGATTCAGGATTAGTACGTATTCTTCAAAGCAACCAATAAGGTCATAAGTATTTTAGGCCATGTATTTTCTTCTTAAAAGATTACATTTGAAAGCCTGATTTTCATTTGACCTATCGTAGACCTTCCAGCCGTCACGTGACTGTCAACCCGAAGCTTGTTGGCGGAGCAGCCCGAATTGGGCGCTTTTCTTCAAGATCATTTAATACATTATTGGTTTGTGTGTGACAGTTTACAGCAGTTATAGATATAACGTTTAGAAAAATGTTATTTAAATGATAGCGAAGAACAACCTTACATCGATTATCCAGTGTTACTTATATGGAGAAGACACTTAGATTATTTCGATCGTTAACGACATGACTCCATCGATACTCATTTCTATTAAGTGAAAAGGATTAAATCTATAAAACTAGAAGATAATATATATTGCACTAACAAGACTTATTATCAAAGAGTAAACAAAATAAAATATTTTCCGTTTACGGTGGTTGAGGAAGTCAGTCTGAATCCTGGCTAAGCCATGGTGCATCATTCGTTCTTTCCCTTGTGTCCGAAGCCTCGGGGAATCGTGTCTTCAGTCTTCTCTTTTTTACCTTCCCATATTTTCGACTTTTTCTTGATGTGGGTTTCCTGGCGCAGCACAATCTCTGTCGTTGTTGCGTCATTATTACAACAGTGTAACTCCATTAAGAAAACCAATTTTCTTTTTTTTTTTCTTTTTTAATACAGTTGTGCTTTAGCCCGTGCTTGTATGAGTTACAGAAGTTGGTTATAGCTTTTGTTGCCGCCTTTAAGATCATAATATTGGAAATATTGGAAAACATGAAATGGTTTTAACATCTTAAATTCAAAATGAGAATTAGAATTAAATACATTTTTATTGTTTTTAAAAAAGTATTCCTTAAATAAAAAGTAGTTTTCTAAATATCAATTAAAGATATATGTATCTAAATATATAGATTTACATGTACATAGCTGTTCCGTCGTGGCCTTGTGGTCTAGAAGGCGGTCTTCATGAAGCAGATATGTCGGAATCTGAGTTCGAATCCCGGCGCGGGGCTTGGATGTTTCATTCTTTCTTCTTCAGTGTTTCGTCCGTTTCCTCGGGTGTAAAAGCTAGTTCGTCCTCCTGTGATACACTCTGAGTTACGCTAAAGAATGGACTTGTATGTGTGTCTGAAACTCTTTTCAGATACAGCATTGTAGAAGAATAAATAATAATTATTGGCGAATATAAAATTATTTATTCTTCTACAATCCTAATTCTCAAATGAGTTTCAGTACGTCAGATCGGTCCTTTGCTATTGGTTAACTCAAAAGTCACTCTCCAATCAGAAGCTCTCGACATCTTGTGTAATGTAATCTATGGCAGTCTGAAACTAAAAATATGCATAAATACAGCTTTTTTTGTCTTAATAGTTCTTCAAAAAAAAAAAAGGGAAAAAAAAAAAAAAAAAAAAAACCTCTAAGGTGGGCTTTCTTTAAGTCTTAAAATTGCGTTCTGATAATTTTTTATTATTTTTTAATAACTAATTTCAAGCTAAAACCCTAGCAACCGAGCCTAGCAACAGGCTGTTTGAACTGTGACGTAGGTTGTGACGACACTACTTCAACGGTTCATTAGGAATTCTGGCAGCCAGACAATCATCTCGATCTCCTGTCTAATGAATGCCATACGATAAATAAATACATTTATATAACCTAAAAGTTACATAAGTGAACACAAATATAAAGAAACATTTTTAGCTTATTCCCACAAGAAAATCAAATTTATCAAATCTGTCAGTCTTCGTGTGCCTCACTCCACATCTCTCATAACTTCTGAACCACTGGATGGATCTTCTTGAAACATGGTATGCATATTCGAGGACTAGGGACGATTTAACTTTCATATCTGAAATATTTCCAAATATATCCATGTGATAAATTAGCATGAGAGGGCGAAAATAATTCCCATAGAAAAACATTAAAAACTTAACAATGAATTTTTCTCCTATTTCTGTTAATATTCCATTCCTCGTGATTTCTTACAATTAAAATATTTATGTAACAGTCATTAAATGGATGTAATTGTGGATATTACTTTGATCAATAGTGTTGCATAGAAAATTTATTTATTTATTTATTTATTTATGGCGTTTTTCTGACGAAATCCCCAGGAACTACAAAATCACTGTGACACTGTCTTTTCTTTCGTAGCTGATAAATTACAAGTTGGTGTCGAAATTGATGTTTTAAAAAGGTTGGAGGCGTGATTCTGGTCAAAAGCATTGATCCGCGACCTGATGAAAATATCAAAGTGTTCACAATTCGACTTTGTGCAGACCTCATTGAATTTCGTAATATACTTCACTTAGTTTCCGTTTTTAAACAGCGGTCTCTTTCAGCTCAGCAAACGCATTTTATCTCATTTTATTAATGTTTTCATAAAAAACGTTAATGGATGATAAAATATTTTTATGGAGTAGGTTTTTTTTTATTGAATTTTCGCGGCAGCAAGAAGATATTCAAATGTTCAATAAAGATAGTATTTAATAATAATTATAATATAAAAAATACATTCAAATTCTAATTTGTACTAAAAAAAAATAGCAACACTTCAACTTTGAAGCTTCAATTAAACGTCTAAGGTAAAATAAAACAAAAAGTTTAAATAAAATTCAACATTTCAATAAAATACATCTTTTGTAAATTATTAATAAAAATATTAAGATATAAAATGTAAATTTAATGCTAATTTGAAAGATGTTAGTTTAATTTTCTGCTTTTAATTTCTAAATATGCTTTTTTAATTCTTGGTCGTAGTTCCATTTTTTTTATTTATAATAAATACTTTAATAGAAAAACAGTTAGAACTCGCTCTTCCGACCCTAATTGTTTTTTAAATATTAGTTATTAAACAAATCGTCGTAAGGTGAACCCTCTTTAGCTACAGAAAAGGATGGTTCCCAAGGGTTAATATGATATAATCCGTAAGCTATTAATACTTACCATTAAAGGAAATAAAACCGAAGAAAATAAAAGAAAAAGCATCTATAAAATACTTCAGTAAAGAAATGTGTCGTTGTCAGGACAGGAAATTCATCCTCTTCCTCCAATTTTTGTTTTTAAATATTGGTTGGTTTTCTAATCCTAACGAAAAATTAAATGTAAATGTGAAAAAGATTGTTAAAAGTTCTTTGAAATCTCAGTATTTATTTAATCCGGGATTTGACGAAAATCAGATGGGGGAGGGAAGTACGTAACGTGAGATACATATTTAATTGAGGTATAAGACTGACTTAATACCGTCGTATAAGCGAGTTTGATCATAAGAGGGAGTATTTGTGTTATGCACTGTGACAGCAAGAAAATGGATATATGAAGTGGTAGAGCTACGTTAGGTAATTACAAAGTATTCGAACCCGTCTAATTGTATTTATTTATTTATTTATTGTTTCAGGTAATTTCGATCCATCACTAACAATTCTGAGCAAGTGGGGGCGGCTAACAGGACCCTCTGATTCCACTATTATGATGTGTCTGAGTGCCTACAATCCCCCAGAAGCCCTCACGTTTGATCGTGTTCTCAACACAGGACAGGTAAGCAAATGCTTTCTTAAGTTTTTAACGGCAGGGAATTTTAAGCTATTTTACAACCTTATCTAAGTTACAATGAATATTTATTTAAAGAACTGAAACACTTGTGTTATTTTAACTACGTTTGTGTTATGTTTTATATAAAATTTTCTCTAAATTTCACTAAAGCTTCTGGCGGATTTTAAAAATTAATGTGTTTGAAATTTTATAGTTCACATATTAAAAGAATTCAGGTCTTACGAAGGAACTATTTTTCTGTAATTTGTCAGTGTTCTTTCTTCTTAAATGAACTTAAAAAGTTCTAAAGTTAAAGAATTACTTTGAAACCAGTGAATTTTAATAATTAATTAGTTATTACTAATGTAACCGCTACATACAAACAATTATCATTTATTATCATCACTATGTCAACATCTTCAAAGGAAAATGAATTGTTTATATTTTGATCTATTAAAATATTAGATGTTATTAAAGTCTTTACATGAGATCAGTGTCATTGATGAGCAAAGAGTTAACATCACTGAATGTATTTGTTACAAGGAGCAGAGAATCCATTCTTCGCATATAGACATTTGAATAATTGACTATGATGTTAAAGAACATACAGCTCATTTGCTCAATAACGACGTAACTCAAAAATGATCTTTTTCGGGTTGTTTGTAGATAAACAATTACGGTAGAACGAGATAACTGAGCTTCTAACACTCGCCACGCGAGGGCAGTTGTGTCAGTTTTGCGTCATCATATTTCATCAACAAATTTTCAAACTCATTTTCTGGGAAATGATGTTTTCTGAGTTATGCCGTTGTTGCATCAAATGAGCGATGTATACATTGTTTATCGTTCTAAATTCATCTGCATGTTTTTCTATATATTGTCGTATGTTTTGCACAATGGACCACTGTTTGTTTGTTTAAATAAAATCTTTATTTCAAACCTACAATTAAAAATAAGCATTTCAAAAGAAGGACAGTTTCTTAGCAACGTATATCTTCCGTTTGACCATCGTTCTATTTGTCAACTTCCACTGTACGAGCTATGTACTTACTCAGCTTTACATATTGTGAACCGCAACTTCGCCAACCGCGATGAAAACATAACTTAAGATAAATTTAAATAAATCAATGGAAGGCAAAGTCAACTAGCATCGCTAATCTGGTTCAGCATTTTAAAAAAGAAATAAAAAAACAAAGTTATAGACTGAGATCTTGACTCGAGAAACACTCATGGGCTCATAATTGGAGTAAGAATGTTAATGTTAATGTTAATGTAGTGAATGTGGGTGGCAGAGAAGCCAAGCACTGCGAATTGGAGTAAGAAAATAAGACGAACAAATTCAATAAGGATAACATAAAACACTTTAATATAAAAAAATAACAAAATTATTTACAAAGTTCCAAAAGGAAGAGTACTAAAAAAATAGTTAAAAGAAATTTAGCCTTTTTAAAATTTATATATCAGAACTATGATTTCAGAGGAATGAACGATAAATTAAATTTTGGTCAAAAAAAATATAAAACAAAAGGTTTTATGGCATTCTAATAAAGTAAAAAAAATTGATAAGACTTAATGAACAAAAATTTGAAATACTAAATTTACCCAAAAAAAATCAGTAAGATTACTCTCTAATACTCTCCGAAGTTCCAATTCAATTTCTCTTATTTCCAGTGAAAAATTTCTACTACTTAAATCTGCATTTTCTAGGCTTTCTGACTTGATTCCATCTGAATGAACGACACTAATGTATTTATTCTATGAATTAAGGCACAAGGATAAATTCACAGTGCTCCCACAATTGGGACACGAAATGCCAACAAAAGAATTCAATAGAATCAAATATATTTAGTCCGTACACTTCAGCATAATTTACCTGAGATATGGTTCCGCCTAAATGAACGACACTAGATGTATTTATTCTAAGAATTAAAGGCAATTGAAGAAGAATACGATGCTCCCACACACTGGGACACGAAATTGCAAACAAAAGAATTCAATAGAATCAAATATATCCAGTCCGTACACTTCAGCACAAATTTCCTGAGATACCACCTATCTCACCATTATATCTAAAATCAACAGTCTTCCTACATGGAGTTGTTTAGGGGTGTTCAATGTAGCTAGAGAGATGTAGTTGCCAGCCCTTGCCGCTTCATGAGAGAGAGATACTGACTCTTTCCGAGTTTTTATACCCACAATAAAACAAAAAAACCCACTACGTCATAAAAGATTAAAACTACCCCATTCCCAGAATTAGAATGCCATTACACCTGTGTCAAAATTGGGAAATACCCCGGAAGTGCTAAACTCTTATCGAGTGGCCAATCGTAATCGGATTAGACATCGATACATTCCATAGATAGTTTCGAAAGTAATACAGCTGATTAAAACAAACTAAAAAAAATGTTAAATTAACCATCGTTTAGGATTAATATTACAATTATATTCATAATTAAAATCATCTCTATATTATTAAATTATATAATCCAAAAAAAATTCTTTACATAATATTTACAATTTCCACAATATCCTTTCATCTCGTCACTTATTATTTGCAGCTTTTTCCGGAAAAATCCTCAAAGGATGTTATTACTAGCTTAAAATTCGTGTTGTTTGATGGCCACTTGTGACGATATACAAAACGATCAGAGCAGTCACACCCAGTCCCAACGACACACACAAAAAAAAATTCCAAGCAACTTGACTGTTTCTGATCTGGTTCCATCCTCCATGTTTAGAACAGACAGGATTGTTGGATCACGTGGTTTTTAAATAGGCATTTTCATTGAAGTCTTTTGAGGTGTCACTTTTTAATTTGTACTTGAAATAGATTTTAATCAAGAAATTAATAACGAATCATTTCCTGTACCATCTTTTATATATCTTTTTCCCTTAGTCTTTAATTTATTAGTATTTTGTTTTAGGAAAGAAAGTAATTGTTTTTTCCGTTCTGTTTAGCCACTTTTAAAAATTTTACTATTAACTTTGAAGGGCCTGAGTTCAAGTCCTAGAGAAGGCATGGCTGTTATCTTCTCACGCACCTCTTTCCGGTTGTCCTTGGCCTTACGGAAGGTAGCAGGAAAACACCACTGTAATCGTTCATAATTCATCTTCTGATACTGAAGAAGTGTAGAGATAAAGCACCCAAAAATACGATGATAACATCAAACAGATTTGTTCTAGCCATCATTCTAAAACTTAGTAAATAAACCTTAACAGTCTTTAGGCAGAAATGAACGTGAAAAGAAAAATCATAAATTGAATTATCATTAACAAAAGGAGAAACGCTAAATTAAAATTCCTTTCTCTCTGCAGAGGGATGTCACTACAGAGGCATTCATGTTAATTTAACATGTTACGTTTTGTTGCATCTTAAATTATTTGAGATGTAATCCTAGTAGTCGATTATTCATATCGAACGTAAATTTTATTTTTTAATTAACTATTTTTCATTAATTAATGCAACTTAAGACCACTGCCATTAAGGTATGTGTTGTGGTATTGATGTGGGACAAAGTCATAATATCCATCGGAACTCTTACACGTCTAGTGTACAGGAATAATAATAATAATAATAATAATCTCTCTACAGCTACGTCCGTCTTCCAGTATTTGGTCTCTTTTATTTCCATCCGTTCTCTGGGATATAAGAAAGGGAGCAGTGACCTAAAATACTCTGTCACTAGGTGGATAGCGGATGCTTTACATCCTTTCTTTGGACCAATTCGTATTCTCAATTAGAGCAAAAGAAATAAGCATTTTTAAAAGCTTACTATTAAAACCAGTTTCTTATTTTAATCAATTTTTAAATTTAACTTTCTTAATTATCAAACATAATTTGTATTCTGAATATCTTTTAACGAATTTTTAGCCTAATTTATTAGAAAACTGAGGCTCATCTAATAAGTCAGTCCCTGAATTATAAGTACCGTATCCTTCTTTTAGCTTTTTGAATCGATGGAAGTACTTGAAATGCTCGTTTATGGATAATAAACAATCTAATTTTTTTTTTTTTTCGTTTGAAAATTTTTTCTTGGATCTTCTTTCCGAGAAATTAGTGCGTGCAAGTGATAAAAATTCACATTAAAACGGTGTAAGAACCTAAACATTCAGTTTATTGATAACTTAAACAGTACGTATTAATCCTTTTTTTTTAATTCAATAAGTTTTGTGCTGCACATTCTAGAAATAAAACTTAAATGACAGACTTTTTGTTTGAATTACTTTGAACGATTTTAAAACGAAGAAAAAATTAAAAAAAAAAAGCGCAAAAATGTTTTAAGGAAAATAGGCTTCAAGTTCTTTCAGAAACTTCTTGTTTTCTAAAGACTTTTAAAGGTGCATAAAGGACACGATCAGGTGAGGTCAACAAATACTATTAAGTAACAGATTAGATATAAGATAATTTGTATCAGATTCATTATTCACATTCAGTTGTTAATTACAAAGGAGATTACGAAATACTAAAGCAGTTTTAATATTAAAAACAATACAAAAATCGGCATTCCCACGTATGTCAATCTTCAGAAATTTGAAAACCTATCCGGAATTTCTGTATGTATATTTGAAAAATTCGTATTAGTACAAACTAGAATAGTCCATTTTAAAACGACGAGCAAAATAATAATAAGATTGTACATTATTGTATTTCTAATCATAATTTTTTTCATATTCTTGTGTATTTAGTTTAAGTAATATGACTCACAGCTCAGGTTTATCGTCTACAGGAAAAAGGAAGATTGTGGCCTAAAAAAACACTAAGAATCTTGGGATAGATATATTTTATGCCCTAAATCTCATTAAAAGTCTAAAAATACAGTAGATTTTCTGGTTTTACTTTAGCAGAATTACGGAAATGAAGACAGCAGTGATATGAAAATACAATTTTTTTAAATTATTGTTTATTTTACTTCGTATAGTAATCTTGTACAATAATTCCTGCACAATACTAATGTATTCCGTTCCCTAGAATACACAGAATTGTTTTTCCGAATAATGTGTGTGTCATTGTGGATGTCAGTCTATTGTTTCCAATCCTGTGTCTACATGATGGCTCAATTTGGCCACATTTCATACAGTAAGAGTTTAAACCATAATCAAGACCCTATTAGATTAAAGTTAGGTTGATGTAACTTTACTGGTTGTATCTTTCCTTAGGGCAACCAATAACACATCAATTTCATATTATAAGGTGCACTAAGGAAATTTGATTAAATTTTGATATATTTTTGTGAAAATACTTCGTACAAAGGAATTTCCATAGCTGAAATGCTATCTATTTCAGATTCTTACAGATTGAAAAACTAAAATGATATAACTTAGGTTTTAGTCTATTCAATACATAGGCTTAAACCTATATCATTTTAGTTTTATACTCAATACGTATAAAATGCTAAGGAGAATAATAATCAAGAAAGAAAGAATGATTGAAAGAAACTTATCAGAGAAAAGGTCAGAGCACTTCCTGAGAGGTAGCCCAGTGTTCAAGTTTTTCTTTGGGTTCAGTTGGGGTTAATGTATATCCGCCCTCATTTTGAGCAATCATCAACCTATGACATTTAGCCTTGGCACATTTTTAATTGTAATAGTAATACTTTTTTATTGTAATCCGTTTAGAATATAGTTGCAAGTAAAGACTAACCTTTTTCTAAAAGATTACTGTCACATAGAGATAACACTGAAATAGTCGTAATTGACTTATTTTCCAAAGATTTCAAAGTGATTCATGTAAGTTTTACCTCTGTCTGTTTTTACTTGTCCAAGTTTTACTTCTTTAATTAAAAAAGGATCTATTTTTGCTTGTTCTCAAAACATTTAATTTTCAAATCCTTTACAACTACTTCATATTTACAATATAATATTTCGATTAGCCCCTTAAAGTATACAGTACTACAAATCCGTTAAGTTTTTTCTTCTGTTTTAAAGGAGTTCTAATTTAGATTTACAAAATCTGTTTTATTTAAGCTATTACAACTAATGATAATATTAACGGTTTATTTAAGAATACTTTTCTTTTTTTTTTACTTCTTTTAATTTATAAGATTTATAAGATGAATAGGCTGTTTTTTTATTTTTCAAGTATAGTGTATTCATATATAATGTATGCATATCCTACAGGAAACAAAACATAACCCATCAATCCTTTAGGACCAATATGATATGTTGTATTTAATAATTTAAATATTTAATAATTTAATAATTAATTAAATATTTAATTTATTGTATTTAATAATTGATTACTTTAATGAGAAGTTTTATATTTATGGTATTTTAAACTTAACGAATTTGTAATACATTGTACTTGAAACACCTCAGGAAAAGTTAACCGAAATACCGTATTGCAAATAAACAAGAAGTAAATGATTTGAAATACAATGTTAATGATTTAGTTTTCTTTATGAAAATTAAAAGTAAAAAAAAAAAAAAAAAAATGCTTGACTTTTTTTTATATAGTTTACAGAAAAAAAAGTTGAGATTTTAAATAAAAACAAAACAAAACCAATTGAAGTTTTACGAAGTTCCCAATAGCTAGCAGATTATAATTATATAACAATGGATCTTTTCTTTGGTCTGGTGTGCTTTAAGAAAATCAAATCTATTTTCTCTGCGTGGACATTTTCTTCAAAGAAGTACTTATTTCAAAGACATATTCTTCAAAGGAATATATGTATAGTTAAAAACAAAGAAAAGTAAAAACTAGTTTCTGGAATGTTTAATTTTGTTCTTTAGTTCAGTATTATTCAAATCGATGTTTTTTTTTAAGAGACAAGACTAATAACTTAATCTTCTTAGAATAGATAATTGTACTTGAATCATTATTAGCCAATCAGAAGCGTGGTGCTTCTTGAGTTTCGTTCCTAACATTGAATCTTATTGCTTTCTAATTAAAATACGTCTTTTGTTCCTTTAATCTTCATCTTTGATTGGTTCGTGATTGATCACGATTTATTAGTTACGGCTCGTGACTATGAAAGGCATGAGGAAATGATTTGAACTGACTTCGTTTGCAGCAAAGTTAGTGCTTGTAGACTGACTACGGCTCTGGACTTACTCCATACATCCTATTCGTAGACGATCGTTGGCCATCTTTGAATAGTTGTAGTAAGAAATTCTTTACGTCTCGTAAAGAAGTCTTTGTTGCTCGGTCGACCATTCTCAAACACTGACAACATTACTGATGTTTTTAAATGGAGAGTTCTGAGTGAGGGGATCATAGAGCGGGTGAATATGGGGGCAAATGAAATAACAACGATCTGCCCATTTTCCCTTTAGTCGTCTCAGTTCGCAGTTATTTTTTCAAGTCAAATTTTTGCGGAGGATATCACGTCAATGTACGGCTTCAGTCGGATATGATCAAGTCAGGCAAACTCATGGATGTTTCTTTTTGCTGGGCGAACACGTACCAATCTCCGGCAATATTGGTGGACAATATTGGTCTTTATTGATATTGGCGGTTGGCATTGTCCGCGAACACACAGGTTTTCCATTGGCCTGGTTACGGTGTTGCTCACTAGGGAGAGCTAAAGAGAGCGTGTTTCCGTATAGATTCGCTATAGTATTAAACGCCGTCCCTCTGTAGAAATCAATGAGAAGTCTTTCCTGATCAATTGACCAAATGTTGTTGTTTGAATTATCTTTTTTGGGCCGCCCCATTTTGCTGATTTTAAGCCTTGTTTCTCAAACAAAATGGCCGGCGTGAGTGAGTGATTTTCCGATTTTCAAAGTCCCGCCTTCCTCCGACGTCACCATTGTCACGTGATTTCTTCCGTTCATGTGATTCGCTCGCTCACCAGCAATTTTTCTCGCCAACTGAAGTTGGTACTTTTTTTCTGACAATCGCCAATGGGCAATATTGTTCCTTTTTATTGCTGGAAACGGTTGGTACCAATCAAAAGGACCAATATTGTCCACCAATATTGTCCCAGATTGGTGCGTGTTCGCCCAGCATTTTCCTATTTGAATCTACGCCAAAGTGAACGCAGTCTACAGCAGATGCTTGTCTGATACACAAATTGCAGATACACAAAAATGAATTTCGGACTGTTAACATTCTTTGCAGTTCAAAAAATATAGTCTAACTTTTATCTGTGAAAATTGCCTTCAGTTTTACAGCTATTGTTCCTTTTCTTGCCGAGTCTATTAAGTAATGATTATGGAGGCGAATCCATATATTGTGAAGGAAAAAAACAAAACCAAAAATAAATAGACTTTAATTTCCAAATATAAAAATCTCGCAGCACTTTCCGTAATTCGTACACCCTTTGGACTACCTGAGTGACTATATAAGTTCTACGCAAGCACGTCGGCCTCCCAATTTATGTGTACATAAAACCACACCTTTTCTCCAAAAACTACTTCTGAACGTCCTCTTAGTTAGATAGAACAGTTTATTCTTAAATTTACAGCGTCTTAACATCACTAGGATCTGATTAGTCAGAGCAGGAGTGATGAAAGAACTTTTCAAAACAAAATGAAAAGCAGTTACGTTTTATTTTTTAGCGACTCTGTAAATGAAAGTATAAAGGGGGAGGGGCTCTGTTATCACCTCTACAGCCAAACTACAAGTCGGAGCAGACATGAGTCATAACTTTTTGGAACCCTTATGACTTATAGAGGTCACTTTCTGTCTCAGAGGAAGTGACCAAAAATGGTTGGCTAAAAATGAAACACTATGTCCGTGGTCGCTTTTTTTTTTTCACGTAAACTACGAAGTCAGTTTTTTATCATAATCAAACAAGCAATCATTGTTGAAAAAAGTCTTTATAACTATTATTCTATTTAACGATCTTTATTTAATATTTGATGATGTCTATGTAATAAAGGAGCATTTTAATATAAACATTTAATAAGCTGGACTTTCAGGCTGTGAAAGTTTTTCTATAGTCTTAACAAGTTCGAAATATCATAAAATGTCAATAGATTATTTAGAAAAGGTTATTTGTTGTATTATGTAGCGAATTCTGAATTTTAAATTTTGTACGATTTTACTTCTTGGTGTAAGAGAATGGTCACGTAAATCGAATTCTAAGTTCCATTCGTTGATGTTTCCGAATGGAACTTTCAGAATTCACTGAGAATTCACTGAGATTCATTGTGAAAATACGAAAACGATATCTTATGTTTATGTTTCAGAGCCTACAGAAGGATTTATGATCATAACTTTTAATGCATAAGTCAGATGGAAGAAAAGAAGTTAGTAAAAGTTTTGAACAGTCCTGTCGACTGCTAATGGAACTGTAAGAACTTTGAAATAGTCGCAGACAGATTTTGGATAGAAATGTATAGTGGTTTTAAAGTGAAAGGCGGTTCAGAATGGCTTCAGCACCCAGTCATTAATAAATTTATCCTTGACATCGAAGTGATTTCCCAGAAGCTTATTAAGTGAAGAACTACTTTGTCCAACAAGGATAAAAGACCTTATAGTGACCGAACGAACAACAGTCTCTTCCTTTGTCAGTAGCTCAGTTGGCTGCGATCCAAATTACGAGGATCCGCTACTATTAATCCAGTGGAAATGATTGGTCAGGGGAGGCTCTTTCGTCAATCCAATGACAGACGATTAAATGGACGAAAATTACTGTCACCAAACAGAAAGAATAATAATAATGGTATCTCTGACGTTCATTCAAACAAGAAGTTCCTGAAATACCTTAAACCATAAATTTCCATTAAATGCTACCCTTTTCTTGTTCCGAAAACTAAACCAATAGGAATTCTCTACATTTGTAAAATTACAGAACCCATATTAAGAAAGTACCTTCAGATCTTCCTGTTGATGAAAATGGAATAAATATACCCAAACTTAAGGTAATCGTTAAAATGTAGTTATTTCAATAAAATTAAGAAAACAAAATGGATTACAAAGCCGCGTTAGATGTCAATAGAAATTCATTATTGGGCAACAGTTGCTTTGCCATCCATTAAGTGCTTGTTGTTAAAATGTTCTTCGATAGTAATTTCTGTAATATTCCCTCCCAGATTTCTCCAAAAAATTCGGAAAAAAATCAAAACATCTCATATTCATCGTATTAAATCTGGATAAGTTTCGTTGTATTTCTATTAGTTCCAAAGTTGGGGTGGAATTGGACAAGACACAAGGCCGGAAGGTGATGTTTTTGTACCGAGGGCGTCCTAGGCGCATTTTCACCAGAAAAAAAAGTGTATAACGCCTAGTTTGGAAATATTTTTGCTAACTACTTGATATTTATCATAAAACGCCGACCAATAAAGCACTTGTGTACGAATAAAAGCAAATACATATAAAATTATTATTTTTTTTTCCAACAATATCGGACTTTCATAATCTATCTAATCATTAATGTATATTGTTTATTTTATTCAATATCAAAAAATTGTTATCATATTCAATGTTTATATTGTTATCATATGCAATGTTACTCCATGATATCATACAATTGTTATCACTTTTGGTGTATATTTCATGTTTTTTTATGATTTAAGGAGAAAAAAACTTATTGATTTCGTTCCATAATGTACCTGAAGAAGAAAACAGAATATGTTTTTGAAATATAGTGAATTATTTTAAACGGAAGAAGTGTTTGTCGTTATTTTAATATTTACGTAATTTGATGTAAGTAGAGCCGTTAAGAAAATTAACCTTCAATATTCTACAGCAGCGCATTGCCAAAAGACTGAACACTCCCTTGACATCACCGAACCTATTGTATATGATGTTATCAGAGATACTTACTTATGCAAGTTTTACGAATCGGCAGTTACAAGACTCCAACGAAACTACAACCAGGAATTATCAGTGACCAACGTTTTGAAAAACGTTATTATGGTATTTACTATTTCAAGAAAAGAAAAGTTATGTAGCCTGGCATTCAACAGCAGTCATTCAGTAGCGGACATATTTCGTCATCAAATAACATAGACCTTATTTCCGAGCATGTCACGAAGATAAATCATGGGAATTCCTATGTATTTGAAAATGAATACCGCGGCAATGGCGATTCGAAACGTTGTGTAAGTTTCATTTTTATATTTATTTGCTTTTATTCGTATACAATTGCTTTTATGGTCGGCGTTTTATGATACTGTTTCGACTGCACGTAAAGATCTTTATAATACGGTAGTGTGTTTTGATTATATATATAAGTCAAATTAATTTTTTGACACAACGAATTTGACACATTTTATATTGACACACATTTCATTAATGAAGATATTGTTCTGATTCTTTGCTGCTTTAATTATTTTGGTAATTAAAATTAATTAAAAGATTAGTTAAACAAGGTCAACTATCTTTTTAATGTTTTCCGTTTGTATCTTACCGCTTTATCAGTTGCTATTGTCGTCAATAAGTGAAAATAGTCACAATAAGGGAAAAAAATCCTTTTTTTAACCGAAATAAACCAATGAATTCTGTTGAAATGTAGTGTGTTGAGGAAAAACAAAAACAACATAAAGAATATAATTCAAATTTTAAGGAAAACGTGTGTAAACTTTGGAAAGTACAAAACAGCCATGTGATAGCATTCCATACAAACACACGCATATATATTTATAAAAATTAACTTTGCGTGGGAGGCAAAAATTAACTTTGTTTCGTTTTGTTCGAAAATTGATGCATTTGGGCGATGTTTAAGCAATTACATCACACTTTCCTTCTCTGGAAACAATGCAAGAAAGTCACAGGAAGTAACAAATATCAAGATATTAAATATATATATGGCCATATGAAGATTCATTGTTAAATTTATTTTGCAGTGATTGGTCCAACGAATTACGATATCATCTTCTAATATGGGCGTATGATTCATAATATGGGCATCCAGTAATATGGGTATATGTCGTGGATTTCATGGAAACTAGTGAGGAATTCTCGGTCATTTATAATGTTGACATTTGTGCTTTTTATTGTTTTCACTTGCAATGACCGCTAGAAAGCTATGTTGAAGGTGTGATACATTCTAAAAACCATCCTCCATTTTCGCCTCATTCGGAGTTTTGATGAGCTTACATGGATTGCACTTTCTTGTCTTGCTGTTTATAAGTGGATTCCGAGTGTTAAACCCCAGTATATCATCTTTAGCAGATATTAATTTCTGTGTCCATTCTTTATCTTCTTTTAGTTAAGAGCCTGTAATCCATCTCTCTTTCGAAGTCAAATTAGAGTAAAAAGTAACAGATATAGAGGAAGTAATATTCCACCTCCATGTGAAAGCCAATTACGAACCCTAATTAGAATAAGTTGTTGCTTTTTCCTTTCTCGTTTTTTGTTCAGTTTTGATTCGATGCAGCTGTGTTTCTTAATGAAGATAAGTTGAGTTTTATTCCGGTATAGATGGAATTTTTTAATGATTATCTTATATTTAGTAACAAGAAGATTAGAACATTTACGCTACATTAAAATGTTATTAAATTTAACTGCTAATTAATGTAATTTGTGAAATTTTAGTATCAATTCACTGAAGCTTTGTACGAGTACAAACGTTTCAAACGTTTTCTATGAAATCTTTCTTAGATCTTAACAACAATTTTAATTACGAAAATTCTTTCATTTTTATGTAGTTTCTTAGAAAAATAAATAAGTTAAATGGATTTAATTTAAACTAGAATAGCCTATCAAACATATATAAATATGAGGTGCAAGCCTTGATTTAATATTTAAAGTTTAAAACAAAAGTACCAATTAAAAAATAGTGTCTTAAAGATGATTTAACATGGGTACAATTGGTTTCTCTTTTTAATATCTTAGTGCAATATTGAAGTATTTTATTTTACGGAAGTTCCAATTCCTTTCGATTATCAAAAAGGAAAGATAAAAACAGAGGAAATGACTACATCCAGCAGTGAATGAATGAATGAATGAATGAATTTGGGCAGGTCCTTTCAGAGAAAAACAAAATTGGGTGTAGAGATTAACGAAATCTTAATTTCAGTTAAGGCTGAAAATTAAAAAGATAATAATAGTTGGCGAACCAACTCACATGGCAATTAGTAGCAAATTAGTAGACAACTACTGGTGGACTTACGTAACTTCCACACCTTTTGTATAGATACAATACATTAGTAAATAAAAATAAAGATTAACAAAGTAATTAATGCTTTTAGACAGTGTCAAAAGCAAAGCGGCCCCAAAATATGCACAATTTTTTTAACACAATTTTGAGCGAGACCGTTCTTTACGCAAGCGTGAAGCTTCTCGCTTGCATTTCGTTTTTCCGAACGTCGCCACATTCACATTTATAATACAGCTCTACAACCATAACAACAATGACACTACACGCAAAAATTGAGCCTTTTGCATTAGCAACATTCACATCCCCTTGCCTACTTATAAAAAACAATACCAGGTTTCTTGGTTTTTAGCAACCCATTACACTAGCCTGCGAAAAAAAAAAAAATTCTCCGGCAAAAGGTTGAAGAGCTGATTTACCCTAATTTAGGTGTGCTGAGTTCAAATATGTAAACCGTTTTTGCCTACCACGTACAGTTTTTTTGCTATTTGAAATCCAAATTTTACACATTGCTATAATTTCGATAGAAAACACCATAATAGAGAATATATGTAATTTTAATGGGACATGATCAAATTGCAACGAATATACAAAAAAGTAACATGTTCATTGCCAGAATTTATGAATCTCACTTCAAGAACACTATTGTTTGCTGCACTTTGATGTGAATGAACGCTGTGTTGATTTGCGTATGTGTTTCTCAGTAGTGACAGAGGTACCGAAAGCAGGGACTACTTCTATCAAAACTCTTCACGTACTGCTTCATAATTCCCAATTTAATATGTAAAGGGGGCAATAACACACTTTGAGGATCAATTAATGGACGATTTACAATGTTTTTTTCTCCAGACACGAACTGTTTCCTCTTGGGCCACTCAGACACTAACCAGTATCCCTGTCCCGAGAGTCCCACTCACACAGAAAACACGGAACTTTGTATATCCTCCTTGCTGCCCTAATATGATACCACACACTTTTAAATCACAGCACAGTAACCATCTGTGTTCATTGTAGTTCAGTTTCTGCAACATCATAGATAAATTGTGATAGTTTTCACGAAGAGATGTTGAATGGGCGACTGGCACTGAAGCAAGTTTATTTCCATTGTGCAGAAGAACACCTTTGAGACTTCTTTTACTGGCATCAATAAATAGACGCCAGTCCTTTGCTTGTTAAATAGTTCCAAGACGACGAATTAAGCCAGGATATCACAGCAAAACACAAGTTCGTCTTCGTGAACAAAAAACTGCCGGAATTCTTCCTCCGGATTTCTGTAACAATATGAATTTGTCCCAGGAAGTAAAAGATTTCTCTCTTTAAATCTTGATCCTAAAAGTTCTCTCTTTTCTTCTGTGAGGCCTAGGTCATGCACCAAATCATTCTGTCACACTGATTATAAAGATGTGGAGTTTTATCCTCAACATCCGGTAGAAAGGTATCATCATCACCATCCTCCGCACTTGAAGATGACGAAGACACACTCTCTGGTAACTGTTTTGGTGGTTTTGGGACACGAATATCGGGTCCATGTGGTATGGGGGTTATGGCAGATGGAAGGCAGGGATACACAATGTGCTTTTTGCTTTTCATATTGAATCCGGACACTTTACATACACAAAAATAATAGTCGTGAAAGTGATTTGTTTGTTCCCGCCAAACCATTGGGATTCCGAATGGCATTGATGACAACAACCCTTTGTACCATTGCCGCAGGTTTTCTACACACGTTTTACACACAATATGGGGTGCGAAATTCTTGTCCTGATCACCTAACTTCATGTTAAAATATCCCAAGTACAGGCTTTTTATAAATGGTGTTATATTTCGCTTCTGGCCTTTACTTGTATTTTGGTCATATATATAACAGAAAGAGTTGGGATTGTTCACACATTTTCGCCTCCCAGCATCTCTGCCACTTGCCATTTTAACACAAACTACCTCACTTATTCACTCAATCGACTTCAAGTGCACGTTGAAACATATAGACAAAGGCATGCCACACGTTTTCAGACTCTCCTCTCAGACTACGAAGGAACGCGATCTTCGCGTTTTTACCTTGTCTGACACTGCGCATGCGCGAACTACAACTGTTCTATTTGTTGTTCCGGTAATCCTGTATGATTACCTACTTCCCTCCAAAACACAGCTCATACAATATTTTCTCTCAGACATGTCCGTACCTGCATTCCATACAATCAAGCCAAACCTCATTTACAATAAAGAAGCTCAATTAGCATACACATGAGACGGATTTATGACAAATCTGTACGTGATACGAAACAACTGGTATTTTTTTTTACATAAGGACACTAAATGTAACGTATATCACATACAATTACTTTTGCCGGAAAATCTTCGCAGGCCAGTGTTTTTAGCAAAACACGCATTACAGCTTGCCTGTAAAACCGCTAGAGGACAACTCTTGCTTTTATGCTGTCTGGATGTCACACTCTGTAGCGGCCAAACGGTTACAGATATTAAAATGAACCCTTGACCATTGTGTTCAGCATCAAAAAATAGGTGACCCGTGTAAGAAATCAGACTTCTATGACCATTCTCTGACACCCCCTCCCCCAAGGCGGAGTCTATCTTTGAAAAACGTCTTTAAAAAACAGAAAACGTCTTGAGGGGTCAGGGAGTGGTCCTAGAGGTCTGATTTTTTTGTACGTGGTCACCTACTTTTTGATGCTGAACACAATGGTCAAGGTTTCATTCTAATATCTGTAACCGTTTGGCCTCTACAGAGTGTGACAGACAGGATAAAACCAAGAGCGGTCCCCTAGCGGTTTTACAGGCAAGCTGTAACCTTTGGGACCGCTAAAAACGCACACAATTAAAGATTCACTAAGCTATTTTTGGAATTTTCGTACTGGGAATGCAAAACAGGCCTTTTCACGCTTCCTAAAAAGATCATCTGTTGAATTCACCCAGTATTCAATAGCTCAGTGGAATCAAAAGAAACATAAACAAGCTAAAATAAACAGAACAATGACCCTTCAGTTAAAAAAACATCAAAATACAACTCAGTGGATTTTTAATTGTGTGAGTTTTTGTTTGTTTTTGCTTAAAGAACACTCTCTCAGACGTTAAATTTTGCCCTATAGAGTCCTTTATTTACTTTCATATCATCTCTGTAACGAATGTTATATATTGGTTGTTTCAGTCTTTTCTCTACAATGGGCTTGTTTTTTACTTATATTAGTAACCTTGTATCTATTAACAGACCTATGGATGTATCAGATTCAATGGTAGAAACAGTTTTTGGTCTTAGTCTAGGCTGCCTGCTTAAGTTTGTTTTCTAAAATAAAAGTAGTTCTTCAGATACCGTAATTTTTCGGCTTAAATTTCAAAATTAATTGCCCTTTACATAATCTAACCTATACTGCAGTCAGTAGAGATTTTCCTTTAATATTCAAAATTTCATGTTCCAAGGGTTAAGAACTTTTAAAGTTATCTTGCTTACAGACCAAATTTCCATTATACCTACATATATTGCGTTTAAAATATTTCTATTCTAATCCTCTCTTTTGTACACTGCAATTTAAACAGTGCCGTGAATATCGGAACCATATCTAAAACACCATGTGTGTAGCACTGTATATTAATCATTTGAATATTAGAAGAAGAATACATAAGGAATTGTAGCTGAAAATATTTATATTTGAATAGAAATGTTTTTAGTTTGGCTTTTAGTAATTTTTTTTCTTTAATTTAAGCAATTTTTTTCCCAGGTTTTTAATGAAAGCAGGTTGGTGAGGAAGGCGGGAAAATGGCCTCCCATTTCTCCACAGTAAACTGTCAACAAAACAATCTATTTATTTTCGTAGGAGACACGTGTATTTCTGGAAGGGGCTCGTGAGCTATGACTGCTTGTTTAAAGAGTCTGTCTCTTGAAGCCCTGCTGTGCCGTCGCAGCAAAAAAACAACCCTACCCGCTGTGAAATCTTAAGCATGAAATGGAGATTTTATGGAAGACATTCGATTTATTCGCTATAAAGAAGACATCACGTTGTGAAAGGAAGGTTTCACACAAATACAAACATTAGCAGTTATCATTAAATAAATAAACTATAAAAATACACTTAACTAATTTTCAGTAAACGATTTTTTTTGTTCATGTGAAAATTTTTACGATTTTCGTCCTATTAGCTACATTCGGTTTTTACAAATAAGTGCTTTTTTATTTATCCATTTTTTAATTTTACTTTATCATTATGATAAGGAAAGCAAAAGAAAAATCATGATTATATTTTTATAGCTTCTGTATCAAATTTGTTTTTTGTTTTTTTTTGTTTGTTTTTTATCTCTATTTGAAACATTTGTTTTCTCCCAAAATGCAATTAGCATTTCTTTCTCCATTTTCTTTGTTTTTGAATAAAAGGATGATTTTTTTAGAAATTACTAAGAAATCTGGGATCGCGTGATCTTGGATTCTGAGATAATTTTGTCACCAGCCGTGATCGCGACAACTTCTACCACCCGATAGACCCAATTAGATAACAATGAAAAATGTGGGCATCCTCAATGCTATCGCTAACCACCTTATTTGTATTTCTGTCTCTTATGGTTTCGGAGAAGATAGGGCCAGAAAAAAAAAAAAATCAACTTTCCTTTTAATAATATACATTAACGTGAGTAGGTAATTATTTAGAAACTAGACGGGTACCGTTGCTTCGCTCCGGAACCCTTGCATGTATAGCATTAAAAAAAAACCTTTATTTATTTAGCAAATTACAATGGAGATCGGATAATACACGACTTCCCAGTTCGTTGTGGGCTTCTCCGCTTAACTCAGTTATATTGCGCGTTGGCACTCACACGGGGGGGGTTGCCGCAAAAACACTTCATGTTTGCATGTATCTTCCAAACGCAGAAACGTTTGTTAATGACTGATATACCGTTCGATAGAACTTTCAAATACCAAGATTTTCTCAATATAATGTTTTTTCACAACTTTTATACTTTTCGTTTAAATTGAGAAAAAGTCAAAATTTCACCCTTTAAAAGGCGCCATCTTGGAAACCAAAAACTTTTTTCAAAAGACTTTTGTAGCATTTTGTTGGTCTTAAAAAGCTCTTCATTTTATCCATTTACATGGCCAATCTATCTCTTATAGTTTGGTCATAAAATTAGAAAAACGTAAAGTCTTATGACAATGACAGACAAAATAACGCTTTTATATAATAGAATTATTACAATAAGCAGTGAGCTGTGCTTCAGTTTTTGCAGTAATTTTTTGTTCTGCCCTGGTTTATTTTCTCTCGATTTTCAGAATAACAATAACCTGTTATTTTTCCTGTTAAACCTATTTTAATACTACATTCCTAAACTTTTATTGTATTCATACGTATTCTATTTAAAAATAGCTGCTGCCATGTTTCAATTTGTCAAGAAAATGAAAGAAAAAAGTACAATGAAGAAATCACATGACCGACCTTGAATATAAAAATGTTTTACATATTCTTGTTTTCTAAAAAAAAAAAAATTGAAAAATTGATGTAAAATCAAAAGCTATGAAAAAAATGTATTAAAGTTTCCTTTCCTAACTTTAAATTAAAGAAGTTTGTAATTTTTATAATATATTATAATATACATTTGCAATGAACTAATTGACAATTTTTAAGCTTTTTAGCGGACCAAAAACTTAAGAAAAGTTATTCAGTTGGCTTTGAAATAAATGATAAAAAATAGTATAGAATATATTCATTTTTGGAAACTATATATATATATTTAAATGTTTTTATCTGCCTTTTATGCACACAGCTTCCTTATTGACAGTTTTTTATTATTATAATTGCCTTAGATTGCCCAACAACTAATTACCAATTTTCTGTGATTGTGATAAACATCCTGTTTCTCGCCTCTCTTAGTCCTATTCTTTATTTTTATATCCGCTATATACCTGAGTCGAGGGTGATTTTAAACATGAAGAACAGATGGAATAACCACCCCCCCTCTTTTTTTTACACAATACTATGGGTATTTTCATGTCAAGTTAAAACAATTCGACTCCCCGTAGACCGAGTTTATAAATGTAGTATGTCGAAAGATCTTTGAAAATATCCTCTATCATTTCCAAATTCATTTAAATTGGATACAAATTAACGATTCTTAATTACCTTTTAAGAATAGAATTTACCAACCAACAATATTAGGAGCTTTTAGCTCCAAATAGGCCTAACTTACAAATTTTTAAAATAACTGGGGAAGAAAAAAATATTAATCTGTTTTTTCAGAATTGACAGGAAAGAGAAGAACTTCGAAGATTTTCCTTTCTACGATCGGGGGGAAAAAAATCGAGTTGATTTAGTAATAATAAAAATTAAGCGAAACTGACGAAGAAAAATATCGTAACCCTTCGGTCTGTTTTTTATAATTCTCTCTCCCCCATTTCCATTTGATGAAAGCTCGTTCTTTTCCCTCTTTTTCTTCAAAATATGAAATTCAACTATTACTCGGATCCCCCCCTTTTTTTTTTCTTTTTTATCTTTGCGTCACTACATTATTTTTTTTTTGGATGGTCTTTGTTGAAGCACGCGCTGTTGGTCCAATACAGAGAAACACTTGTTAATGGCGAAGCTTTCTCGTTTTTCTGAATGTATACATTTCCTCTGAAAGATACTGACCCTCTTTGACCTTCGAACTTAGGCCCATTTCACCTCTCAAGTGAATCAGTGTGTTTACAAAAGCGGACCCGTCTATCATTTATCATGTATGCTACTGGTGCTGCCACTTTGCGGCTGTTTTGGGAACGATTGTCAATCACTGACTCACTCACAGCCAAGGAAGAGGAAATCCTGAATCCACTTCACTTCATTCGTCCCTTTTTCCTTCTTTCCGTTTCTCTTAAGAGAGATTAAGTAGATGAAAGAAAATTATTTAAATCGTAAAACTTTTTTCTCCATTTATCCTTCATTTATCTTCATTTATATTTAGAACGTTTTTAACTTCACGAAAGTAAAACACCAATAATTTTTTTTTTTTTAACTTATCGGAACAATAACAATTGTTTTGTTTCTTCCCTTACTACATAAATTTTTATTTAAATAACTGTACATTAAAGTGAAGAAATTTGGAATTAGAAATGTTTCAAATAATTGACTTCACAAAGAGTTTTTAAAATTAAAAAAATTTCTCTTGGATGTATTCGTAGAATGTTTTTCTGTAACTTCTAAATTACTTTAATTTGAAAAAAAAAGGGAATTTTGGACCAAATTTATTGGATTTCAATTTTGCTTCAGTTTGGCCGTTAAGTAATATTACAAAACCGAGTTTGTTTTTTGTTTTTTTGTTTTGTTTTTCAGTTAAATATTGTGTCGAAATTTATTCTTGAGATTATAAATGTCGCGCATTACGGCGAATTACCCATTCAGGCAAACAATCATTTTTCTCTCAAAAGAGCTCAGCAGATGACATGGTCGGGGAATCTATTGCCTTGGCATTCCGCACAGATTTCATTCTAAAATTCACATCTCGAATCCCGAAGACATTTCTCAAGAGGAAACTTTCTCTAAAGTTACAACAAACACTGAAGCTAGATTGATCCTGTAGTTTGATTAATTGACTGTTTCGATGTTGTACAAGACCACATGATTTGTCTACACTTCAGTCATTTTATTTTTTTCATTTTCTTTCTTTCCGTTTTTTCAGAGTGTAAGTACAAAGAATAAATCATAAATCACGTAATTCCATAAATTGATCCTCTAACATTTTATTTATAAAAGCTGTAACACTGAAATCTAATACAAATGTTGCTGAAAATTAACGTGGCGAGAAACTCATAAATCACATTTCAATATCTTTAGTTGAAGGCAACTAAACAGATTTTATTTGTTACGCTTGTCTTAGCCACTCTTTTCAGAGGGAATTGTAATAAATTATTACGGAAGTGGAAGTGTTTAAGAAAAGAGGAAACATAAATAACATTAAATTGTAGACAACTATGATTTTTTTGTTACTATTTTTGAAATTTATACATTAAATTGTGCCATGACTTTTGATATAATTCCATATTAGCACTGCGGGATTATTTGACAAGTTGTTATCAAACTTATCAATTGGCCTTATAGGAAAGAAAAAAGAACCTTGCAACATTGGCCATAAATCAGAATTAAGTATAACAGGCATATGAGAGGGGTACAACATCTGGTGGGGGAGCAGTGATGTAATTTTGGGAGGGTATTTTCTAACGCCGAGCGACATCTACATATAAAGCCGTCTTTTAGCATCGAAATTCAAGCCACATTAAAATATCTGGATTCTTTTATTTACATAACAAATAATTTGTTTTTATAAGAGAAAGCAGGTTTTTGTTAATTTGATCAATTGTTCCGAAATATCAACAAAAGTTAAAGATCGGAAGTACGATAGGCGTCCATAAATCACCCTTCCTTTCAATCTGTTAAAAAATACTTTTCATGTTGAAAATATTGTTTTCTAAATTGTTAAAACAAATCATTGCATATTAAAACAATCATTGATAGTTTGATGTCTATTTTTTTAAGGTTTTTGATTCTTTTTAATCAATAATTTTTTTAATTAATTATTTTAAACTAGTTTATTCATATTTAAAAAAAAAACTTAAATGTACTGAGAGTTGTCCATTGGATGTCGTCTTGGCTGATTTAATTTGTGAGCATTCGAAAATCTGCTTTTATGTTGTTTTATTCTATTGTGAAGTGATTGTTGAGTCATACCAATGAAAAGGTTTTTGATAAATTTGATATTTTAGTTTCCACATTAATAAATGTTCCCCCCTTTTTTTTTTCGTTATTTAAGTAAATGCCAGTCTAATTTACGATGTTGTTGTTATTATTTTTTGGGTAAAAAAATGTTTTTAACAATAGACGCATTATACAGATAAATGTTTTTTCATCACTGTAAAAGGCTATTTTGTATTATCTTTATCCTTTGCTCGTAGATCTTTTCAGTTTGTAAACACTTGGTAGTTTCTGAGTCTTCTAAAATTCTGAAAACTCATGAGTTGTTTATTGACTGGTTTATTTTTGGAAGCGCTAAAAATTGCCCCAGTCTAAGGAAGAGGTATCTGTAGCATCATCTTGACCAGGATGTGATTGGTAAGATGAGTTCAAGAAGCGATGTTATCTTTGGGGAGAAAACAGGATGGGACTCAATAACATCATCACTGCGAAAAGAATTGGTGCCATTAGAAATTGTTCAATTCACTTTTTTTTTAAATGAACTGACTTGCAAATAGATAATACAAAAAACAATAGGACTGATGTTATTGACTGAAAACTAAAAAAAAAGGTCGCTTCCCTGTAAAGCATTTTACTTTCAGTTAATTTATCAAATGTTTAATTTTAATTTCTTCTCAATTCTCTGTTGCCTGCCTCTGATTTTCAGGTTCAACTTTTCACTTTGTGACAATTGTTTTTGATACCGGTACTGTTTTGTTCTCTAAAGATTCTGATATTCCATATTTGGAATTCCAACTTTATCTTGTTGAAATGATTATTGGAAGCATTAATGTTGTTTTTTTTTTTGTTTGTTTGTGGATTTTTAGATTTCATAAATTTTCAAACGTTAAATATATTCAGTAATCAAAATGATTTCATCATTTTTTAGCCTTAGTTGTTTCATTATTCGCGTAGCATCGGAGAGTTTCCCTTGTTAAAGAAAACTATTGCCTAATTTGGTAGGACCCAAAGCTTTTAGGCACAATATTTTGATTTGATTTTTTAAGTCTGAACCTCAGAAAGTGACTTCCAATCGATGTCACTTCAAAATAACACTCTGAAGATTTCTGTGATATTCATTATACGGGAAATGCTTGGTCATTCATTAATTATCTACTGCAATCGGTTTATTAAGTACTTCATAACTTCGTGCTCTTGTTTGTTCAGCAATTTTTTTTTCTTTTAATTTTATTGTGTTTGTTTATGTTAACTGTTAATTATCTTGCGCAAGTTCTTTTTTTCCCTACATTTTATTAGAATGACAACAAAAATGACAAAATAAGGAAAGTGACACTATTACAGTAAGTGCTCAAAATTATCGCCATTCACTTCTTGACAGTTGCCTTGTTTTTTCAGGAATTCCTCTCGAATATTTCGAAGCTGCTAGAAGTAATACGCCTGAATTCCTGTTCAATTTTTTTTTGCTCCAGGTCTGGAATGTCAAGTGGACGTTTCGTTCTTTTAAACGTTGAATTTTAAATGACCCCACTGAAAGAAAAAAAAAACAATTGCTCAGAAAACAAGAGCACGAAGTTATGAAGCACTTTCGTAATAACCGGATTGCAGTATTTAATTAATGAATGATCAAGTATTTCCCGTATAACGAGTATTACCAATATCTTCAAATAAGAGTGATATTTTGTAGTGACGTTGACTGGAAGTCACTTTCTGAGGAACGGACTAAAAAAATCAAATCAAAATACTGTGCCTAAAAGCTTTGGGTCCTACCAAATTTGGCAATAGTTTTCCTTAACTGTGCAAATTCCGATGCTGCGCGAATTATGAAACATCCTGTGTATTTCTTGTAAATGTAAATACTGTTGGAAAGATAGAAGTATGTGACACCGATATTTTAATCTTCGTATATTATTCACATTTATCGGATAAGTTGACAAATACGCACTTATTGTTGTCTAGTTTCGTGATAGACGACGGACACTGTCCACCACTGAAACCTGGTGGACATTTATTATAAGTTTTTATGGATTACATTTGTTTGTTACTTTTGAACAAATGAATGTGGCAAGTTACTTAACATTCAGTGCAATTTTGAAATGATATTAAAGGTAACATTAACAGATGAAACATTTGTGTAATTTGTTGGCTTAATGTAAAGGATTGGTTGCAATTATGGAATAATTAACTGCATGAAATATAAGAGTGCGAATTGATTCAAGTACCAATTTTGACGAAGTGGCATGTGAATATTTATTTAATTTTGCTAAATAAAAGGTTCAGAATTAGTTCTGTATTTATAATGTATTACAAGCACGTTATATCACTTAATCGTACCTTCTTTTCACACAAAAATTGCTATCAAGCAATAAACTGTGAACACTATTGAATATTTTTGACGTTTAGAAATTTATAAAATCTACAAAACTCACCAAAAAAATAATAAATACTTCCATCAATCATTTCAACAAGATATAGCTGGCGTCTCAAATATGGATTACCAGAAATGGTTAGAGCATGAAAAAAAGAATAATTAACAGTACTTCTCCAAAAGTGAGAAGCTGAAACCTAGGAAATCAGTTTGAATTGAAAAGAAATATATCAACTGAAAGCCAAATGTGTTATAAGGAAGCTAATTTTTTGTTTCCAGTCAATCAGGTCGGCGCATCATTACCATCTATTGAAGACTGCATAATAAAAAATCAAGCTCTGTTTCTTTCAGTAAAGAATAATAATTAATTTACATTGCTTATATTTGGCACTAGCTGAGCCCCGCGGTTTCACATGCGTTAAATTGTGATTATATCTAATTAAATTAACCAAAAACATTCACAAAAATTAGTTCGCTGAAACACAACTGTTGCATAAGGAGCCGACCACATGACTCAGTCGTACGGCATGGAACCTCGCTCGCTGGCCTGGGCATTCAGTTCGGCCCTTCTCGGTAATGTTCAGTTCTCGTCGTGCGGCTAACCCGCCGCCGCCGCTGATTGACGTTTATTTACTGCTCCGCTCCTATTGGTCGTAGCGTGATGTTATATAGCATATAACCTTCCTCAATAAATGGGCAATCTAACGCAAAAACAATTTTTCAAATCGGACTGGTAGATCCTGAGATTAGCGCGTTCAAACATACAAACTCTTCAGCTTTATAATATTAGTATAGATTAGTCCACAACAATATTGAAGATCTTATCAGAATAACACTGAGCGTTTAGGGCGTTTAATCTAACTGGGAAAAGAGGGGATTTAATAAGTACTGCTTAGTAATATTCTTTACGAGACATAATCTTTCATGTATCTTGATAACCTTAGCCAGTAGCTGAAGTACTTCAATGGAAAGAAAGCTGTGATCTAGAATTTTCAAATGATTTTTTAAGGCTTTATTTTTAGTTCTTAAAAAATCCATCTTACAAAGGTTACTTTGAATATTAAAACTTTCAGTTGTTTTTAGTTTTGAGTTCTTATCTGATGAACCTGTTCAATACAATTTGCTGACTGACAATCTTAATTTTGTTGAAAATTCAGTATTTAGCTTTCACCTGTTGAAGGATACGTAAGTGATGAATCACTTTTCTAGGACCACGTGACTGACTATCATGGGTGGTATTATTGTACTAGCATTGATCGGGTGTCAGCCTCCCTCCCCAGCAGTTAATCGTTTAGCTGATCAAACGGTTGTCTCTAGTTGCCGTGCCATTTTACTAGTCTTTCACCAACTAATGCAGTTTAAACCCAGAATATCATCAATAATAAAAACGATCCTAACACGTAAATGTGTACCGCAGTTGGATGGCAATTTATTTTTTTATTGAGAGTTGAATCGTTTACACATCTCACAAATTTGTTACATTTCAAATGATTCCATGAAATTCTTTTTATTCTTGTCTTTGTCGTCCTGCAATGTATTTCGAAACGAGGAAAGATATGATTAGGAAAAAACTGTAGACGTGTTAGGATCTCCAACAACTTGGTAATAACGTATTATTTTGGTTCAATTCATTTTTGATATCTCATTTAGATGTAATTTTAATTGGAAAAAAGAAAAAAAAAATAGACAATTTATAAGCATAGTTTTTTGGCATGTCGCGAGCTTCCCTGCTTAGCACCCGAAGATACTGTATTCTTAATTTTGCGCAGAAATTAGTCTTCACCAACAAAGAAGGGATTCCTTTTAGGAATTTCCTGATGATTTTTTTTTTTTCCATCATTACGTTATAGTAAATTCAAAATGGCGTCCGTGTGGGAACAAGTTATGATCATCAGGAATGGTCAAGCAAGGGGTATAATTTGGATGTTTTCCATTACTTCAAGAGTAATAGTGAGCACATGATTAATTACGAATTGCTAGAGAAGACTGCTGTTGCGACGCATCCATCGTAAACCGGATAGAAAGCTGCAGCCACGTTAGACGAGAAAACTTTTCTCCTCCTGGAAAATTTAACGATGAAAACAAAACTTAAAAATAATTGATATTTCAAAAAGACACTGTGAGTAAGACAGAATTAAAAATTGTTAATAGTACAATGGGGATTTTTGGGGTCGGTTAACTTTCTAATGAAAATTTCGAACATTGCTTATTTACTTTTGAGTTATCAAATTCACATAGTTTAAAAAATCGCCACCAGATGTCACAGTAAGCATCCGACATGATCAATTCATCAAAAATGACCAAATATGGAATCTCTTCTTTGTTGGCGAAGACAATAGTGTGAGATCTTTAAGCAACCTAGACCATTATTCTTACAAGTCTAGTTCTGGGTGTGTCCAATTTATTTGCTTCGTCTGAACTATTGAACTCCATATAGAGAGCTCCGTGTCGTTAGTTTATTAATTCTATCAGATTGATTGTTGAAAATCATAAAGAAAACCTGAGATTCATATGTGAAATTAGTTCGTATTTATTAATACTAATTAATACTATTTTTTGTTTTGTTTTTATTTACAAAGACTTAGATTTAAATATTTCGTCATTTCAATTGTAACTATGAAAGGAAATCCTTGTAAGTCAGGATGAAGTAATTGTCAGGAACTTTTCTTTTCCTATATTAGAAAATAAACAACAAATAAAGAGTTCTACATTAATTTAGGTTGACAGGAAACGCGGTGAATGTGATCTGTTGTTGTTTCCTGGATTTACTTTTAGCATTTTAATCCAATGACTATTTCTCTTTTTTAGTATCCTACTATTACAATTTTTTAGCCTATTTACCTATGGAAAATAAGGCTGAGGAAATCACTAGGTCAGGATCTGTATCTGTATACGTAAATGTTGTTCTGTGATAACTTCTGAACGAGTGAATGGGTTACCTTGAAACCTGGTAAGCCTACTTGTTGACTAGAGATCTATCTTTTGTATTTGACAATTCTTGACTGTGTAGATCACTGCGCAGAAATTTGCCCGTGAAGTTAACAGAAATTCTCACTCAAAAGCCTAGAAGCAAACACTTAACTCTCACTGATGGCAAATAGTAAAATTCTATCATCAGTAAGATGATAACAAATTCTATCATCTGGAAGTGCCACACTCTAGAAATTAAAAAAAGAAAAAGGAATTTAACAAATGCATGATAAGAATGATCTTGACCTCCGTATTGAGACTTCGTTGTTTACTGGTGACTACTCCCGACTGATGAGTCAAAAAGCGAGAAACAGCTGTTCTGGAATGTCACTTATTAAACACTTAGTCTCTACCATTGTTTTTTTAAGCAAATTTTTATTAATGTATTTCTTGATTTCAATCAATTTTCAATAAATAGATCCCTTAAAGATAGATTGTTTGTATTTTCGGTGAATATTTTAGCTTACAATTATAGATACTTTCTCTTTTTAAAGTTTTCACAAAAGCAAAAGGAAAAAGAAAAAACACAATACAATTGTATAATATTAAAATCAAGTGACATTTGCTTAATAAAAAGACATCTTGAGTCGAAATCGCAGAGTACGTATTTATTTTCTTCCCAATACAATTTGAGAAGATCTCAAAAATTTCTGTCATCCGGTACATAGTTAGAAATAAAAAAGAATAAAGAAATTTTACAGAAATAACAGTAATGTCATAACAATCTGTGTTAACATTAGTTACTAGAGTTTTGATCCCAGAAACTTGATTGAGATCTGAAATTCATAAATTTTGAGCACATTAAAAATTCGACTGATCGGAGAAATGATGAAAAAATTGCATTATGTGCCATATGTCGGTCAAAGAGCGCAACAGTGCTCAAAGTGATAAAGCAATTGACAGTGGGATAAAGAACCAGAAGTATGCAAGCAGTATTTACGCAAAATAGTGGATGTAAAGAGAATATGCATTATTTTTCTTCAGAGGCTCTTAGTCTTATGAAAAGTTATATTATTTAAACTACTGATTTAATCAATTTATTTTAAATCTACATAAATACTTTTTTATATCTATTTATTCAAAATAAATTTAATAATGTTAACTTCGTGATTTACATGAGTTTTATATATATTACAGTTTTTCTTTTCTTTTTTGCGGATTTTCGACTTATGACTTAAGCTGTTGGAACGGAACTCGTTCGTAAGTCGAAGACTGTCTATATTTGATCTAAAAAACAAATGAAGGGATTTAATAATAAAAAATCTCTTGAATTGTTGTTTCGTTGGGAAGTTGAAAATATAAATTTCTTGTAGTTGAATTACTTAAAAACTGATTTTCTTTCTTTCCATGTCTTTTCGCTTTAGAACCTCTAAAAACCCATGTCTGTGAATTAATATGGAAAGAGAGACAGAAGTTCAAGGAATCGAACCAACACTGAACTAAAAAAAACCAAAATACTCTAGCTTTGGTAAGAGTGGAATGAACACAAACCAAAAAAGAAAATAATAGCTTTTACCCAGACAGAAACCCAATACCTGTATTTACTTTGATCTCATCTTTCAGGTTTGCATAAATATTGAGAAGTGAAAGACATAATGGCTACACATTTCCTCTCCACTCTATTTTCAGCCTTCTTCCTTTTTTCCTAGAATAAATGAATTCACATTTTTTTTACAAATTTTTAGTAAATTTCAATTTATTAGTTTAATTATTCAACTGAGGTCTTATTTTCAGCCAAATCCCATTACTTCGTCATTTAGTTTACATTTAGCAGACGAGTTACTTAAATGACGTCACAGCCTCTTCCTAACTTTTAATTGTTGTGTGTTGTGATTGGCGCAAAACAAACTCAAAATTCTTTATTGCAATTAAAAAAAAGGAATTTAAATTAGTATTCATTGATTTACAAAAACATAAATAAAACATTTAGGACCTTACAAATTCACGATTAACAGAAGCTATACGCTTTGAATTGGAACTATTTGGTTTGCGGCTTTATACAAAGTAGTAAACTCCTGTAAGACCTTCGTGAAATGAAATGTAGTTTCTCAATCAACGTGATGACCTCTTCACCACCACCAGAAAAAAGGAAGAAAATGAATATTTAAAGAATTGTTTTTACTGCTCAGGAAGCCAGACTGGCTAACACCCCTGGGATCAGATGACGGAGAAAGATACTAAAGAATTTGAAGGATCACCAATTGACTGAACTTCCAATGTAGAATGTATGGATTTGAATAAATTTGACTGAAAAATCAGGGCTTTTTTTTTACTGAAATCAGATTTTTTTGTTTCGTAAATCAAAAACTTGTAGATAAGAAAAAGGTTTAAGTAAAAAACATTCTCCTTAAAAAAATAATCTGAAATTGAATTCCTTATTTTTTTTTTTTAATAGACTACAACATTTCAGAGTTCAAGATGTAATTGGTGCGACAACTTTTCAATATTCGCAAAAAAAAAAAAAAAAACACACACCTATTCATTGTCCGAAAGAAATAGCGAAGGTAAGAAATAAGACGAAGTAGTTTGAGAACTATCGAAAACTGAGAAGAAAGAAAAAATTAACAGTTCAGAGATCAATAAGAGCAACAAAAAAAACTGTAATACAGAAGCAAACGCTTTTTTATTCTAGAAATTGTATTATTTTAAATTAAATGTTTAGGAGCTTTTTGGACTGTGTATTTTTTTACCTATTATCAGTTATGTACCAAAATTAGCAGGAATCTTCTTTATAGACCCTTTCATAAACTTTTAACTCTGTAGGACAAATGATTTTGTGAATGATCTGATCTCAGACGGACAGACAGACAACAAGATATGCTATATAATAGGATCTTCTAGAAATACGAATATTAGTAAATTTTCCCTTATAAATGCTTATTTCAACCAGTAATTACCCTAATCTTAGAGTTTGTTAAGCAGAGGAATCTCTTGTTAGTGCTATAAAATAAACATCCTGTCCCTAATTATTCAATGGTTTACGGACATTTCTTTTAACTGGGATGGTACATTTTCAGGTAAATTCTCTTCTAGTTCTAATCTCGTACAGTAAGTATTCTTCATAGCCTCTTTAGGTTTAATGATATTGACGTGGAAATAACTGGCACTGTTTAAAATACTGTTTGTAACTAATATTTCAAAAGCCATTTGTATATTTTTATCAAATATCTGTGAAGTCATTTTAGATAAGTCAAAGATTTGCTTATAGTTCTCAATGAAAATTTCATGAGTAAATAATTATTTCTATTATAGAATGAACTTTGCTACAGATGTGATAGAACTTTTCGTAGCTTTTTCATATTTTTTTTTATCCTACTTCAAGAATATTAGTATTACAATAGTTGAATATTTATATTCTGTCATAGATACAGTAAATGATTGAAAACCCATTGCGAAATGA
>JAFIDM010004315.1:63631095-63653648 GCA_023159025.1 Thereuonema tuberculata | reverse complement strand
CTTTTAATTAATGGATATGTGTTTTTAATCGTTAGCACTGTTAATTAACCTTCTTGTGTTCTTGATAATCCAATTGGTTCAGCTGTAATCTATTGCAAAAGAGTATTAGAATATCATAATTAAAAAAATATAATGAGGCCAACACACATTTTAATGTTCTAATAATTGTTTTAATGTGTGTGAATTAATTGCTATATACATAAGAAATATTACAAACACACCAATGTCTCATTAAAAATTGTATTTAAGAAACATAGAACAGTAGAACCTCATTATAACGGACTAATTGGGGCTGAAGGTTGTCCGTTTTAATGAAAGTCCGGTTTATAACAAATAATTCTATATCGGTGTAATGCATCAGGGTGTACATCAATGAAAGGACAATAGTTAGCTACAAAAAGTACTTAACGACATGACTCAAAGGTTACTGAATAAAAACTGATGTGTGTGACGGCAATTTGTGGAATTTCAGACAATAACGAAATTAAATGATCGATAGAATTGAGAAAGCAAACGAAGGAACAACGCTACAAAGTTGCGAATCCTTCCTTGTAGCGTTGTGCCTTCGTTTGCTTACTCAATTCTGTGAATCATCGGGCACGTTAAATTTTTTTTTTCATTAAATGATCGATGTTTAATCGCTTGCTTGGAAATGTAAAACTCGTTAGATAAACATATGCATCCTTTATTATTATTATTATATTTGAGGTTCTACTGTATTTAAAATGTACAATACGAATAGAGTTCCATTGACAGTTTCGAAGGCGTCATAAGTCCTCCATCAGCAAGATGGAGGACTTATGACGCCTTCGAAACTGTCCATGGAACTCAATTTGTATTGCACATTTTAAATATATGTTTTTTAAATACAATTTTTTTAATATGAGACATTGGTGTGTTTGCAGTATTTCTTATATATAATCCTTTTAATTTATTAAAAAATTTTAATCTTAAAATGTGTGTGTTGGCCTCATTATATTTTTTAATTATGATAATTACACCTCACGCATGTTAAATTGCTTAATTGAGTATTAGAACATATTTTAACCTTTTTGAGTTGTCAAAAGAAACTAAAAAGAAATTAAATTTATAAAGTATCCGGACAGGATGTGCTTCAGCTGGACATAAGTGAAGTAGTTGTAGGAGAGCACCCTTTCTTATGTTTAATTCGTTCTACTTTACTTTATTTAATTTGATGAATAAATATAAGAGAGTAAAAATAATATGACTTCTGGGCAATTCAAATGTGAAGTGAGCAACAGTAATGGAAATGTTATGAAGTGGAGAATACCAATTTTATTAAAATAAATTACATTTTAAAAAAAATTAATAAAATATTTATTCTTCAAAAAAAATATATATATATATATTTTCACCTTTCTCAAATGGATCAGAAGCATTTATGGACCATTTCCATTTGTTTAATGCTGGGGTCTACAATCCTTTGGATATTATTATCATTCAAATTATGAGTGAAATCCAAAGTGAAGCTGCAGGCTCCAATTTCCATCAAAACCTAAATATATAAATAAACAAAGTACAGGATCTTAGCAACAAACCCCCAAAATTCCGTCAAAAAAAGCGTTTTGGGAGTCATAAATCACCCCAAGGGAGTTATATTTCCACTAGTTCAGTTGATTTGAAAAAAAATTCAAAAACAGGCATTTACACATTAAATCTTCCATAATGTTTCCTTATGTGTAAAGTAATTAATTGTATTTGATACCTAAATTATGAATAAATGTTAGAAATTTGTCAAAATGAATGGGTATCTGTTTACAGATACCATTCAATTATCTTTGTTTACAAAGTGTATTATTTTAAAGTTTTTAACTTCTTGACTTTCCTATGAAATTTCCCATGAATTGTTTCAAAGATTAATTTCCTTCTTTAATGCAAAAGATTTACTGAGAAAAAGATGAAGCTCATGAAAATAAAGTCAAAATCCAAATAGGTTTATTTTTTAATCATGACATTTCATTTAAATCTGTTACATAATTTCATATATGTATTTCTTTATCCTTTACTCAACCGAACCTTATTTTAATAATGCATTCTTTGTTTTTCTTTCAGTGGAAGTCAGTCCATATCAGCCTATATTCAGGACATTTGTAGGTGGTAATGTAACGCTTCGAATGACCAAACGAATGAATAATCCAGGTGTGAGATTATTATGGAGACATAGAGGAGCTAAACAAAGTATGGCTGTTGATAAACTGTTATTTCCTATTATTTCGGCAAAACCTGAAAATGCTGGCATTTATGAACTATTCTTTGAACAACGGAGGAAATATGGAGTCCATGGATTGGCTAGACTGATTGTTAGAGGCAAGTTCAATATATAAAATGCAGAAAGATTAATATTTTTTGCAATTGGAACATTCCAGAAATTTTTGATTCATATTTTTTGTTTTGTCCATTAATTACCATTCAAATTGTTCATGTTATTTCATTTTAGCCAAAGTAGTGTTATGAGATTTTTTTATATATTACTCTATCCTAATTTTTATTTGTTTAGGCTGCCCAGCTGAGAAGTATGGCTACCAGTGTGAATACAAATGCCAAACTTGCTACAATGGAGGCATTTGTCATGAAATAACTGGTGTTTGCATCTGTCCACCTGGATTTTATGGTGACCAGTGTGATAAGGGTAATTAGCAGCCTCCATGAAAATTCCCTTAATTGTTTAAATATCGATTTCCTCAAGATCATGTTTCTAAAATTAATATTCTTTTATAAATCATAAGTCTTTATAATTATACTTACATTTCTCTCACATTAAAGGTCAGTTCTTCAAAAATGTTAATTTTTTCACTTCCCTCATGGACTCAATTTATGCTTAATTATGCAAATAAAAATTTAAGTTTTAATAGTCATTAAAATGTTTTTAAAGAAATAGATTATTTGTTCCTTCAATATACGATTTAAGAAGTAATAAAGTTCAAGAACCTTGAAAAATGGGAAAACTGACATTCGTTATAAAACATTCATACTTAACTTTGTTTATCTTAGATTATAATACATGATTAGTTCAGTTAACTATAAGACTCATAAAAATCTGTTTTTGGCAGCAAATCATTTGTTTACAATCAATGTTTTTGATGAATTTTATGTTCAGGGTAAAAATGCCATTAATTAGTTAATGCACTATATTTTCTGTTATTAACATTAAGGGTTAACAATTGTATTTATATAATTTGTCCTAACATATCTCTTCTTTTTTTTTAGCTTGTGGTCCAAATCGATTTGGCCCTTCTTGTGAATGGCAGTGCGATCCTGCAGGTCCTACAGGTGCTGGTTGTGCAAGGTACCAGATATGTCTTCCTGATCCATATGGTTGTTCTTGTGCCTCTGGTTATACAGGAGCAGATTGTACTGAAGGTAACATTATACTTTTTAATAGATATTAAGTAAAAAGTTCTGGAACATTCCATTGATACAAAATTAAAGTTACAAAATTACAAATAAATATGTTTACAATTATGTACAGTGTGTCTAAACAAAAGTCCTGTAGTGATCTGAGAATTTATTAAATACCTCAACTTGGGCAACCTACGATGGAAGGAAATAGTGCTCTCTGAGCATCCTAGTATCATTACTCTCACAGCTTTAGCTTTTTTAAGACAAATTTCCTTACTACAAAAGAAATATGTAGTTAGTTTTAAATTCACCAACATGAATGGAACAAAAAAAATTCCCTGATAATCAAAATCATTCTCAAAATTTACAAAAAGATGCAGACGTTACCTATTCCTATATTGTATTTAACAATGTGGATGCACTATTTTCATATATACAATCTTTGACAAAAAAACAAATTATGTATCCTAATAAAATAAATTCAAGAACTGCAAAAGTTAATATGCAAAAGAGTAAAGTTAAATTTCTCAGCAATAAACTTTAAAGTTATTTCAAGAGTAAATTTGAAATGCACTTTTTGGCCTATAATAAGTAACTATATATCAGTCACTCTCTGTGAACATACTGCCTGTTTTATTTCAATTGCCACTAATGTGAATTTGAAGAGTCCACATTCTTAAACTACAGGACACAGGCTGATAGTGTTGAAAAATCTTAACAGCAATAATGTGCCAGTATGAAGGATTGGCAGCAGTGGTACACAGAGTCTAAAAGAGCCTGATCAGACCAAGCTGACCCATGATAAAGAACATCATCTGATTGGGACTGAACTGTCCAATGGCTTCTGTCCATCATCCAGTGAAATGTAGTGCCTACATGAAACATCATTCAGTGTTACATTAAACATGCAGAGACAGGACTTCTTTTTATCGCTTAAGACCTTTGCCATTAATCAATCTATATTGGAGGCATTGTCTTGCTTTTAGTGATGTATCGTGCTTCGGTCTTGTAGTTAACCTCAGTCACATATTAAGGAGGACTAGGCAGAACTCAAAACTAGACTTAATTGTGTAGAGTCTCAATATTAGTGGTGTTTATTGCATGGGAACCATCTCCCATTACTGCTTTCTCTGTTTGTGGTAACATAGTCATTGACAGTACAATGATACTTCCATTGTTACACTTCTGCAAGAGGCCATTTCACCAGGATAGGCCTTGCTCACATATGGCTTACCTTTTCGTACTGTTAAAAGCCTTCCATGTCAGCTAGTTCCAAGTTCTGCCTACTATTGAACACATCTGTGCCCTGCTGGGATATTAGCTGCAGCAGTTACACAATCCTTTGAAATTCTCTAAACGATAACATGATTTTGTTTTGACTTCATGTGCACTGACATGCATTGCAGCCAAGCTTTGAAAATAAAGCATCCTTTTCTGTAATATTCTAATTAATTTTTTTCTCTGTTTTGACTTGTGTGCGGCTGGTTCTCGACTATGGTAATTAAGTAATTAACTAAACTTACTGCCACAACACACGTTGATTAGCCTAAGGCCAATCTTTACGGGAATGGTTAACATGGTTAAATCTAATTGTGTGCAAAATAAAATAATACATTCCTTTTACAAGATTAAATATTTTATTAAGAATAAAAAAAAAAATAAACATTGAGTCAAGATATGGGATATTACATAAGCTGACCTGCAGCTAAATATCAAACAAATAATTAATCAAATCTATTCTTTTTTAAATCCCAAGCATTTAGACAAAACTATTTACTCAAAAAACGTTACAAAAAAAAACGGCTTAGTGCAAAAAAACAGCCAATCTAGGGTGATATCAAGATACTTAATCATACATTTACTTCAGTTATTGACAAATCACTAGATCCAACCTGAAATGATCATTTACAGGCATGCCACGACTCATGACTACCCATTAAGGGCATGTAACTTAGTTGTATTCTGTTTATATACCTCACTACAACAAGCATTTAGTTGTTTTTATTATGATGATAATTCAAACTTACTATTCCTCATTTCAAGATATTTCTCAACCTGAAATACACTCTAGGTTCCTTTTAATCTTTAGTAATTGGCATCCTATTTCTTCGTGGTAATTCTTACCTGCACTACTTACTGTCATGGATCTACATGTTATTCTTTTGGTTAAAAGGCTTCCCTAACCATTATATTGATCTCCATCATCACTTGGGCTGGTTCATTCTTCTTTTCACTGACCGTAAATCTTTTTCATGTTCTTAATGGTGTGGTGGGCTAGAGAGAGACAGAGAAAGATTCTCCAAATCCCATTTTTAAACGTATTTCCCCAACCCCAAAATTAAGCTTAGTGATTGGCTGACTTCATTTGCCCACACCCTCTTATGGCTGCGAACTGAACAGCAAAACAAAGGGCAAGGTGTCAGAGGTCAAAAGGTAGTCATGTCAGTGACCTCAAATCCTCAGCAGGGGTTGAACTTTGGGTTTTTTTTTCCCAATTCAAAAAAAAAAGATTACATTTTTCCCTGAAATAATAGGGCCTATATACATATTCTAAAAACATTGATAAAAGAATGAATTTTACATTTTTTAATATTATATAAATAAGAGCAATATATATGATTAGTTTACATTCATTTTACTAGTCTACAGTAACAATTAGGCTGGTCACAGACTCTACACATACAAACTTTTTCATTATTGTGGCAATTGCTTTTGAGGTGCATTGATTTTTTTGTCAAAGAATGTATTTTACCATAGGGTATCATCTGCATTGAAGAATTTGCATTACTCTTTTGCACAATAATAGGTCTAAAATCTTTTTAATATCTCATAAATATTAGGATTAATGAGCATCTAATTTCGAAATATTACCTTACTAAAAATTAAACATAACAGCATATAAGAAGTAAAATCACTCCCATACTGAATAATAAATTTTCAAGAATAAAAAAATGTCTAATTACATTTATGCAAACTGAAAGAAACTCTTGTTTTTTGTTTTTCCAGTCAAGCTCATTTAAGCATTATTTAATGTTGGGTTAAAATCCCACAAGATTTTATTTAAAAAATTCTTGCTAATATCTGTAAGATTCAGATTCAATTTTTTCATCTTTCTACCAATTGAATTGCAAATCTTTTAATAATTTAATAAGTGGAGAGATTATTTTTCTTATTTGTGGAATTACCAATGATGAATGCTTCATCCAACTGACGATTTCTTCCTGCACCACTTATTTTCATTAAAAGGATGTGAGTGGCTATCACTAATAGACTTGTTATTTTTTTTAATTGATAGTTGGTTAAATTTTTGCTATTAATTTTATATTAATAAATCTCAAATATAAAAGAAATACAGATATTTAATTATTGAACATCAAGAAATATATTTTTAATAAATCACTTACTTTGTTTTTAGTGTGTCCTGCTGGTAAATACGGTGCTGATTGTAGTCAGACTTGTCAGTGCCGAGGAGGGTCTTTGGGTTGTGATGCAATAACAGGTGCTTGCTCCGATGGCTGTGGAGAAGGTTGGACAGGTAACACCTGTCAAGAACCAGGTAAAATACTTTTTAACAGATTATCTTTCCAAAATTGGTCATCTCTTTTTCATTAACATCGAAATTGCTTGTATATTTGTAAGTAACTAGTTGTCTTTTTTTGTCAATTTAGTTTTGGGTCCAGTTCAAGAACTAAAGTACAGGAGGCTGAAGTCGGCAAATCAGTTACGTGTTGGATGGCGTGAACCCCGTGTAACCCATGGAGAAATCAGCTATGTGGTTCTGTCACGTCTGGTGCAACAAAAGGCTTGTGGTAAAAAATTGGAAAATGCTGATATGGCAGAATTGGCAACAAAAACCAGAGAGGTAAGATAACAAAACTTTGATAGATAGCATTGCACAATACTACTTTTGTTCTCTTAATGAAAGTGGGTCAATTTAGTGTAATTTTTTTATGGCATTTACAAATCTCTTACTAGGTTTTCATGTATCATTTTCCCAGAATGTACACTTTCTTCTTTTTGAAATTTCCCAGTTTAGCATGCATTATTATAAGCAAAATTCCCCAAGGCTTTGAATATGTCACTTGATTCTCAGCTTAATTGTACGAATATCTTGTTCCTAACTGTAAGTGCTACAGTATCCGTGTAAATCCTATTGTGCTGCTCTTAATAACTGATTGTAGTGTCTTCTTTTTCTCAATCACTTGACGACATATAATGGTGGTGAACACCGCTGTTTATTCCCTGGTGTTGCTGCATTTCAATTCTGAATATACTGCCATAATGTCTTGTAAATATGTAAATAACTCTGATTTGTTTTATATGAGTATGTAGAGAACTTACATTGAAAGCTCAAACACATTCTCATAGTACTCTAGTTGAAAAAGTCTATGAACTGTAATTTGCTTGTAAATTAAAAGATCAGCCAGGGACTTTTCATCTCTGTTAAACTACATGTACAATGTCTTTTGCAATACCTATGGTATGGTGAGAAAAAAGATCACATTTACAAGTTTACAAATGTTGAAAGGCTTTTCAAGAAAGTCAAATAAGCTATTCTTTATCCAAATTTTCCTTCAACATTACACAGAGATCCTCAAGACAAGAATCTCCCAGTCTCAAAATCCATCTCATTGAACTCAGACAATGCTGGTGTAGCTGTTATCAGCAGATGATTCAGTTAGTTTTTCTACGTCCCCTCACCTAATTAAACAAAAAGAGTTGAATTATCTTGAAGATTCATACCTCTCACAAATGCAAATGTTGAACTCCTAATTGCAAGGGTTGTATCTTTTAGATAAAGTTAGCAAAGGCAGAATAATTTCAAAACTATTTCGCTTTCAGGGATAGCACTGTTTGTTGTTTTGGTATACATAGTATATTTCAGGCCTTAGGACATCCACAGAATTCTAAAGCCTGGCAACTTTTCACTGATTGGGCAAAAAAAAAGTCGGTGCTTTTTCATAATGGCAATGGCTAAATACAATTTTCTTTCTAAATCACATTGGGAAAATAAGTAAATCAGGCGTAACCGATTGGTTAAAGCTGTATTGGATATCTTCAAATCCTGAGCTGGTTTAGTTCTTCTTCTGTATTGATTTCTGTCAGTGAATCCATTGAAGACTGCCTCCTCTGATGCAATCCTTGGGCAATGATTTATTTGACAAATTAAAATGATTATTGGGAAAAGGATGTGAAGTTTTCTATAATAGTTAAAAGAGGCACGAGGCTGAAAATTTGTGAGAACTACTTCTTAGATTAAGATGTTGTCAATCCTGGGTTTTTGAATAATTTAAAAAAAAAAGTTAATGTTACGACCCAAATTTTTATTGTATTTATGTATATAAGGATGATTTGAAATCATTTTAAATTGGTTTTTTTAAGCTAACTAGTTAAGAATTTTGCTTTCACTCTTTTTTTCATAAAAATGATGTGTTATTTAATTAATTTGTAATAAATTAATTACATCCTAACAAAAATCCTAGTAAAAAAAAAAAAAAATTTTTGGCTTTCAATTGATATAAATTGTTTTATTTCATAATATATAGGTAATACTGGCCCAGCTTTTACCGTTTTCTGTCTATGAGGTAATTGTCTATGCAAACACATCAACTCTGAAGGGAGAACAGACCTCTATTTATGCTGTTACTGAACAAGGAGGTAAATATGCTTAGTGTAGTTTTCTTCATAAGCAATTTAATTGCTTTAGTCTATAATTAACTATCAATTTTATTGCAGAAAAGCTTTTATTTATTTAATATAATGAAGAAATGATTAATTCAAAAATGGGGAAAGAAAATAATTCTTAACTAAAAAGTAATCACAGTATGTAGTAAGCATAATCGCATCTTTGCTCAATTATTTGTGGTAATCATATACTTTCATCACTCACACTTACCATCACTTACACTTCAAATGCACATTTCCTTAGGACCAAATACATAATGCCCCAGGATATTATGTATTTGATAATTTTCAGAGGACTGACTAAAGTTTAAAGAGAAAAAAAAAAGGTTACGGTTAGCAGAAACAATTTATTGAATAAATTTTTGTTTCAAATTGGTGAAATATTAACTTGCATACTTTTTACCTATCCAAAATTATCAGATGCTACTTTCTGCTGCTTTCTGATATATGCTCAATATCTTTTACTGCTGGAGGGTCCAAGGTAGCAGATCAATTCAGTCATTTTAATTGTAAGATGCTTGATTATCTTACAGGTCTGTCTTATCAGTACTATTTTGTTTATGTAACATTTATTTTTATCACTTTAGCACCCAGAGGACGTCCACGATCTGCAGTTTTAGAATTTGTGGATGCATCTGAACTGACATTCACTTGGGAGCCACTTACATGTTACGAATCCAATGGACAAGTTAAGGAATACGATACTCAGTTGTGGCCACTTCCAGAAGGGGTTTTACTTCCAGATAATCCAAATGAACCCTGGCCTTTGCTTCAAGATTTTGGCAAAGATACTATTTCAGCTTCTCAAGTGCGGGCAATGTCAATTGACAGTTCAAGTAAGCAATCGCCCAAGATGTTTTTTTATTTTTTAAAAACTTGTTATTTAGTAACATACAAATTTCAGTAGCCTAATTCTGTTGGTTATTAGCCACTATAAAGCATTTAGATTTACAATATCTTATTTATCAATTTTACAATATAAAAATTAAAAAAAAAAAAAACAAGATACGAAATACTAAATGATTCATGACATTTAATAAACTTTATAATAATTTAAATATTATAAAATAAAATATTTTAAATTTCTGAAATTGATAAGTAAAAACCAATAATCAAAAATTATATACACTAAACTCCTGATTATCCGCAGACCTCTCCAGTTTCCATTTTTTTAACTGTACAATAAATTACGAAACACATTTTTATACACATTGAGAAAGAATGCAGGAGTCACAATCGGCAGTGCAGCATCCACATTTAGTGATGTCTAAGTAGGGGGTTTTCGTGTTTCGACACGAAAAAACAAAGACAATTAACCGATTTTTTTTTTTTTGTTGAAAAGTAAGAAAATAAAATAATTGTTTATAATGTATGTATTGCCATTTTAATGTTAAATAAAACATGTTAAAAGCATTTTTCTGATTATCCACGGAATTTGCTTATCTGTGGTTATCGCGCCACCCTATTCCGCGGATAATCGGGAGTTTACTGTAAAAGACTTATTTCTATGTAAAGTCTTTACTTTTCCAGTTCCGTATTGATTCATAACTTTAACTAATAAGAATTCAAATTATTTCTGAAATCTTTTCATTTGGTGCATTTCTGTCATTATTTCATAATTCTTTATAAGACATTTAAACTGTTAAGAATAGAATCAAACTATTTTAAAATCATTGCAAAAGCAATTTCATTTTATTAATTAAAACTGAACTTTCTTCTTTTTTTTTATTCTAAGAAGATACCAGTGTAACCTTCTCTCAACTTCATCCCTATCGTCATTATGCATTTCGTGTCCGTGCAAAGACATCAGTTGGAGCTGGGCCATGGTCAGAATGGGTCATTGCCATGACAGAATATCAAGGTAAATTGATAATGTTATGATTTTAAAATTAGAAACATACTTTCATATTCAATTTTGTTCCAATAAGAAAAATAAGTAGTAACTTTGTGCCTGTGTAGAAGTTTGATTATTAACAGAAGAAATTAAGACTAATGTTCCATGGAATAAAAACCTAAAACACACACACACACGGAAATAAACCGTGGTTGCACTTGGAACCATCATCTCGGGAAAACTGGACAGCTGTTTCAACCACATTTATCCTTGATGATAGACTTGAAATGCTTGATATAGTTAATGATGCCGTTCTCGCATCTAGGAATGACCTCCTAAACAGAAACACCCACAAAACAAAAACACAGTGACAAGCTCAGCCTCAAATTCCTTGTCCTGGCAACCACTTGGCACTAAGTAAGAGATCGAGAGACACTAAAAGCTAATAATAATTTTTCTTTTTAACTTTTTTTTTACTATTAACTACAGTTCCATCTTATTAAAAACAAAAATAAAAGTAAAGCTTTTCATTAATCACTAATACAAAACACTGGTATTAGGAATAAAGGTGAAAAGGTCCTAAAGATATATTTGACCATTCCTGTTAAAGCTCCTTGCTTTTCCAAGGTAAAAAGGAATCTTTGACTGTTAATAAAAAAATAGGAAAATGATATCCAAAATAATGCCAATGCTTTGAAAATGAAAAACCAACTGCTTAAAAACATATTCCTATCAATATTTGGGAAGAGGTTAGTATTTCTAAGTTTTATATTAGACTTTAAAAGAAAAGCTTTCTCGCTTGATTAAGAGGGAAAAAATTATTATATTGCAGAGATCCTTACATCATAAAATAAATTTTCAGTTATTTACATGATTCATTCAGTCACGTATTTTACTTATATATTTACTTGAATTTGAATCAGTTGTTAGTTTTATGAAGGATATCCTTACATAAATAAATTGATGAGCGTGTTGGCAAATCTTTGTTGTATCATTCAATGAAAATGAAGATATTTATTGAAATGTATTTTTTTCTATTAATAAGCAAATAATAGCAATGTTGTATCTGAATTCCTTTACTTTCTTACATCATAAAGGTTAACTATTGCATTCAGTGAATTACTTCATAAGATGTGCTTTTCTTTTTACTTATTCAAAATCATGTAAGTAGGGAAAATTTATTTTTAAGATGTAAGTTTAGCATTAACAAAAAATTGCATAGTCAATTTTGATTTGTTTTCTTTTTGTATCTTTATGAACTCTGATGGGTCCTAGATGACCAATGAATGATTCTTTTTCTTTGTTAAAAGCCGGGTTTCTTGTGGAGGAGTCCTCTTCAGTCCCTTCATATTCGCTCCAGAATTCTGTCTGCAAAAGGCAGTGAAAAGCCATCACTCTAAAATATCTGTAGGAATTTTTTTTTTTTTTCTACTGGGCTAGGGAACAGCTGCCTTATCATTTCTTATGTCAAAACGAAAGAATGTCATTCAATCACAGAAAACATAAGCCTATCATTATCAGTCTGCCTTTCTTCTCACCTCTGTTTATCCACACATCCTGTTTACTTTTATTAAAAAAAAAAACTTTAAAATAACAATGTTGGCTTTGAAGGTATGCATTAAGTGGTTATAAGAATTCCATATGGCAAAATATGCTTCTTAAGTTAATGTTAACATTTATTTTTTGTAAATGAAAATTCCTAATAAATTTTGTTATTTTGTTTTAGTTCCTCCTGCACCCCAGTTACTATTGATTGAAAGCAGTGCTCGATCATTGACTCTAGGTGTTGCAACTCCTGTCCTTCCCCCAGGGGTTGTCCACCAGGTCTACTTGCGGGGGTGGGCAGATACTCTGGAAGATGTGAATCTGAATTTAACTCATCAAATGGAAGAAACACCTTTGCTCAATGTTACTTTTAATGTGTCAACAGATTTTATTATTCATAATTATACCTTCTACAAGTTACAACCTTTCACACCTTACATCATTCAGGTAAAAAATTTAAACTAGCAATCATTAGCTAATTATTATTAGTCTTTAAGAAAGTACTTTTTTTTTCATAAAAGAATGAAGTTGTGATATTCATAACAAATGTTATGAATGTTATGAACGTAAAGAATGTTTTACGTGCTATTTAAAACTATTAAAATTAATCCACTAATAATAGCACTTACGTGATTAAAGAAAAGACCTCCGCAACGTTTCGAATCTTAATTTCAGTTGAAGATTCGAAACATTGCCAAGGTCTTTTCTTTAATTACGTAAGTGCTATTATTAGTGGATTAATTTTAATAAATGTTATCTGTTTGAAACTAAAGAAATTGGTCATCTGCAACACATTACAAATGAAGTAATAATTCAACTATCTCTTCTTTAGTGTGATCATATTTGTTACCTCAGGATTTATGGTATTATTTTTCTCAAAAATATATTCTTATCAGTCCGTAATATCCCTACTTACATATCAAGAACTTATTTTTGCAATATTGAGTCATCTGATTTTTAAACTCCATTTCTCTTGAAATATTTATTTTCATTCTTTTTTTAAATGACCTTTTCTAATTCTTGAAAATTAAAAAGCATTGATTAAGAGGGAAGAATTATAGTGAGGGATGAGGACATTCACCAAAAGATGAACTCTTCTGAACACAGATGAGGGAGAAAAAGTCAACTATATTTTTTCTTAATAGAATTTTTACTTTACTTTAATTTGTTCAATTATCCCACTACAATCCTACATGGCCATTGGGTTCATGGGAGGTAAGATTCTCAGAGTTCCTTGATCAACAGGACTGAGGTGAGGTCAGACGTCAGCCTGACGCCCACCCTTCTTTAACCACTAGGTTAAAGAAAGAAGCAGGTATCCAATCTTCAGAGGGCTTGGTGGGCCTTAGGGTCTGCCTGGAGGAGAATCAGCTCCAGTGCCTTTCTTACCATTTGGCTGCAGGCCCACAACTTTATTGAGTTATATTACGCAATCCATAATAATTTAAAATCAGGAAAATTTAATAAATGATCACTGTAAGAGACTCAATACCTTACAATTTATATGCCACAGTTTTTGGAACAGTTTTCAACAGTCCTATTTATTTTTTATTCCTTTGATAAAAAAAAATAAATTATTGTAATATTATTAATAATAGTTTTAACTGTTACAGAAGTTTTAACCGAAAAGAAATAAAAAAAAACTTTCCATGTCCAGACGATTACCCTTTTATTACAAAAACTGTGTCAAAGAAGTAGATTTAGGAAAAAAAATACTACATTCAAAACAATACTTTTGTTTACAATATTTTAAAGGCTTTTTTTTTTTGTTCATATATCCTGTTATTACTAGATTTTGATTAAATGAATATTATGCTTTTTAAAATGTAGGTCTCACTAGAAAAGAACTGTGGCCTAATTAAAAAAAAACTTTTTTATTTATTTTAGGCAAAAGTATCCACTCGTAAGGGATGGGGAAACTGGAGTGAAGCCCTGTCAACATGGACAGAGGAAACTTGTAAGTAGCTAAATAAGGTTACTAATATAATAGGAAGATATGAGAGGCTTTCTTATAAATACCCCTAAGAATTTCAGTTGTTGGCTGGCAGAAAATGACTTTTGCATCGAACTTATCTTGTATAGTAACCTTATATACAGTACTGCTCCGTGGGTAAGAGGTGCCTTTGCTCAAAGTTATATTTCAACACCTCCCATAAAATAGAATTTGCAAATTAAAATGAAATTAATTTCACGAAGTTTTTATTTGCATTAGTAAATAAGTACAAGATATACGTATAAAGCATTTTGACAAAGTGCTTGTGAAATTTCATGATTCCAACTAAAGCTGTTTCATAGACGTGTACCCTTAGGGGGTACACATTCCTCACCCCTTAGGGGGTGGTTAATCAAAATCCCGATACCTTAATTTTTCCAAGTACAACCTAAGGAAGAATTCTGACAAATTTTACTTTCCTGGCTATTTGGGAAAGAGGAGAATTAGTGATGAGTCAGTCATGAGGGCTTTCGCTTTTATATATACAGATGTCATTCATTACGTATTTATTTCTCCTACCTTTAGCCGCCACAAAATTCTTAATTAGATCTTTTATATCTAAAGTATCCATAATATCATTTTCTAGTGGTATTATTGGTAAACATACAGAGATACAAAGAAATACACAAAAAGATCCAAAATGAAATTGTAAGAGCTAAAGAAGAATGGTTAACAACTAAGTGTGAAGAAATAGAACAACTGCAAAAAAGCCATAATGACAGAGAACTTCACAAAAAAATAAGAGAAATGACCTGTAAATACCCAAGCAAGTCTGGATGTATTCAAACCAAGGATGGGAAAGTTACAGCAGACACCAACGAGATAAAAGAGGTTTGGGAGGAATATATCCAAGAGCTCTACAATGACCAGAGGAGCATCAATACCTCTATTGCAGATGCAGAAGGCCCAGAGATATTGAAGGAGGAAGTGAGATATGCACTTAAATATATGAAGGACAACAAAGCAACAGGTCCAGATGAATTACCAATTGAACTGATAAAGCATCTGGACGAGGAAGGAATTAAGGAAATTACCCATTTGTTAAACATTATCTATGAGACTGGAAAAGCACCTGAGGAAATGAACACATCAATAATTATACCCATACCCAAAAAACCCAAAACCCAAAAACCTACGGAACACAGAACCTTGAGCTTAATCAATCATATAAGTAAGCTATTATTGAAGATTATTCATAACAGAATATATGCAAAAGTAAATAGCAGAATTGGCAACACTCAGTTTGGATTCAGATGTGGAGTTGGAACAAGAGAAGCAATCTTCTCCCTGACACAAATAGCGGAAAAATCAATAGAAATGAATATCCCACTCTACCTTTGCTTTATTGACTACGAAAAAGCCTTTGACAATATCAAACATGATCTTCTAATGGAAATACTTATGAAAACAGGAATAGACACAAAGGACATACGAATAATACAAGATGCTTATTGGAACCAAAAGACTAGAGTTCAAGTGGGAGATGAACAAACTAATTGGATACAGATAAAGAAAGGTGTACGGCAGGGTTGTGTCCTTTCTCCAATTTTATATAATCTATACTCTGAGATATTGACAAAAGAGGCATTAGAGGAGCAGAAGGAGGGAATCAAAATAAACGGAGTAACAATAAATAATTTAAGATATGCTGACGATACCGTGCTGATAGCAACATCTTCCACAGACCTCCAAAACCTCATTAATGCAATTGTTAATAAAAGCAAGGAAATGGGACTCAAGTTGAATACAAAAAAGACAAAAACAATGTGCATCAACAAAACCCAGATCCAAATGAAAATTAAATGTGATGACAGAGATTTAGAACAAGTCAATAACTTTCGCTACCTGGGTAGGCATTTTTATTCAGATAATGACCAAGATAAAGATATAAAAAACAGAATTATACAAGCAAAATTAAAATTTAATGAAATGAAATCAGTATTATGCCAAAAGAAACTCAACCTTGGAATAAGGAAAAGGGTGTGGAAATGTTATATTTGGCCAATTCTTTTATACGGATGTGAATCATGGACTCTCAAAAAGGGAATTAAACAAAGATTAGAGGCATTTGAAATGTGGTCATTAAGAAGAATGTTAAAGATAAGTTGGACCAGCAGGACATCAAATGAAAGAGTACTTCATCTTGCTAACTACAAGAGAATTATCATCAAACTTATACACCAAAGAAAACTTGCCTATTGTGGGCACATACAGAGAGATGTCAAATATGAGATACCTAAATTGACACTTGAGGGAAAGATAGAAGGGAAGAGAAGCGTTGGGAGAAGAAGAAGAAGATGGATGGATGACCTGCGTGAGTGGACTGGACTTAATGCTCAGGACATCATACATGTTTCAAGAGATAGAGATCTGTGGTACATGCTGATCGCCAACCTCCCTGTGGGAGAAGGCACCTAAGGAAGGAAGGAAGGAATTATTGGTAAGACACACATTGGGGTGGTGTGGCACATGGCATTATTTGCATTACTAAAAATAGTCAAAAAATTTCTGAGAATGCGGAGTGCACGGATCATATATCGATGTACTGAATATGTTGAACCTACTTTGACGCACCACTCATGAAGTTTGTTGTTGAGTTTCCTGTTCATTTTAAGCCGTGCAATCGATATGTAAAGTTTTACTTCATGAAAAAGAGCATTGTATCAAAATTTACTATATTTATTATCTTGAAATGTCACCCTTCTGATCAGGTGCCTTTGTGTGGGGCACAACATGCACACCCACACAGGGTGGCTTTGACTATATATATGTGCAAGTGCTTATCTTTTTTGACTCCAAGATGCCAAGTTTAGAAGGGACAGGTTATTAATCTTAATTTAAAAAAGCATTTACAATGATGAAATTTTTTTTAATAGATAAGGTAATTTGTAGGGTACAATTTTTTTTTTTTTTTTTTTATATATATATATATACATGGAAGCTTAGATTCTACAAATGTGTTTATCTGAATCCCAATAATAATTGACAATGACATTCCACATCTCCAAATTTAATTGCAAACTAATCTTTAATTCTGGAAAACAACAAAAGCCATTAATGTTAGGTTGTATTTTTTTTTATATACATTTTCTGATTATTCAAACCTCATACAGTTCTAGGAAGACTTGAGGATAGAAGCTGCAATTCAATTTAAAGGCTTAATGTATTTATTGTCTTTTCAACCTTACTTGTAGATCCTCCTGCACCTAGTGTTGCTGTATTTGTTTTGGGTTCAGACTCTATGTTGCTTCAGATCAGTCGTCCAATGCCGTCCTTTGGAATCATTCTTCAGTATCGTGTCAGAGTAGCAGGACCAAGACCTCCTGGAAGCCAACCCACAATCCTTGTAGTTCCTGCTCCTGAGAATCAAGTGGATTTCAATTTTACTGTTCGGGAACTGATTCCTGTTTCAAGATACCAAATTCAAGTAAGTTAAGAAACTTTAAAGTAAATCAAATAAGTAAAAAAAAAAAAAAAAAAAAAAAAATCTGAAACTCTTAATGCTTCTAAGGACGGAACATAATAAGACGTAGAAAATTAATTAGGAGTGATTCTTCCAGATTTAGTGTCATAGAAAGGCCTAAAACAAGATACCAATAATTTGAAATATCATACATTTTTAATAAGATCTTTGAAATTCTTATAATATTTTTAGGTTCAAGCAGCAACAAGTCGTGGTTGGGGTAACTGGAGTGATCCAATTGAAGTCTGGACTGAAGAAGGAGGTAAGACGAGCTTAGATTTGCAAATAAAAGTACACTAGTGGAAAGTGATTCTTAACATGGGCATCAATAGACAGTGCTCAGAGCATTACGAAACTGGTTGTTTGTGTTTATCATAGCTGATAATGTTTGTGGACCATACAAAGCCAGGATCATCTTTCTGTCAAGCTAAATATAATGTCTGCTGTGTGTATGTGTAGGCTATGAAAGGAAGAAGATACTTTAGAGGAATTTTGAGTACCCAAGCCATACAGATGCCACATCAAGACCTACACATTAAATTATAGCAAACCAAATATAGTAATACCTTGAGATACGAGCATAATCCGTTCCAGGACCGAGCTCGTAACTCGAGTTGCTCATATCTCAAATCATATTTTCCCATAAGAAATAATAGAAAACAAATTAATCCGTTCCGTCTAAAAATCTCCCTTATTAGTGTTAATAATAATGGAAAAAACATGTTTTTAATTGCTATAGAGACATATACACAAAAAGGGGCTAATGGCGTCATGTGCGGAGGGAGGGAGGGAGGGAAGAGAGTTGGCCCGTATGTAGACATTTGATTCCGTACCCTACCTTACAGGTACACTACGTAACTTACGTAAACTTAGAATTAACTTAGCTTAAGTATTTTTTTTTTACTCCCTTTTCTTCACTTTTCTTAGCGTCAGCATCTGTAAGTGTGCTCGTATCTCAAAGCAAAAATTTGCTCGAATCTCGGGACGCTCATATCTTAAGGTATTACTGTAGTACTAGAAGTATCCACTAAAATTGTATACAACCTTCTCTTTGATGTATAAACCAGCTATGAAAGCCACCCTTACCTTTGGTGCTTATATATATAAAAGGATTTTAGAAAATTAGGAATCACAACATACTGTAATGAGGGACCTCATATTGTTGTGTTCATGTGTGGAGGGATAACTGACGAGTGCTGTTCTATTCATGCGAGATTAGGAGATATAATACACCCACCACATAATTCTCAGATCCTTAAGGCAATGCTTTCATGATAATTTTTTTTTTTCACTTTCCACTAGTGAACATTAATAATTTCCTAAATAAAGCAGCAACAATTCAAATTAGTTTATTTCCAGTTTATGATGTTGAATTGGAATTTAACCTGTAGTAGTAATAGTTGCTTCATAATTATGAGATTCTGAAGATATTTTTGTTGTTTGTTTTTTTAGTACCTGGGCCACCAAACTCAATAAGTCTTGTTCACCATAATGCAACTTCCCTACATATCAGATGGGCACCTCCTTCTGTCACCAATGGAAAACTAACCAAATTTGAGGTAAATTTATTCTTGACATCTTGTTACTTTAGACTAAAACTCACTATAAGAAAGGATATACACACACAAAAAGGTTTGTGCATATTATCCTTCATAAATCATGAATGGGGAGCATAAAACAGCTTCTGTTATGGAGGGAATTACTGGTAGCAGAGGAGCTGTGACCTGAGGATACTATGACCCATTGGAGGTGGAAAAAAGAGAAGTTGTCCAATCATTGTTGTCATCTGGGTTTGGCAGTCAAACCCATTGACAGGATGCACAGCTGTGTTCTAAAGGCTGGTCATGGGTTATGAAATCTCTCGGGTTCTATTCATCTGCATAGGACTGTATAGATATTGATGTAGAGACTAAGATCGATGTTTCGGCATAATGTACACACATTTATTTACAAAGTTGGTGGATTCCAAAAAACAGGTCAAAGCAATAAAAGCCCTGAAAGTCAGAGCGGTCCGCCATTGGGAGGGAGCCAGTCTTTGGAAGGTTTACGACTTTGCATCAAAGGTGAAGGGCGTGGTTTGGCTGGAGGTTGTGCTATCTCTGTTGGCTGGGAGCGAGTTGTAGGCTGCAGGCAGCGGAAATATAAACCTTATTACCCATACTCTAGGCTGTCTTGCATGTTTATTTTCTTCCATCTTCAATGCTAAGCTGGCAACACAAAATTCACCAATTTTGATCAGTTTTTGTTTTAAATGCACGCTGATATGACAACTAACAAAATGGAACCAACGATCCTTTTTTTTTTGGCCAACCTTAAAGTTAAATGTAGATATGATTTTTTTTTTTTTTTTTCATCTTAATGATCACTGAGATCAAAAATCTTAAAAAAGCATTTTGCTGAACATTATGACAGTTAGCACTGTCATAATGAATTTTTTCTAAGTGATATACAGCCATCATTAATTTATCCTGACTAAGACAACACAAGAGAAAGAAATGTATAAGATATTGAAGCAACTGACCCCTTGCCTGGCTCCGGGACTTTCAACGGGTGGACTGACGATAACAAACTAGTGTACCTACCCTTTGCCCCAATGGACGCTGCCTTCGGGGCACTACACTTCATCGCCACAGAGGCCGAGAGGGTACTCTCCACCCGAACACAACTACCCCATGAGTCCTGCGAATCATACATTCAGGATGTGATCCACCTCTGCGGTAAGATAGACCCTCACATGATTGATAGCCAGCGACTATCACCTCCTCAAGGGAATAGTCACCAACATACACACCGTAATATTAGCTCTCCGTATGTCGTCCGTCAGTGAAATGGTTTGGAATGCAGGTGATTGCAGCATTAACGGGCCCGCCACATCAGACCGCCCCCTTTCCAGACCAACGGCCGACTATTGCAACCCTTGAACCCAACAACTCCTTACAAAGTCAGATCGCCACCCTAACAACCCTTGTCACCAGGGGACAAACGAGCAACGCGCCTGGAACAATCACCGGATCGACAGAAGACGACCACACCATGCCAACGAGCCAGCGAGTGGCGTACAAAGGATGACCAGCCCATCTGCTTCCGATGCTACTGTCGGGAACCATCCGTGCAAACACGGGCACCCCAGACAACCGGTCCCAGGCAGTTCCACACCGCCCCATCATGCTGGCGAGGTCCTCATGGCAAGAAGCCACCACCGGGATGTTGGTTCAAAGCTCTCCGTCTATCAATACGTAGCCCTTTCTGTGTGGTTGTGTTGATGCTCGGGCTTCGGCAATGATTTTTTGTAGGTTTGGATCCTTATTTTGCCTGTGATAACATTGATTGTGGTGGGGTTGTGAGTTGTTTCGTCTGGCAGGAGTTGCACACTTGCATCTGTGTGAGCTCCATCCCGGAAGCGGCCAAGCACCGGCGCTGTGGTGAGGCACGTCTTTAGTGTGTCAAATGCGATCTGCTCCATCAGAAGTTGTTGGTGTTGTTCAAAATAGAGGTGAGAGGCCAGTAGTATGAGCAGAGGCCATGGAAGCGCAGATGTGTTTGTACGTCTTCGGGGTGGGGAATTTGTGCACAGCGTCTGTTTTTGCAGGATCGGGTAGGATGTCTTCGGGTGTGACGATGTGGCCCAGGATCTTGATGTTTTGCTTGGCAAAGGAACATTTACGGGGATTCAGTCAGAGCTCGGCAGCAGCGATGCAGTGAAGGACTGGATTAAGGCATTCCTGATGTTCATCAAATGACAATATCGTCCAGGTAACAAACAAATTGACCATCTTAGGTCGCATAGAATGTTGTCCATCAAGTGCTCGAACGTGGCTGGCGCATTGCAGAGGCTGAACAGCATAACGTTGAACTTGAACAGGCCATCCGGTGTGGAGAATGCCGTTTTTTCTCGGCCCTCGGGTGTGATGGGGACTTGCCGTAGCCGGTTTTCAGGTCGAGGGAGGAAAAGAAAATGGAACTGTGCAGGGTGTCTAAAGCATCGTCTATACATGGTAATGGCATTGGGGCGGCAGTAATCCCCGCAGAAATGCCATGATCCATCTTTTTTTCTGATGAGGACAATGGGCGAGCTCCATGGGCTTTGGGAGGATCGTATAACATTCTTACGCAGCAGGTTTCTTGTTCAATGGCTGCGCCTTCCGTAGGGGAGACTCGGTACGGCTTTTGGCGTAATGAGCGGCTGTCGCCCATATGCGTTGGTGGTGAGGTGGTTTGGTTTGGCTTTGTGCGTTGGTTCGTTGAACAGGCAGCAGTAGCGTTGTAGCATAGCATGGGCTTCCCTTGGCGGCAGGTTAGTCATCATCTGCAGTAGCTATTGGCATCTGATTCTCGTAGAGGACCGTGATCGAGTGTGGCTGTATTTGCTCGATTGTTGCGATTCTGCTTTGTGCCGGTAGGACTGCTGGGGCTTGCGAGGTGTTTGTCACCAACAGGTTTCCGCTGCGGTACATGTCAATGGCTCTGAGACGTTGTCTTCAGCATTGGCGAGGGGGGTATGCTGGGTGTCCCTCATATCTGTAAGAGTTACTGTGGCGGCCGCACAGTCAGTGCAGGCCCCATAGTGTTGCAGGAAGTCCCATACCAGAATGACGTTGTGGAAATGGAAAGGTAATGCTGACTACCCTACTCCTATATGTGCGGTTGTGATACCGATGGTGTGGAGTGGCTGA
>JAFIDM010004315.1:63610338-63630695 GCA_023159025.1 Thereuonema tuberculata | reverse complement strand
AAGGGGGTGGTCTGATGTGGCGGGCCCGTTAATGCTGCAATCACCGGCATTCCAAAACATTTCGCTGACGGACGACATACGGAGAGCAAATATTATGGTGTGTACGTCGGTGGCTATTCCCTTGAGGAGGTGATAGTCGCTGGCTGTCAATCATGTGAGGTGGATCACAGGATAACTTGCCGCAGAGGTGGATCACATCCTGAATGTATGATTCGCAGGACTCATGGGGTAGTTGTATACGGGTGGAGAGTACCCTCTCGGCCTCTGTGGCGATGAAGTGTGGTGCCCCGAAGGCGGCGATGGAGGTTTCTTTGTTGTCAAACCAGCTGCAGGCGGTGTCCATTAAGGCGAAGGGTAGGTACACTAGTTTGTTATCGTCTGTCCACCCGTTGAATCGGGCTACTCGTTCAAAGTCCCGGAGCCAGGCAAGGGGGTCAGTTGATGCGCCAGAGAATAGGGTGGGTTCACGGTATCGTAGGGCAGGTGAAGTTCTCGTAATTGGTGTTCGGTCAGCGGCTACAGCTTGGATGTGGTCTTCTAGTAGGCGGTGAGGGTCGGGATTATCGGCAGGGTTTGACACCAGTAGATGTATGGTCAAAATGACGGAGACTAACGTCAGTAGTTCAGCATAAATGCATCAGAGAAGGGCAAGTATTATTACAAGTGGCATTGTCCCCTCTGATCCCCAGTTTTCACACTGTGTTGGTCAGTCTCATGATGATCTATTTATAGCTGCTCCAACCAATAAGAATGTGAGTTTGGAAAGCGTGCGAAGAAAATCATGATGTCACACTTAACATCTCTGGCCAAGAAGACACTCGTCTGAAAACAAAATGGCAATAGCTTTCCAATTCATTTTCAACTATCTGTCATATGATCACTTCTCTTCAATGGAAAGCAGGTATAGATTGACTACTGAAGTAATCATGCTTATTAAAATTTAGGAAAAAAAAAAATATGTATAATAGATTTTTCTTACTTCAGATGGGTAAACAAGTAACATGAAATACAATAATGGTTGAATACGCTAGGATACATTTTTGAGAGAAAAAAAAATGAAAATATCTGGGATGGAATATATATATCTACACAAAAACAACCAACTTATTCTGAGTCCATTAATAATAATAAAAAAAAAATATAAACAGAAAGGTAAGTAAGTGTCACAGGAAAAGGAGAAAAAAAAAGTGACACCATTTCTATTGGAAAGAATTTTCTCTGAAACAAACTTAAGTTAAAGTATCTCAGTGTGGTCTTATGGGGGGCTTTTGGCATCAGGGAATGACTCCTAGATCTACCAGAAACAGACATACAGGGTGTACCTGAAATATGCTGCCAAACTTAAAGATTGCATTCAATCATGCAAAACAACGAATAAATCTCATATAACATAGGTCTAGAAATGTGTTATTTCCAAGATATGAACAATGAAATGATACAGTCCGACGACTTCTGAACCAACTTTATCATGACCATTGGATTGGAAGAGAGGGACCATCAGCATGGCCTGCTCGTTCCCCTGATCTAAACCTTCTGGACTTTTTTGTATGGGGTTCCTGGCGCCCACGCACTGCATGATCGCATAGTGGATGGGTGCAACACAATTTGACGTGCACCTGGCATCTTTGACTGTGTTAGGCAGTCGATGTAATGATGTTATGTTGCGTGCATTGCGGCTGCTGGTGGATGACATTTCAAGCACTTTCTGTGAAACTGAGCGACTGTATGGCCAACACCTCTATATGTTGCATCGTTTATATCTTGGAACTAAAGTATTTCCAGACCCATGTTTTTTAAATTCGTTGTTTTGCATGATTGAATACAACCTTTAAGTTTGGCAGCACATTTCAGGTATACCCTGTATAACAGTCTACAATCCAAAAATCGATGTATTCCAAGTAAGGAATTCTTTTACTGATTTCCTTTGCTAAATATCTGCCATTAAGAAAAAAAACCATCACCTTTTAACTAAAAAGAAATCAGCATTCTAACTCAAGTAAACATGGTTACTTTTATAAAGATTAAATTTTTTTATCAGAATTATAACTTAACCTTTCCTTTGTATTAAGACTAATTTTTGAACATATATAACATGTAAAAGTTAAATGACTTTTATGCCGTTAACCCAAATCATCTCTTAATCTGTTTTTTTTAAATAGGTTTCATGCTTTCCACAAGTTACTTTGGATCCCAGAATAAATATTCATGACCTTGATAACACTACAGTGACTGTAGATGGAGCCACACGCTCTATAATATTTGCTGGACTGAATCAACTTACAAAATATACTGTTAAAGTCAGAGCAAGAACAAAGAAAGGTTTTGGATTGCCTTTTTTCCGAGAGTTTATGACAGGTAAAACATCTTTGAGCCCAACATCATCTTTTCTCTTGCTATTTGTTTTATATGGAGAGAAAATTGAAAACAAAACGCACTTACTTGGTAAGGTAGAATAAATAAATAGGATTAAAAGACTGGAAATAATCCGACAGTTTTGGAATACTAAATGAATTCCATTGATGGAAACAAAGGACAAAACAAGATGTGAAAGTGTGGGGAAAGTAAAGGAATTATGGGGGCTTGTGCCGTCCCTGAAGATGGAATATGCACAGTACTCTGAAACTGTCAGATTATTCCCATTCTTTTATTTTCAACTTTCTCTCTGTAGTTTCATGTTAAGTCTTCTCCTATTTGTTTTGTGGATGCTAAATAGTGATAACCTCTTTTGTATCTTTTCAGAACTGGAAATGCCTCCACCACTAGAATGTTATCCAAATAGTGCTACAGGTTCAGCAATTCCTATTAGAATTCTTCCTGTTCCTACACCAAATTCATGTCCAAGGTACGAACAATCTTAAATTAAAATTAACATGAAATATTCACTTGCAACTTTTAAGGAAGATCACATTGCTGTTCCTTGAAATCAAAACAATTTTGCAGAAAGAAACATCTTATGATTGATTAAGTCTGATTTTATTGCTGCAGGCATTGGAAGGAAATACACTAAAAAAATAAATAAAATTGATTGCTTCAGTTTCATTTAAGATAACCAAATCGATCATTCTAAAGAAGTCCAATCTGACAATTGTGTTTTACCCCAATTATAAAACTTTGGAAGAACCCAAAACTTACCCAAGTATGATCTGTTACATATATACAGTACCATACATGTTACATATATGATACAGATTATAAATTGTAATTGTAATGCAACATTAAAAAAAAATTTTCTCCTCAATGTGGCTACCCAGGCTTCGATACTATCACATTGAGGGATCCAACTGAACGACTGTAAAACTTGTCTATGTTTTTTATAATAATGAACTGAATCATAAGTGGAACTGATCAATATCAATGATAGTGCTTCCCAATAGTGTTTGAGAAGAAATATTTTACTTTATTGGACTAGCTTCAATCTAATATTACAATTCAAAGAATGAAAACTTTACATCTGCACAATTTGTAATAATTCCTAACCACAGATTATCAAAGGCTTACGATATATTTCCTTAAATTTTGTATATTATTTAAAATTGTCATACATTGAATGTAAAAGTGTTCAATTGTTGCATATGATTGGAGAGGAAAAGGAAAAGAAAGTCTTGTCTTCAACGTAAAACAAAATATCATTAATAAAAAAAGTTAAAGGCTTTTGATCTTTCTATTTGCATATTCATTCGGTGTTATTCAGTTAAAAGATTTCTACAATGACAATATGAAATAAAAAATTGTAAATCTGATTATTACTTTTCAAATGTTTGAAGATTTGAAAAACAATCCATTTATGTGTTTTGTAAACTTGAAAGGGTTAGATAAAGGATAAAGCCCTACTGCAAGTATAATCATTTAGTTGTTCATTTAGATTATATTGGCAGCAAATGGTTCCTAAACTAAAATTAAAAGAACTGAATCAATAGAATTGATGAGTCATCTACAGTTCAACCCATTAACATGTCATCATTATAACTGTTTTTTTTTTTTTTCTTTTTTGTTTATAAACTATAATTAAAACTGTGCATGGTATACCTATAGTAAAAATTATTTAAATCAATACGAAGACAACATACATATGTATCAAAGCCTGCTTTTCGGCACCGTTCAAAAGTAAATTAAAAATAATTAAAAACAACTAAAAAATTAAAATTTTTTAAAAATTAAAAAACCCTGTCCGGACGGTTCGAAACTTCAATGGGTCAAGTTTCTACTTCAACTATGTAGTTGAAGTAGTTTTTAATTATTTTTTAATTGTTTTTAATTATTTTTAATTTACTTTTGAACTGTGCCAAAAAGCAGGCTTTGATATAGTATCCTCAACACGTTAAATTATTTCAGTCATGAAGACAACATCTTTTCATGAAAAAGAAATTGATTGAAATTATTCATATTAGTTCACAATGCTTCAGATGGTCTTTTATTATTTTACCCAATTGAACATGTAATTTTTCAATGAATTCAATTCATCTATCAACTATTTCAAATAGAATCCCAAATATCCAAAGCAATTTGAAATAGGAGAAAAAACAAACTTGATAATGTTAATAAGAGCATTAATTAAAGATGAATGGCTGAAGTAAATTTCTTTTCATGTTAATTCTCATTTCAGTTACTATCAGATTATTGTTGAAGATACTGCAAATCTTGAACAAGTAGATGAAAGCCTGTTAATGGATTTCAATAGTGCAACACAAGAGCAAATACCTTACTACATTGCAGCTTCAAGAGACAGCAGTGAAGTACCTGAAGATGGATTAGTAATGTACGTTGGCGATAGTGAAATCTATGGACAATTTTACAATGCACCCTTACATCCAGACAAAACTTACTACTTTATGCTGAGGATGGTCATCTTAGATGGAAACGTAAGTCAACCCCGAGATATTGAGAGTTCAAGTTTACTTTCAAAAAATAAATGGTTAACTTTTACATGAATATAAAAAAAAAGAATTATTGTTTACATTTCTTAAAAATATCTTTTAATTAATTAGATTATTAAATTTTCAGGATTTTCTTCATTAATGCTGTAATCCTTAAGATTTTTATGAAAGAATGTTACTATATTAAGTAGTCAATATTTTGTATAATAATTTGGTTTGGTAATTCTTTTCAAGTGTAAAATTAACGAATTGAAATATATTTTCAGAGAAATCATACTGCCATGTCAATCAAGACACCTGAGCCAGTTAAAGGTAAATATGATACTCACTAAATAGTAAAACTGTCAATCTAACTATGTTTACAATCAGCAAAATATAAGGCTACCCTATTTTGCAGACATCTCATACACAGCCTGCAAGAGTTTCTGATTTCTTCAATTCAATCTGTTAGTGTAACTAGTACAGATGATAGCAATTCAGGAAAATTACACAACTTTCTGGTTTTTCTTAAATGGCTAAAGGAAAGTTACTATAAGAAAGGCAGAATTAAACAACCTTTAGTTTCTGTTCCTGAGGAACGTTTATTGAATGAGATTGAGTCTGCAGTGCTAAATCCATCTGCAAATTAAGAAGATCATTTAAGTATTGCTACAAAATAAAACTTTGGCCTCCCCTAATGGTACAAATCTGGATATGTTGGCTACTGCAAAGTTGTTTTTTTTCTAGATGTGTCATCATCAGAAAATCTAAGTTCAGTTCAATGAATGAATTATTTTTTCAAAGCCAGGAATTCCTATAGTGAAGCAGTATTTAACTTATTTCTTTTTCTTGGTGATAATAAACGTAATCAATGTACCATGTTTGAGGTTGTTGCGAACGTATTCTATTTATTCCTGCAGTCATCAAAATTATGGTAAAAGTTTATTATTTCTAAATGGATTGATTAGCAGAAACATTATTTTGCTTGGACAATCTCTCAATACTGTATCACAGGAAAAAAATTATTATGATCAAAGTACACCCACATTAATAAAAACGGTCGTCTGAAAATTATGGTGATATTTCAAACTTTTCCTTACTAACATTATATTTGGCACAGAGGGTTCCACAAATATGAAAGATTTATGATTACAATCTTGCTTTTTACAATTAATTATTTTGTATTTAATATCTAATTCTCTTTTTCACAGTGCTTGCAATTCAAGCTGTAGAAGAAGCTCAACCATCGTGTCTGTTCTATGACCCCCAATGCTTTTGGTTTCCATTTGTTGTTGTGGGATGCTCAGTTCTTGTTATTTGGATTATCACGTCCATTGTCATATACAAATACATGTAAGTATATTTATGGAAGGACATTTTTATTATGAATAACTAGTTTTTTCTTTCTTTTTTCTATTATTCAGCATGAGATTTATTACTGCACTAAACGATCACAAATCAGTATCAGATATTGTAGAAACTCATTCCAATTATCTTTTGTAACTTATTAAATAGCAGAGGCTTTTACAATTAAATTTTGTAGGATTGATCTGACTTCAGTCTTTGTCAATCAGTCAATTCTTAATACAGGATGGTCCAAAACAAACAGTACTGAAGCAAGAACGCCATGGTTTCAGTTCCGCCAGTGAAGTTACAGAGTTTGATGTCTGCAAATGAAATGCTCCAAGTTGGCCTCCTCCCTGACAACACAAAGTTCGTAGCGGCTCACTAAATTTTGTAGCATATCCCGAAATACAAGAAGAGCCTCCTCTGAGAGTTCGGCAATATCGGTGGGATGTGCACAGAAGACACATTGGAGAACACATGTTTTTCATGAACTCTGAGATATCATAGGTCATGGCGAGAACATGGGCACAGTATAGTTTCCGGGCCTCCTTATTGCCCTCCCTGAGCCAATGTGCAGTCTGGATGGTGTAGGAGAATGCTCTGAGACCCTTCAGGTTTATTTGTAAGGATGTTCATGACATGCCAAGCTTCAAGATTGTTTTCTATTGACTATGCCCGAGGCGACTGCAACACTTGATCCAGGACACCCTGTACTTTCTCTGCACTGCGTCAATACACTACTGGTTCTTTTAAACTTGTTAATCACTCCTAGGATGATGCTGTTGCTGGGTATAGGTTTGCAGAACTGCTGCACAAACAACACCTTCACTCACTGTATACTAGGACCATTATTATGGCCTAATCCGTATGAGCGATTATATTGCTCCACAATAAACAGTCCAGGAACAGTCATGGCTATGGAATGTTCCACAGATATTGTGTTCGCGCGGAGTCATGCTTCTGATGCATTCCGCTCGAGGGGTACGGCACTGTGTTTTGGGCCATCCTTTAACACAAAATATTGTTAGGCATTTATGTAAATGTTTTCTTCATTAGACGAATTCATAAGAAACATCATCAGAGCCAGTCAGCAAAGGTTGTGACGAGGTGCATGTAAAAAATCTATATCATCATGCGATCCTTGGACAATCGATACCAAGTGTTATAAAGAAGTGAGATTGACGTTCAGAGTAATTACTGATATCATCTTGTTACTTCCCTTGAAATGTTCACAGAAAACCTGCTTGGAGTTAGATGTTTATATTGTCATTACAGACTTTCACCTTCAAAAACAAACCTAATATCAACAAATATGAAATGTCTTTTGAAATAGTAATTTATCTATCCATTATATTTTAAGATAATAGGAGGAATGGTAAGCAGTGACAGGCAAGTGTTCTTATAGAAACATCAGCTTCCCATTTGGCAAATGCATCCTGTATAAGAAATACCTTTTCTTATTATTGTAGTTACTCCCCTTTGTTTTGAGCAGGAACTTTGATTACAGTTATAAATGCATTCAATGATAGTTAATAAATTTGGACAACTGCAGGTCTCTAAAAGATAGAACCCTAGATCAAGCCAAGAGCTTTCTTATCTTTCAGTGATACACTGTAGACTGCAATGCAGGTGAAATAGCAAATAGTTTCAACATCTTGCTGTTATGAACTATTCAGAAGTTTTTCATAAGATTTGAATGAACCATTCTCTTTGCTATCAATTAGTTTGATACCAAAAATTAATTAAGACTCAACCTTAAGTTTCAAATAATACCTAATTAAAAAAAATCTTAATCAGATGATCTAATAAAATGTACAAAAGAATCAGCCTTAAATTATCTCTTGAAATAATAATAATAATAAAAAAAAAGTAACATTATAAATTTTGCCAAACACAACTCTATCCTTAATCATGAATAAAGAGAAAAAGAAAATGCTTTTTCACACAATACTTGAATCGTCATTAATGAAATTTGTGCTTTTTGTGTTCTAATATGATCGTAACAGCTGTCCTAGATTCCCCCCACAGCTCTATATTCACGTTCTATCAATTGAGGGGCTCGGCAGTAAATAATGGTAAGCGACAGTTGCCACTTTTGGAGATATTAAGAAAAGCAGTTACAGTATTTACACGTATTTCAATGCAAATAGCGCTACGACTAACTCGACATCTTTTGAGAGAATGTGGAATTATTTGTTAATTTCTGTAATAAACGTGCTATGTTTTGTAGTAAATGAAAAAACTTAATTTCATAATTTTGGCGCTTACCATTATTTACTGCCGAACCCCTCAATTAATGATTTAAGACAGTACTAATTCAACAATATTCTTTTCTAGTATATTTAAGTCTTCCAAAGTATATAGGATAAAGAAAATTTCTGAAATTAGTCCGAATAACATTGAACCTATGAGACATAACCTGAAGAAATTTTTATTCATTCTAAGTCAGAGTTAAGACACCAATCTTTGTCAATTAAAGCAAACTTGAAATAATAACTTTCGAGTTCCTCTTAATAGATATGTCAGATTATTGATTGATTCCTAGTCTTTCTTTCTACATATAAGTACAGGTGGTGGACACAATAATATGAACAATTATATGAAATTGGGCCATACTTCATTTGCGAAGCAAAGCCACATCTAGAATAGATGTCTGCTAACTAGTGGCCATGAAAGCGGAGATATCAGTTGATCAGTAGTAGATACGGGTTGCATGTGAAACTTGTGCTAGTTGTTATGTCCGACCTCTCAACTTCGAAAAAGGCATGGTCATTGGAGCTTCTGTGCTCAAGCTTCTTGTAGGTGTTGCAAGAAGCACTGTATCAACTGTCATCTATGAAGCAGAACAGTGGGCAAAAGTCAAAGCTCACGGATGTTGAAGCAGATAGCGACCCGACGGCACAAGACAACAGTGTCCCGATAATATTCGAGTATGAAAACCCATCTATACTACCCCATATCAACCAAACCTATCCAAAAGAAACTGCATGCTGCGAACATTCACGGCTAATCCAAAACCATTGGTGAAACCAGTGAAACCTGCGTGCATAGACACTAGACAACAGTGGGGACACATCATTTGGTCCGACGAATCTTCCTTTACATTATTTCAGACCAATGGACATTTTATGCATGGAGAACACCTGCAGAAGTCTTTCATGGTGACTGCCTCCGTCCTACTGCTAAGCACGGAGGGGGAGCTGTGATGGTGTAGTCTCGGATCATTTGCATTCCAGCCCAGCATTGTCTCAGCATTCTGAGCGATCATCTCCATCCTACGCTGCAGTCTGCAGTGTTCTCTGCTGAAGGACCTCTGTTCCAAGACGACACATCTCCATTCACGCTGCTCAGTGGAACATCTCATCTGACCTCCTCAGTCACCTGATCTTAACATAATTTGGAGGCAAAAGTGCGTGCTAGGTTTCCACCTCCCTCTGTACTTTCTGATCCAAAAACTGCTCTCATGAGGAATGGCTGCATATTTCCCTTGAACATTGTGCTTGACCTGTATTTGTCCATCCCAAGTCAGATACAAGCTGTAATTCAGCAAAGGGTGAGTCAACACCCTACTAATAAAGATTTTGTGTCGTTTCACAGGTGTTCATATTATTTTGTCCAACCTCTGTAAACTGAGAAATCATGGTTGCAATTCTAAATTGATACCAGTACTTTTAAAGGATTCCTTTTATCAGATAATATTGTCCATTTTTATCAATACATTCTTGATAATATCTTTAGTTCTTCAGATATTTCTTCTTAGCTTAATTATGTGGTTGCCATTCAAAATAAAGATGGCTCCACACACTATTAATTTTGATAGGCTACTGAATTCAAACGTAAATTCATATTTACTATCAAAAATTTCCTTCCAGTTAGTTTGATTAAATACATGTATACTAAAATTCTGGTGTTTATTTCAGGAACAAGAAGACACCACCTAAAAAAATTCCACCTGAAAAGGATCGCACAGGCTCTTCTTCCTCCATTGCTTGGTCGGTAGCTTATCGTAAAGGACACTCAGGCTCCCATTCGGAATCAAGTACTTTAGTAAAAGATCACTCTTCAGTCTAATATCAATGAAGAGTAACAAAGAACTCATAGTGCCAGGACACTTCATTTCAAGGATAACATATTTTTTAGACAAAAAACAATTGTGAAACAAAACTGCTATCTTCACTTCACTACCTTTCAAATGCAATTCATCAGTCATTTGACCATATATATATATTTTAAAATGGAATAACTGAGAAAAATCTCAAGTACAAACTTTGCTACCAGTGCCATAGTTGTGACATTTGGCAAAGACTCCAAGAGCTTTGTGTTCTTTTTTATTTTTTTATTTTGGAATAAAGTGTTTTAATAGTGAGATAGAACAATACTGAACTTAAACAATCTCACGTTTTATCATAATATTCTACATTTTAGTGTTAAAACTAAAGGTTTATTGTGTTTCAGTGCTTTGTATCAAATGATGAAGTAATATAGCTAGAATGAACTTGAAATAATCAGCGATTGAAAAGAAACACGTTCTTTTTGGTAGAAAGACTAGGTGATTTTTGTTTTCAGTTATGTAATATTAAAAAACATTAATACGTATTAAGTCCACCAAAGATTCATTCCTCTTTTTTTACCTTTTATCATTTAAATTTTATAACAGGATAGAGAACTTTGTTAAAGAATAAATATTTTGTAAAAATGGTCTCATAATTTAATGTTAAGTTTTTTAAATGTAAAATAGGAAAAATTTAGTAGAATAAGTGAAAGTAATGTATTTGTGCCTTATAATAAATTTTTATCTTAAGATTTTAATTTACTTTCTCTTTTAAAAATATAACATTTTTAAAGCTAAAAACTGATGGCATGGAACGCAATAGCCTATTTTAAATAAATACTGTAGATAAACAGACTCCAGTAACTAAAAATAATCAAAGTTCAAGGGATATCTGTGTATAATCAATCAATATGGACCTTTCCCATGCCGTTTCCATAGAGTCTGGAGATATCTTCGTTGTATATGCAATTCATTACATAATTTTGGAAATAGCCTACATTTACCTTCCAGAAACCTTATAACGTTGCCATTTGAACATTAATGAGCTACAACAATGAAACCCTTTGAAAACTTTTCCTTGCACTGTCGGACAAAGTTGGAGCAATAAATTGCCTAAATGTTGGTATCATTTAGGTACATCCATGCTTCATCAAGGGTCACAACAAATTTCCATTTGTCACCTGCAAGATTCTTAGTTTTCTTGCATTTGTGAATCGTTCAGCCATATGCTGCCTTCTCCAATGATACAGCCTATGGTTTCCTGTGATGTTCACAGCCATAGTACACTGCTTAGGTGGGGTTTTCCTTGAGAGCCATTTCCTTCACACATTGTATAGTGATGTTTCAGTGTATATCTGCAATCTTTTAGAGCCAGATTTCTGTTCCTGCATATCATATTGCCAGTTTTTCGATGACTAATAATAAGTCCCTGTTCTTTACCCTGTTCCGTCATCTCTTTAAGATGACGGAATAGGAGAAACCACCTTTGGAAAGTCCATTTATGTAGCCTTTCCAATTCAATTTCACCGCCATTAATAAATATTCTTTACCACAATTACAATATAACAATTGACTTGACTGTTCACTTCACTATTCAACATGATGTTCATGCTACGGCCAGTGGAGCACACCACACATTCAATTCAATTTGTGCTATCTTAACTCCGTACCCACGTAGCACCTGAGAGACAGGCTATTTTTTTTTTCGACTTACCTCAGTGGCCGGATATTTTCCAGGGCGCTATTTTTTTTTGCAGTCAACTATAAATGATCTTACATTTCATTAACTTTTTGTATTATTTATTTTAAGCTTTCAGTGTTTTAATATAAACCCTTATGCCATATTATGAAATACTAATTTGCAATGCATGCTTAAAATTACTATTTTTATAATCTATATCCTTGAATTATTTTTAAACTTTTAACCCTTTTACTACCAGCGGGACGGTATATCGGCCCTCGTTGGTTGTGCGAAAACTGCCACGGGCCGATTGATCGGACCGACTTTTTTGCCTTTTTATACTCGTGATATGTGATCTATTCAAGGGCTCCCGTCTCATTTATCGGCATGTGCTTTATTTCTGCTGCTTACTAAGATGGTTTCCCCCATACATATATTGTTCGTCCCTTATGAGAAGGCGCTTGGCCACGCCTCTTAAAATGGAGAATACATTTCAGAATGGGGTTAAGGGTTGCAAAATAAAAATTTTGGGAAAAAAAATAAGATTAATAGTAAGTATTTTAAATTTTTTTCTAAAGAAAAAATTATTTATAAAATAATTATGAATAATATTTAGAATGTCAATAGGGAATAAAATAATCAAAATAATGAAAAAATTACTAGAAACAATTGGTAAAAAATATTTCAAATCAATAAATTGAATAATAATTTTGGTCTAAGATTGGAAAACTATATAAAATATAAATTATTCAGTCAAATTAATTGGGAAAAATATAATTCTGAAACACAAAAAAGTATTAAAAATGTTAAAACTTAATTAATCGCTGACGTATTATTTTAGTTTTGTTTTCATTTACGTTATATCAAAGCTTGCAGTTGTAATTCATGCAGTTATTATTATTATTATTGTCAATCCACTTCTATTTTTAATCTTGTAGTACAAGTGCGAATGCCAATGGCCTTAATTTGTATACAGGGTGATTTAATATACTCGAAGAAAGGGGAAATGGAATGGCATAAGAAAAAAAAAAATAGTTTCAAATATTAGCAATAGATGGTGCTTTAAGCGTCATAACATGCAAAATACAAGACATATCATGCGCAGGACACATTGCATTTGTTGTAAACAGCAGCCTGGCCGTCAAGATCACCTGATCTTAATCCTTGTGACTTCTGGCTGTGGGGTTATATGAAAAATGTTGCGTTTAGTGGTCCGATTGCAAACTTCCTGAAAAGAGCCTTGGCAGTCTTCGCACATCCCGCCCTCAATGGGCTGGTAGTAAAAGGGTTAAAGGCAGCGTGTAGAAAACACGAGTTATCTCGTAACCCGTCCGTAACAGATGGCGCGCAAACACGAGTAAACTCGTGATCCGTCCGCAATGTGTTAAGTATCTTATAATGATGTTACAGAGCTTTCTGGATGCATGAATCTGATACGCATAATCAGAATATACTTCTTAATAATTAATCTTACATTTTTGGCAAGAAGGACACAATAGCTATTTTTTTTACAGTCAAACTCAGCCCATCAGAGATTAATTCTCAAAATCTAAACCTGTTAGTTCCTAGCTAAATAATTTCTAAAAATTGATTGAAAGGACCTAATACCTGTTTGTCACTGGACTGTAGAGGATTTTATTTCAGGAAAGCAAAGTTAGAGAGGCAACATCTAAACAAATAAAGGAAACAGGCTATTCTTTGTATTCTGAGAGATTCACCCTCAAATTTCAGAAGTATATGGGCTTTAAATTCAATTGACAATGTAGACTCCTATAGGCTCTCACTGAATTTGTTTGCCTGGAGTATCATTCATAAACATCTCCCTATGCTCAATCTAATTCTTTACGACAAGTGTTTCTCAACCTTTTTTATTCCAAAGTGCACTGTTATATTTGCTTTAATCTCATGACAGAGCAAACTTTTTGCTTTCTTTCCCTGTGTTTAATAGAATTGTTTGGAAAAACCAGCAGGATTTATAGTCATCTTCTAAACATTCAAAAAAATACATTAATTTTTTTTAAAGATAATTTGAATATGAATTAATCCTGTTTTTAATCTTCATTGTCTTGAGTGTAAGTTTAAATTTGCATTTGCTTAGATTATTTGAGTAATTAATTTAGTTATCTGTGAGGCTAAATGTTCTTTATCAGATGCACACCAGTGATTGAGAATCTCTGCTTTACTAGGACCTGTAAAAGTTCAAGAACCACTGATAAACCTAAAAACAAACTTCCCTGTATGCTCCACTATATAGAAGGAGGTTTCTTAAGAATGTAACAACTAATAACGAAAATAAGCAATGTGCAATGCCCACATTGAATTCCAACTGTAATTTTTACAAATGGCAAAAAATAAGCTTCAGCTCACTTAAATAAATGTTTTAATGATTTAATTATATATTTCGAGAAACAGTAACAATTTAAGGTACAGAGTGATTTTCAGACAGTATGCATTAGAGGGATGATAGGACTACAAATTCTTAGTAAGAACCATTCAACGAAAACCTATGAATAAAGAACATTTGCTTGGGTGTAAAAAATTGGACTTGGAACATCAGAAAGCTAAAAATTGTGGTAAACTTTATTGGGAAGCCAAAGACTGAGGAGATCATTCTCGCATAGTTGCCATTCAGCAGCAGAACTATTCAAGAAGCACATTCTTAATTGTATTTAAGAAAGTTATGTAGAATTTTCAGATCTACTTCAGATCAAGAAAAAGTGTATTTAGTAATTAGTGATTCTCATATAAGGTAAAGCAAGTTCCATCCATTACAAATCCTATTATACAAAATTTAACGCCCACAATTAAATTTTTAAACAAAAAATAACATTAGTGGACAAAAATTATGCTTTTGCACCGTCTGAGCCATCATCAATGGGAATCCTGGACAGCTGTTTTATCCTTATTAGGAATCTTCAGCAGGATTTACCCTTGATGATAGACCATGTAAAAAATTATGGATACCACTTCTGCTCCCAGGTGAAAATTCCTAATAAGGATGAAACAGCTGACCAGGATTCCTGTTGATGATGACTCACAAGGACAGTCACAGCCCAGTCCCTCTTATTAGAAGAGAGTGAGTGAGAAAGGGGAAGGAGGCAACGCTAAATCCGGCCTGGGTGTCACTCACTCCAGAGTTGCCCTAGGCCAGTCCTGGGGGGGGGGGGGGCAAAAAACAAAACGAAACAGGTGATATGGAAGACTAGAATAACAGACAGGAAGAGAAGTGGCAGTGTTACAGTGGTAGAGAGTTCTCTGACCGAGCTGGCAACCTGGGTTCAATACATGCTGAGGACACATTTTTTTTTACTTTGCTTTTTCCGTTTGTTACCTTTCTTTTTCTGTGATTTACCTTTTGTTGTTTTTACGTTACATTATACGTTTCGGTTGTGAAGTGTAGTATTAAAACAAAAGCTAAAATATATGTTAAGCTTTCTACAGTTGTAATGAACTTTAATGAAATACAGTGATACCTCGGATCACGAACGTCTCAGTCTACTAACAAATTGGTTTAGGAACACCATTTGCGAACAAATTTTGCTTCGCTTCACAAACGATGCTTTAGTTCATGAACATTCACGCATAAAGCTCATGGAGCGCATGTGATCTGCAGCACACAAAATCCTGCACCTAGCCACCCCCTCAAGCAGCAACTCAGTTCGCCTAGCTCGCGTGGTTGCAGTAGAGTCCCAACAACAACTGTTGATATTTTAGTTTTTCTTTTTTAATTAAATTTATCCATTATTATGGCTCTCAAAAAAGCAGTGGGAATTTTAAATGATAATGTAATGACCTATTTTCACAAAATTCTCAAGCAAAGAAAAAGGCAAATTTCTCTGGATCGTTATCTTATGCAGTTACCAACTGCCCCTCCTTCGAAGCAGTAATCTTCCTCCTCCCCAATCCCCATGTGCCAGCATTTATCAATCACAAAGGTAAATTATATATGTACTGTAAAATTAGTTTTATTTTTGTAATTAAACTGCTTTCTTCTAATACTACTGTTATTTTTATTTCTTTTCGGTATTATTTTCACAAATAAAGTCATAACATGTTAAAAAAAAATTTCTAGGTCATAAAACGTATTATTTGGATTTACATTAATTGCAATGGGAAAAACTGATTCGGTTCACGAACAGGATCAAGGAACGGATTATGTTCGTGAACCGAGGTATCACTGTATTATATTAGAACAGCCAAACAAAAAGATGAAATGTGTGAGACAAAGTAATAATAGAACTGAAAGAAGAGTGATGATACAACTGGATGGTGCCATTAATATTTTAGCTTATTTGTGAATACTATAATTCCAAAAGTAAAGTCAAAATGCAAAACATAACAGAAAAAAAAGTGTCCTCAGCATGCCTCGAACCTGAGTCGCCAGCTCTGTGAGAGAACGCTCTACTGTTGCACCACTGCTGCTTCTCTTTCTGTTTGTTATTTTCTTCTGCCATATTGCTTGTTTCGTTTTCTTTTTTGCTCCTCAGGGCCGGCCTGGAGAAACAGTGGAGTGAGTGACACTCCAGGCCGGATTTAGCGTTGCCTCCTCCCCTTTCTCAGTCACTCTCTTCCAATAAGAGGAGAGGCTCCCTTGTCAGACAGTGCAAAAGCATAATTTTTGTCCACTAATGTTAGTTTTTAAATAAAATAACATTTTACGTGCGCAAATTATTTTTAACATAAATAAATTAAGCCCAACGTACAATATTAAAAACAATAATTACATATTAAAAAACTTACATCATTATCGATTTCGTTAGCGAGAGCTAACATCCTCAGATTTACAATACAATAAAATGAAATGAAATACAAAGTTCAGTCTTTTTATATAGAAGTAGGCAAGATTATTCAAATTTCGGGAGATCCATTATTGCAGGCGGTGAGGGATGTGTAAAGTCTCTAAGCAAATCTTGTTTTTTTTTTTCTTGTGTTTGGCCATTGTAGGTTGAATTGGAGACTGAAAAAATATATAATGGGCAATATTTAAATAAAATAACCTACAATAGCCTCCAACCTACTGAAAAAATATATAATGGGCAATATTTAAATAAAATAACCTACAATAGCCTCCAATTCAACCTACAATAGCCAAACACAAGAAAAAAAAAAACAAGATTTGCTTAGAGACTTTACACATCCCTCACCGCCTGCAATAATGGATCTCCCGAAATTTGAATAATCTTGCCTACTTCTATATAAAAAGACTGAACTTTGTATTTCATTTCATTTTATTGTATTGTAAATCTGAGGATGTTAGCTCTCGCTAACGAAATCGATAATGATGTAAGTTTTTTAATATGTAATTATTGTTTTTAATATTGTGCGTTGGGCTTAATTTATTTATGTTAATGTTAGTTTTTGTTTAAAACCTATTATACCTTACATGATATAAATAATCACAATTTGGATCATGTCATTTCAGATAATGTTCAACTAAACTAATCAAAAATGTGAACATCAACTTTGTTAATTGTTTTAAAGGGATTTTATTTTACTATTAATTTCAATTTTATAAACAAGCTGAAAAAGTGAAAGGAAAAAAAAATCTTTTTAAATACTACAGAATATACAAAATACATCTAAATCAGATCCTTATTAGAATTTTGAAAGACATTCCTAATCCCTCTGCCATAAATAAATCAACTGTGTTTTGATTTACTAAGATTTAACAATTTCTTGAACATTTGGGAAGAAGAAAGGCCGAGAGTATAACAGGGACGAAAAGCTGGTAAAAGATAAGAAAGAGAAATTTGTAGAAGATCCATCAATACTCGAATTGGCCAAATGGATATATAGAAAGAGAAATAAGAAGAATAGAGTCCCAAAAACCAAATGTAGATGAAATAGGGTTAGTTAAATGTTTTTGTAAGAGAGAAAAATTCTTTCTAGTTAGTTAAGATTCAGGTTAAAGGCCATTGGAAGAGGTATGGGAAAATCTTCCAATTCATAGTCTCTTCACTTAGCGGTTTTTCCAAAGTGAAGAGACTATGAATGAAATCAACCATATAAGGTATCTAGAAAAATAAGATTTGAATCCATATCTTTAAATATTTGAATTTGACAGTAAGCGTGGTCAAGAAAATTCAGATACAAAAACTGAGTTGTAGTATTTTAAGAAAAATAGTGGGAATGGGGTTGTTTTATTTCACCCAATGAAGTTTGAAAGTTAAACTGAAATGCAATAAATTTATAACTATGGAGAAAGATGTAGTGAACTGAAATAATATATTATTATGTTATTATTTCTATTGTATTATTATTTCTATTAGGGGATTTTGTTATGTTTAGAATGATGGGAAGTTTTCCAGAAGAACACAGCCACTGCACTCAATATTGTGTGCATCATCATCAGGGTTGGCATGAGGATGCTTGGCACTGTAGACAAACCATCTTACTATCCCCTATTCTAATTAATGTTATTTGTGACGACTGGTTTGCCTACAGTGACCCCAGCAATTACATTAATGGAAACCAATAGGAAAATGTAAAAAGAGGAAGAACAAAAATATTAGGTTTGAGGGAACGAAGAAAAGTATGGAGATGAGAGTATTAAAAGTCCAGGATGTACAGAACAGATGGCTTTGGAAGATAGCAATTGGCTGATGATGATGATATCTGTGACAGTCAACCAATTGTAAGCATTCAACGATTCAAGACATAAAAATACAATGGAAATTAAACACTAATAGGTTCACTAATTGGTCATGCTGTACACGAGTCTTTTTCTATGAATAAGTATTAAAATTAAATTCCTCTTTAATAAATATCTTACAGGGTCTAAATTAATTAAGCCACCAAGCAAAGTAGAAGGAATCACAATAATTGTCTATGTTTGCTTGATGGAAATTTTTCAAATAGAAGAAGTGGATAGAAGATTGAAGCAAACTCGGTTAATGATGCGACAACCATATGACGAGCTCATAACTACAATAATAAGCATCAAAAGTACACTAGAGCAGAAGTAAACAGGTCTTCTGTACAAAGTTTCCCATTTAAAACACAATCCAGTCATATATAGCTGAGAATGTACTAAACTGAACTATTACAATTATCTCCCAGTCCTGCCTTTGAATCCTGTTACTTCCATCTATTTGAACCACTAACAACAGGCAAAGACTGAAATCTCAACATGGTATTGATGTCTGTCCAATTTTTTTTTTCAAAAGTTGCATTTGAAAACAAATCAAAATACTGAAATGTGTATTCTACAGGAATATAACTGCTTCTTAAAATAACTGTAAAACTATGTAAAAAAATATTAACAGTAAAGTCGAGATTAAATTTGAAATTATTTACGTATTATGCTCATTGTTATTCTGGCTTTTTTTCTTGTTTTGTAATTCTATGTACTATTTGAGAAGAGCAAATAAGGAATTTTCAAGAAAATTTCAGAATTAAATTACTGATGAAATGAGATATTTGAGGTATATTTGTTACAAGAAATGCATTAAACCAGCTGGTTTAAAATTCAATGGCATTTAGTAGAAAAGGGTAGTTATTAAATTCTAATTTTTCAAGTAATTTTATTAGGGCATAATAAAGTTGGATATGAATAAAGAATGTTTGTAAGTTGGTCATGGTTATTTCATATCAGATTATTGTTTTTCTGTATAGATCTTAGGGTGAATAATTCTTGAAGAAAGATACTTCATATGGATATGAAGCAATTGTGATTCTAAGTAAACAGGAAAAAGGTTTAAGACTCTACATCAGCTATTTCCTGCCTAAAAGTAAACAAATGAAAACCATTCCCAAAAGTCAAAGTTGATAAACAACGTTAATGAAATTAAAATAATTGAATAATTCTAAGAATAAATAAAAGAGATGGAAAGAAAATAAAGAAAGGTTTATTTTCGCTGAATAATGCTTTCCTTAGTATTTGGAGAAGAAGGTTATTTTCCTCATAATGTATAACGGCAGAAGTCCAAAGACAAAAAACGTACGTAATTATTAATATTTGCTCTGTCATTCAATGATTCTTAAGAAAAACCATTTAGCAATAATAATTATTATAAAAAATATGGATTTTTTTTACTAAATTTAAACTACGAGTTTTACAATCAAAGAATAGTTTAGTTTATCCTGACAATAATAATAATAATAATAAAAGGTTTCAAAAGATTCGATTTTCGGGTAAATCTATCAGGACCTAATACAGTAGGATATGAATAAAGAATATAATAACTTCCTTTTTGGATTGGAGATTGAGTGTCCGGTCGAAAGAAATAATGGCAATTCGATCTTTTGAAAAAGCACAAGATGAATAAAGAATGTTTGTAAGTAGATCATGGAACTAAGTTTTATTACATTTACGTTATTATTATTACTAGCAACCCACACAATTTTTACTAGCTCCTCTGCCACCCCCTCGGCTTCCCTGCCGACAGATGAAAATGATTTCGGAATCCAAGGTCACGTGCCCGTC
>JAFIDM010004315.1:63530524-63610328 GCA_023159025.1 Thereuonema tuberculata | reverse complement strand
AAAAAAAAAAGCTAAAAGATCTAATATGCGAACATTTACGTAAATTGTGTAAATTATTTCACTGTGAACGCGAACTTTGGTACCATCCTGTGTAATCCTTTCTCCATAAATACATAAACAAAAAAGTAAATAAATAAAATAAAACGAGATACGTAATCACTATATTACAACAGTCAAGTTCAGTAAGTTCTGTTTAAATTCAGGGTGTACCTGAAATGTGCTGCCAAACTTAAAGGTTGTATTCGCAAAACAACGAATAAATGTCTTATAGGGTCTGGAAGTGCTTTATTTCCAAGATTTGAACAACGCAACAATACAGAAGTGTTGGCCGTACAGTCGCTCAGTTTCACAGAAAGTGCTCGAAATGTCCTCCACCGGCCGCAATGCACGCCAACACAACGTCGTTCCATCGAATGCCGAACACAGTCGAGGATGCCAGATGCACGTCGAATTGTGTTGCACCCATCCACTATGCGATCATGAAGTGCATGGGCGTCAGGAACTGGTGTGATGTACACTAATGCTTTAAAATAATCCCATACGAAAAAGTCCAGAGGGTTTAAATCAGGGGAACGAGCAGGCCAAGCTTGTTGGTCCTCCTCTTCCAATCCAACGGTCAAGATATCGTTGGTTCAAAAGTCGATTATCGTTCATATCTTGGAAATAACGCATTTACAGACCCATTTTTTTTTATGACATTTACGTATTCGTTGTTTTGCATGATTGAATACAATCTTTAAATTTAGCAGCACATTTCAGGTATACCCTGTATACTTAAATTCGTCCGTCGCGTCGTTGAGAGGTACTCCAATGTTGTATTCGAGAAAGAATTATTTTGTGTTCTTTCCTTTCGTGAGATACCATTGACGGATTGACAGATTTCCAATGAGGATATTATAGGCAGATACTGAACAGTGCTGGAATAACATCTTCCAGAGTTTAGTAAAGACGGGAAAGATGGCAGTCCTGGATCTCGGCAATTTATTAAATGTGAAGTTTCTGTAAATCCCATTAAAAAATATCAAAAACAAGAACTACATTGATATTCATTTTTGAAACAACATATTTCAATTTTTAATAATAACTTAGTGAGAAATTTTGTTATTAGTACTAGACATGAAAATTCTTCCATCTTAGGATGAATTAGCACTGACACTCGTATTTCAATTTCTGATTTTTTTTCTTTCATTGTTTCCACAATCCTTGTCGTTATCTAATTTAGTAGTTTCATATTCTAATTTAATTATTTATTTATTTCGCAGGGGCTGTACACTTGTTTCTTAGAAATGTAATGTAAGGAAACGGTAAAGTTCGTCTACAGGGGCCATATTAGCGTTTGCACAGGGGAAAGGGTTGCAGTGAAAACACTTTATCTTTTTGTTTAGAGTTTTCAGGGGCAGCTACGTATCGACGGCAAATGACTTACTCCAGCACGTGTAAATTTGCTACCAAATATTAATGTAATATTTTGAGATATCTCCTAATTTATAATGTGGGTATCTTTCCGTTGGCTCGAAGGTGTAGGATCCGATGTTTCAACGACCATCGCTACTAGTGGAGATTGGGTGATCCGTCCAATGCTCGGCCGCCTTTTACCTCTGCTTCCATTTTACAGAGGGCTGGATGAACCCTAGGGCGCACTTGGAGAAGAAAAATCCCCGAACTCTGCCTGGAATTGAACACGGCTCTTCTAAGCTGCACCCAGTACCTACACAATTGGATTGCGGGGACCCACTTTCATTATAATATACTATATAATAGATAGTTAAATTCGTAAATTAATTTTCAGTAACTTTATTTAAAAAATAAAAGAGATAGAATCTTTATTTTAAATAAAGATTAAAAACTTTTCGAAACTTAAACTAAATAAATAAATAAATAAATAAATAAATAAATACATAAATAAATAAATAAATAAATAAAATATATCTATTTGTAGCAATATTCCAATTGAAATATGGGATGGGTGGGTTTACCCCACACGGGCGCCGGTTGTGGCCCTGAATTTTTTTTTTTCATAACGCTCCATAAATATTATAATTTATAAGATAAGATTATTAAAGCATTATTTTTTTTAAATAAGTATTGTGTATTGCCTAGGTACAAAAGTTTATCCTTGTTGGTGCCGTATGTTTCCCCCACGGGTATCATACATCACGTGACAGCTCTGGCAATATCAATGCCTCATTTAAAAAGTAAGTTTAATTAGTGCTGCTTTTTCGGCCCATACGTAGAGAGCAACCCGACAACGATTTTTACATTCGGTCTGAAGGAGTTCACCTCCTTTACGCATTACATTTCTTTGCTAACAGTCAAGTAAATAACTGCTATGTTCCCGTGTAATCTTCAATGATTGCAACTAGAATTCGAAATTAAATTACATTCTCGAACAGTCTCGAAGTATGTATGTTTACATATAGCTTGGTTGTTCAAATTGACTCAATGTTAATTAATTAGGTCCTGAGATGTCCTTTTTATTACAATTGATACAAAACTAAGATGCATTACTTTCGATTCTGTTTATTTCTCAAATTGTAAGAACTGATATTTAATCCTGTTACTATCCAAATGAAAACTATTTGACATTATACATAAAATCCGAGAAAATCAAAAGGAAGACGGAAACTGAATGTTAAACATGAATCATAACCCCCCAAAAAAGTCATGTAATATAATTTGCACATTACATGATAGTTTTCCAAGCTTTTATCCTAAAAAAAAAAACTTTGAGTTCTGATCTTAGAAATGCAGTTAAAAAATACTTGAAAAAAGTCTTCCGCCTGAAGTTTGCTTAGTATATTAAAAGTTTGCTTAAGTTTGCTGAAGTTATTAAAATCTAGTGATCAGCAAAATCACCAAACATGAATTTGCGTTTTGTGCCATCTATTGTCTAACGAACGCAACAATACCAGTAGCTTAAGGTCCTGACTCGCGACTGCAAACCTTTTATTTCTTTTTATTTATTTCTTTTACCAATGCACCTAAAATTCTGAAAATTTAAAAATGAACTTGTGAAGCAACTAGGATTTTTATTTTCTTGTTTTTAATTTTCAAAATATTCTGTAATTAATTACTTTGAAATTCAATAACAGTCAATTCTTTTTGTTTTTTTCGAGGTAGTACTCGATATTTTCAAAAAAAAAAAAACTTGACGAAAACTTGAAATGATAATTTTTTTTTTAAAATAATGTTTTGTATTTAAACTATTTATTATTAGTGCAATAGTTAATTCAAAAAAAATTAATCTCTCACAATTTTAAAAAAAAACATGTTTTTTTTTTTTCAACACAATATTTTAAACACAAATCATTATTTTACTAATTTTTAATCATTTCAGACTTTTTGTCAAGTTTTTTTAAGTTAAAAATACCGAGTAATACCTCAAAAACACCCAAAAAATTGACTATTTTTGAATTTTAATTAAATTAATTACAGAATATCTTGAAAATTAAAAACAAGAAAATAGAAATCCCAGATGCTTCACAAGTTCTTATTTAAATTTTCAGAATTTTAGATGCAATGGAAAAAGAAATATATAAAATAAATAAAAGATTTGCAGTCGCCTGCATTTGCTTGTCAGGACCTTGAAACATGAGTTTTTAAGTAATGGACATGTACATATAGAGGAATGCTTAAGGAATTTCCTTCCCCACCCCCCCCCCTTTTTTTTTTTGATTGATGGATGTCCTTACTAATTTGGGAGAGTCCCCTTCCGAAATAAAATACTGTACAGCCCCTCTTTTAAATGCTTATTTCATACAATTAAAACGCGACGGGAGAACCAAATAGTGTTTAATTTGGCGGAGGTTAATTTTTTTCAAGTTTTTAGCAGCATTGTACATTAAAATTAGTATCTACAGAATTTCGATAAGCTTGAGCTAATTTCTTAATTACTGTTGCAAAAGTTTCTTCTTTTAGCTGTATTTGTTCCTTAAAAATCTTCATACTTAAAGTAGCACTTTCTAAATTGGATGCAAAGGAATGAGAAAAGATCACGATAACGTCCAATAGGCAGAATGGTGAAATTTTTTGTTGTTGAATTCCTTTGACAAACAGCAGTTTTTGACCAAAAGAATTAGAAGCAAAGCCTTCATCTTGCCGTTGATTGAAAAAGGATGACGATCGTTTAAGCTCGAATTTAATAAGATTATTATTTTATATGTAATAAGTTTCTTAATAATAAACTAATGCAATTATTATTATTATTGCAGCAGTTATTATGTGCATAAAGAATCTAAATTTTGTTTTTTTAGTTTATGTGACTCTGGAATATCTGAATAAACAGACATCGGAAGTGTAAGACTAACTGCCGAAGCTAACACTTTTCTATGAATAGATCGAGATACAATCTCGATTACCTGACTTGCTACAGAACATTCCAGGAAGGATGGAGACAATCAGAAATTCTTAGAATTTCCACATCCGCTCAGGGCAGGCAGAAGAGAAGGAAGTCTTCCATTCCCTTTTCATTCATTTCCTCTTTCGAAATGACCAAGAAATTCCCCAAAATGCGGTTGAGAATGTGAGTGGAAGAGGAAACCTTAGTAGCAGATAATCTGGTCTCTTTTTAATTTAAAATATTATTCCATCAAAAATTTAAATTTCATTACTGCAATAACAGCCAGCGAATGACACTGATCTATCAAGGACTCGATATTTGGATGATGCACTGCTTGCTTCTTGGTTCGAATAACGGAAAAAGCATTAATTTTTCTTTAGCTCCTTCCCATGTGGCTTCTCTAATCTTATCTTATCTCTTCAATCTTTTTTGCCTCCATTTCTCTGAATTCTCTTGGCGCAGCACAACCGTTGTCGCTCTTACGCCATTAAAATACCGTATTGTAACACTTTATATGTAAATAGTTTTAGAAATCATTTATTTGTATTTATCTGTGTATATCTGTGTTTTATTCATTTAAATTTTTACCATTATTTATTTTAAATCATTCGTTTTCTATTTCCTAATTATTGCTGTTCTGTTTATTTTTAAATTCTTTTCCAGTACAGCCGTTTATCAGTTAATTCATTTAAGTTCGTTATGTTTCTTGTCCAATCACTATGTATATTTTTAATTAATCTTCCAATGAAATCCAACTTTGTAAAATCTATAAAAACCCATGTTTTATGTTTAATAAATTAATTCAGTTCAGTTCCAAACTTGGCTCGTTCCTTCTTCGCTCCTACAAGACTCTCCCACGATAATCAATATTCAAAGAAATGATTCCCTCCACTGTATTCGAAATCAAATGCAATTTCTTTTTATTTTTGCCTGTGTTTGCAAGGTAATATTAGCACAGTTACATCCTCACTGCAGGCTCAATTATCGTGAAATGTCTTCGCATACGTTTGGTAATAGATGCAACATATCAGATAAATGTTTTCTTTCAATCATTGTTTTGAAGATTAGGAGACATGATCTTGAAATGCTATCGTTATTTGTAGACTAAGTGCAATTAATAATTTATCGAATCTATCGAATTTGCTTCCCAGTGGCAGCCTGACCCAGCAAATGAAGGTAGAATAGCAGAAAAAAAAAGGGGAAATTTACACATTTTCATAGGAGGCAAACAACGTGACTTAAGGACAGCTGTTTCGTGCTTAGTACTCATCATTTAAAAACTGAGGAAGAACTCAGTGTTGAGGGTTTTGATGTTGTCAGTTGTATCCCAAAACACATAAGAAAATAGAGAAATCACTATAAACAGCGTAGATTACAAACTTTGTTCCGCTATCTACTCAGCATAAAAGGATAACTTAAGTAAAACATATAACATATTTCATAGACATACTATAAAGGAGCTCTAGTGCCTATAGATAACAGTTTCTAATTTTATATAGAACAAAAAAAGAATTTAATATTTCTGCCACAAACACATAGATATACAATATCAAAAAAAGCAAGTTAGAATCAAATTCTATAGAAAAATAAAAAAGGTATTGGCCATTCGATTATTTACAATTCTACTAATTATTATTTTAAAAATGTATTTTCTTTGGAGTAAATCTTAGAAATGTTAGTTTAAGGTTTACTCTCGTTTATTATAATTATTCTTTGTAGGTGCCAAGTATGACTTGTTCAATAGTAGTTACATATTTCTGATTTTAGTAGCACATTCCCTGCTAATACTGTCTTTTGCATGGAGTGCTTCAATGGCAGACCATCAATGGAATTTAATCATTGATAAACTGGCCATTTTATGTTTTATTTTTTAATTTTCAATTACTTTCTTTTTTCAGTATGAATAGTTGGAAGATTACTCGTGAGGAAGTCGATATACACTGGCGGATGCTCCAGTCCCACACTCCGTCTCCACAATTCTAGAAATATCCTTTTTACTTTTTTCATATTCTCAATTCACAAGACTTTTTTTGTTCTAGAAAATTCAAGAAACTCGAATTAAAAAAAAAAAACCCAAAAAAACAAAAAAAACTATTCGTTGCTGTAGAAAATTCCTGAACAATGGCAAAAAAAAAAAAGAATATTTATTTTGTGAATGAAACGAACATGTCTCTTAAACATAAATTAATTTCGAATTATTTCGATGAATAACGAAATAATAAATAAGAAAAAAAAAAGCAAGCAAACAACAAACAGTATTGTAAAGATGGCCTCTAAAAAGAGCCGGCGCTAGGAGGCTGCGGGGCCTTGGGCAAGATGAATTCTGCGGGGCCCTTGACAATCCTATTTTAACAACCAACAAAAAAAAGACATTCTTATATTAAAAACCAAAAAAAAAGGGGGAAGGGGGGGGTCCAAAATTTTTAAAAAACACCTCACGTAATTAATGGACGGCCCCTAATCATGTCTGTGGGAACAAAAACACCAAGTTGGGTTTTTTTTTTTTTTTTTTATCTTGAAATCATTTAAGAGCATCTGGACATGATTATAATGATGTTTCTTAACGACTAGAATATAATAAATTATAAAATGAAAAGTAAGGATATGAAAAAAAAAAGAAATCGAAAACTGAAATAGCTATCTACCTATATAAAAACAAAAGTCCTCACTCACTCACTCATTGACTGACTCATCAACGCCCAGCCCAAAACCTTGGTCCTAAAAAGCTGAAATGTTGCAAAGAGGTTCCCTTTATGATGTAGAGAAGGAATAAGGCCGGATTTTTCGAAATTCTCACGGGATAGGGAATAAAGAGGATTTATATTTTCGCTTTCAAGTTGCCTTATCGATATATAGGTACGCGGCGCCAACCCGCAATACATCTGAGTTATCCGGAGAAGCCACAGCGGGCTGGGAACTCTTAGATTTTCCGATCTCGATATTAATTTGCTAAATAAATAAAGTTTTTTTTTTTTTTATGCTATGTATGCAAGGGTTTCGGAGCGAAGCGACGGTACCCGGCTAGTGGTCTATAACCAGCCTGAAAATGAGAGAATTTCTCACTTCAAATAAGAACTTTTCCTGACAGTCAAATTTGTGCATAAACAATTAAAAATAATTTAATAGCCTATTAGGTAAAGGACTTTAACTGAAATAAAAATAATTTTTATTTCTATAATGAAGTATTACATATCAATATTATAGATTACTATTTTTTTTTTGAAGAAGAAGAACCTATCGTTGTCCTGCTTTGAGTTAGTATCTCCATTCATAAATCTTTGAGCTCCACGAAAAGGAACAGCAGAGAAATAACTGTAAGCTTATGTTGAACTGAACATTAAATGCCTGACGAAATAAATTCTTGTATCGCCAAGAGATAAAGTATACATCAACAAATTGGCTCAACCTCTTGCTAAAGCAATACTAGAATACTAAATTGCTTATTTCATTGCCAGTGCGTAATTGATGCCATTTGTATTCCTAACTACGGCTGCTTTTATTTAAAATAGTTGTAATACAGTAAAACCTCGTTAAGTCGTCACTCCGTTTAAGTCGTCGTTTTCCTTTGGTCCTGACAAAGTCTCATACACGATAATGTAAAATAACCCTCCTTTACCGGTCACCAAATTTATTTCTACTCCGGATAACTCGTCACCGTCAAAAATGGCCAAAAGCATCTTTCTTCTCCATTTTGCAAGCCATCGTGTTGTATTTTCAGCCCCGCCCCTTCACTTTAAGAAAGCTAAACCTTTACGGGAAATTTTAGATCACGCCTGTCACTTCATTCCGTTCCTACCCCTCCGGGGGATTTGGGTTCTTGCAATCTGGCTGCTAATCATTCAAAGTACACTTCTTGCTGCGACTCTGTCGAGTGTAGAAGTTTTTCTTGACCGCTCCTGAGTGTGACTTCATTTCATAGTGTGTAAGCCCCGCTATAAGGGCTATTTTTTCTCTTGCAATTTTGTGGTTCGATTACGTTTTTAACATGCCATAGAAACGAAAACTTACCTCGTTATCTTTTAAAGAAAAAAAAAAGACTTAATTGCACTTTTTGAAAAATCAAATGTTTCGAAAACAGCTTTTGTCAAAGAACACCATATTCCCAGGACTACATTAAATGATATTCTTTCATCGAAACAAGTAATTGAAGAAGCTGGCTGCAAAGACAAAAGAAAGATAATGAGGAAATCGAAGTTTGACGAGATCAAATAGGTTTTAGTTCGATGGCTAAATCGTGCCAGATCGCAAAATGTGCTGATTTCCGCCGTGATTCTCAAAGAAAAAGCCATGGAAATTGCTAAGGAGTTGAACATTGAAGATTTCGGCGGCAGCAATGGTTGGCTGGAACGTTTCAAAGACAGACATTGCCTTTCTTTTAAAACGATTAAAATGTGATAACTATAAAAAGTTTTTTTTTTTATTTTTATTTTTCCACTTATTCATTTGCATGTATTGATTTCTGAAAATTTTGTTTTTCTCACCGAATCCTACAGCAATTCATGAAAATACTATATTTCAGTGTTTTTTTGTTTGTTTGTTTGTTTGTCTGTTTGGTTTTTTTTTCAAAAATTCTCACTCCGCTTAAGTCGTCAAAAATGTTTGGTCCCTTGAGTGACGACTTAACGAGGTTTTACTGTAGTACATTTGTTATATTTAAAGGAAATTCAAATAAGTGACAAATTGTATTTCTTTTTGCAAATTACTGTTATGGTTAGCAAATTTGTATGTAAGAAAATAATTGTCAACTTTTACAGTGTTAGTTTCGTGTTATTATGAGTATGCTTATCACTGTAAACTATGTTCGCATGTTTTTTCATATAATTGGAAGATACGGAGTCACATGATCAAAGAATCAGCGAATCACTGATCAGGAATTTTAAACATATTATTAATTTTTAAGTTTCAATCAAAATTACTGTATTATTTTTATTTCTTTGCTTTTAGTAAGGAAAATTACTGCTAATGATGGACTAGTTTCTTTGTGTTTTTTGGAATATCGACTTGTCTATTATCAAAATGTCAACTACTTTAAAAAAAAATCCGAGTTCTTACGATAAGTGAAGTAATTAATTTATCAAAATTTTTTTTTTAATCACTAGCTTTCTGCAAATTTTGATCAAATTACTGTTCTTTGTATTATTTTCTTTCTTTTTTTTTATTATTTTGCTGAATGACTAATGGATGGTCTTATCCTCTAAGACCAGATATTCTATGATATCTCTGCAAAGACAACGACATCCTAACAATAAAACAAATATCCGTCCTATTAGCGTTTGCTGAGAAGATAAAAGCCACGAATGAAGTTGTTTTCCTGCTGGAAAAATATTTTCAAACTTGGACAATTGTAAGCAGTCTTAATATCAAGTTCTGCCTTATAAAAAAACCAGAAAAATGCAGATTTTGTTTTTGCTTCAGTCAAATTTCAGGAAAAACAAAGGATAAATAGATGTATAATAAAAATGCGTCATTTCTCACTAAATAAAATAACGCTGAAAACAGGAAATACAAATTAACATCGCATTACTGGTAAGTTACAACAATTTCTATAAAACGAAAATAATCATTTTATGGCTAAACTAAAGTCTTTGTCAAACATAATCTATCAAGAATTAAAATTAAACATTCATAATTTAGATATATTTATAAAGAATTTATCGTTTTCAAGTGACTAGTTTGTATTAGCAAAACTATTAAGTTTGTAGAAAAATTATTTAAGTGCACGTAAATAAACAAAAGGTTCTCGCATCCCGAGTTATCATGTCGGGAATCTGGGACAGCTGTTTCAGCCTTATTGGGCTTCTTCAGCCAGATTTGCCCTTCATGGAAGCTCAGAGTGCGAGACAAAACCGTATAGCACCCCGAAATGGCCCTCAAGCAAAGTCAACGCAACAATGATAAATAACCGTGCACCGCACGGCCTCCGATTCTTTGTCCCAGAAACCACCGAGCTCAAAAGAATTTAAACAGGGATAGATAACCTCCAAAAACATATATATAAATAGATAACCTTAACATGAGGTTGTCGGGTGCACGTTATTTATCACTGTTACGTTGATTTCGTTTGAGGGCCATTTCGGGCAGCTGAAAAGGTTTCCTCATCCTTGTCTCGCACACTGAGCTACCACCAAGGGTAAATCTGGCTGAAGAAGCCTAATAAGCTTTTGAACCGTTGACTTTTCTCGTAGAATCAGATAAGAGATCTATTGTAATTTATTTCTTTATTTTCAATATGGATCCTTATTGAAGAAATTGCGCGAAAAAGCTGATTAAAAATGACCGTAATGAAATCCCCATTCACAACAATCACAGCAATTCACAACAATGCATTCAACAATCAGTAAGATTTTTGGCAGGGTGTTACGGTGGTTGTACCTCCTAAGATGTCTTCGATAAAAAGATCATCGAAATCGAAAAGAGATCCAAGAAATTCGTGTACGGTTTTATTCGAAGTGAATTAATACATTGGCCAGTCAGGTCACCCGATCTGAACCCTACCGCCATTTCGTAGGACGTAAATTATTTAGTCAACTCCTTTCCAGAACAATCATTGATCTGAAAACTGCTCTGGGAAGGAATGGAAACATCTTCCTATAGAATTCTTACTAAAATTTTGAAATTCAAAACGGATCTTTGGGAGACCAGGATAAGGTGAACTTATATTTCGAAACACTAAAGTCTAAACATCTATGTTGTTACTCTTGCAATGTTTACCAAATTATCAAACTTCTGTTTTATTTTACAGAATTTTGACGAATTATATATCGATTCGTTCATTCAAAGTTTTACTAAATTATGCAAGTTTCTTTGCAGTTGAATTTACATTGCAACTAAAATAGAATCACTGGAAGTACGGAAAAACTAGTCACTGAATTGGAATATTAATAATAACAATAAAATTATAACAATTACTTATCATGACCTACGACCTAATATTAACTACTGTCTTCTTCAGATGGGCCATTGTTAGGTAGCTAAGAATGCTTTTGACGTATTCTTTCTTTCTATTAGGCCACTGTAACAAAGACTAGTGATAATTAAAATGCATTGTTACGGCAATGTAATGGAAAGAACACACGCCTCAATACTATGTTAGCCACCTACAAATGACCTTCAATTCTTAGATGGATGTTATGATTCACACTGACTTTTACAAACACAGTACTTATAAAATCAACAAGTACAAATGCCTATCAAACAAGAAGGAATGCGTTGACCTTTTCACCCTAGCTCGAGATCAGAAATTATAGATTTGGTAACTCCTTTTTATTTTGTCTGCTACGTATGCATCAGAGAATAAGGAGAAAAAAAAAAAGATAAGAACAAGGTGACAGTGTCAAAATCAAAGCGGTCCCGTAATATGCACAATTGTATAAACAAAATAATTAAAAGCAAGAGCAGATAAATGCAAGACCGTTCCTTTATGTTTTACAGGCAAGCTGTAACCTAGGGGCCACTAATACAATGCTTAGTGCATCTAACATTTGGATATGTTAAAGAATTTATGAAACAATACGTTTGTAAATATTAACAATGACGTCCTGTTGGCAATTGTTAGCATTGTTATGTATGAAGCATCAGTATTATTACTGTGTTAATTGTTGTCATTATTACTAACACTGCTATGGAAAACGTTAATTTTGGGGGTCAGGGAGTGGTCCTACAGGTCTGATTTTTTTTTTACGTTGACACCTACTTTTGGATGCTGAACACAATGGTGAAGGTTTCATTCTAATATCTCTAACCGTTTGGCCGCTACAGAGTGTGACATACAGACAACACAAAAGCAAGAGCGGTTCCCTATGTTAACTGTAACATGGGACCGCTAAAAAGGAGCTTCAGTAGCCTTAAAAGTACGTTGATATTCAATTCGAATACCCCGATATCAAAATGTTGCTGCCTTGTAATCCACTCTTCTTTTTCTACTCAGATACATGTTTGATCCGTTGACTTTTCCTACCATCCGAATTTTCGATAGCCTCCAAAAGGGATTCTGGTTATTCGTATATCAAGTTCATAATGCTTCTTTTTCTCAATGAAAATTATTATTAATATGCAAAAGTGTCAAATCTTGGGTTTCCCCAGCAAAGACAACATGGCGGGTCAAGGACTAAAGCACATATTATTATTTGGATAAATTATTTCCATTCTTATCATATGGAAGTCGAACATCTCATTTGTTTGCCTCCAAATAAGCGTAACTGATTCTCTTATAATAGAAGATGTATTTTAAAGGTTAGATGTCATTCCAAGGCCATCCATTACTCAATAGTTCCCCTTCATTTTTCCAGCAAAGACGGGATACTGCGTGGGTTTCCCGCTGAAGTTTCGTCATGGCATCCTCCCTCAATTCTTGGCAAAATGTTGATATTTCCTCTAGAAATATTTTTATTTACAGCTGCAGCAGTTCAATACTTTTGCAGAAATCTGATGATGGCGGAGTTCAGATGGCTCTGGAGGGTTTTTCTGTTTTTTCTCATCTTAAACCAACAGAAACTAATTTTGGCAGGTAAGGCCAATCTACTAACACAGAAAGATATTCTTGTTTTTTTTATTTCAGTAACTCGATAATAAATTTTTTCTTGTTTCAATTTTAAAACAGTTAAAATCCCATCTTAGGTATAAAAGTAGTTTCCTAAAAATTTTAACATTTCGTAATGCGCTTTTTATTATTCAACTTATAGTATCCTCACCTGTAGCTAATTTGAAATAAAATTAAAAATAAAAAAAATAGTCACAAAAATGTAAAGTTAAAACAAAATAAAAATAAAAATTTTATTTACCGTTTCTAAAATATTCAACGTTAAAAAAGTAAACCTAAAACCGAAAAAATTGTAAATTGCTGTTTTTGTTAATTCTACAAATTTATTCGTCTCAAATGAAAAACGCGAGTAAATGTATCTTTGTATTTTCTTTATTTTTCTTTGCTTTTCTGTCTCTTTCTCTGCTTTAGGAAAATGCCTTTAAATCCCCAAAAATGCGGGCTAAGATCATTTTAAGTCAAAGTTTTACTAAGAAATTTTGATGTTTAATTCAAGCACATGAGGTGCCACTGTCTTAACTAAACGTCGTTTCTTTAAACAAAACATCTTTACTTGTCTTTTCTTAAAAATGCGTAATTTAATAAGTCTTATTAATCGCAATGTTTTTAAATTCATTGATTTTTCGTTTCCATTCAAATCAATTCCAGAAATTCTTTGCAATAAATCCTACAATTCTTATACTTTTTGTTATTATTGTATAATTTAAAAATAAAGAAATTTAGCTTTCGGGACACTTAAAGAAATAAAAGAATTTAAAGCTCAGTACTTAACTATGAATATGCTATGAATTACAGTGTATAAAAATAAAGAGGAAAAAAAGAACAGGAAGTAAACCAAAATGACTCACTTTAAATAGTAGGTTCATATTAACAAATAAATTTTTTGAATAATTATGAAGCGGAATTAAGATTTTTTTTTTTACCTTATTTTAATTCTTTTTTCTGTATTTGCATCCTTCCCACTTTTGAATCAATGAACATCCCTCTTGAAATCTACTTGAAAGTTTTACTTTCGGAGTAAATTTTTGCTTTAAATTTACCTTGTAAAGTTTTTAAATGCGCTTGAGAAAGCATAACATCACTATCAAAAAAGTAAACAATCAAAACGATTATATACTAATAAGTTTTTTTTTTATTCTAAATTTAATGATCTATTTTCATTTGTACAGCTCACTTTTCCATAGACCAGTTTATTCTTCTCAATTCCGTTGAGAGACCAGATAACACGACTGATTCAATGTTTCAATGTCTCAGTGGACAGAAAAATCCCACCAAGATCACCTTTAGGCATCCATTTCCAGACATAAAGGTATGTATAATTCAGGTCTCATTGAAAACCAACACAGCGAACTGGATGTTTCAACAAAGCACATTGGCTGTAGATGAGTAAAAAAAAGAACAATGATAAACTAATTAATTATCAACAAAACGAAGTCTGCAATACTGAATTAAGTTACTGATAGATTGGCTTTTATTAACGTTTTAAAGAAATTCTTAATATTCGTAGTCTTCTATGGTTATGAATGAATAAGTTTTATGCACTTGTATTTTTTTTTTAATTTTTGGAATACGTTGGAAACGGGGTTTGTGGTGATAAGCCCTGCTCAGTCAAACAGCTTTGCTGAAATCTTGCTAATCTGAAAACCTAATCTATGGACTGTTGCCTTCCCAAGCCTAACTTAATAACATCTATTAAGTGTTACATTTTCGTTGAATTCTATTCGCCTATGTCAACCAATATGACATCTATCTTAAAATGATCGCCATGTTGCATTCCTTGCCTAATTATTCGTTAACACTACTTCGGCAAGCAACTTTAAAAACAAACAATACATTCTATCCTTTGCCTTGTTTCAAACTTTTACATAAAGTTTTTGATGTTGCGACATGATTTCTCAGAAAATCACGTTTAAATGTGTTAAAATATTTTTCCAATCAAACTTAACTTTTGTTGCTAAGATTTTTTTTCAAGTAAATTTATCACAAATCACTGAACGTTAGGCAAATCGTTTCTCTTTTTCTTATAAGAAAATATCTTTATAGTTGATTTAATGCTTTTGTTGAAGCAATTAATATTTTAAAGCCTAATTAAAAGTTATAAAGCGTGATTTTCGATTTCTCTTAGGAGGAAAAATTTTCTGATATTGACGATTTGTCTGTCCGTTCTCAATGGAATATAACCACGAAACTTGGTATATAGGGATCAATCGAATTTAGCAATCAATCCCGAATTCACTGAGATTGGATGAAAATAAAGGGCTTATGAGTTTAAAGTTTTCATAAAGTCCTCTAGGCTAATGCTACGACCACGCAGAATGTGTCTCCATTTGGTGATTTCTTTTATAATAACGAAAACAGAAGCTCCTAATAAACACTAGCTTTTCTTGCATCTGACGACTATAAATAAAGTCGTTATAAATAAAATCGTTCTCAAAAATTCGTTAATTAATAGTTTTAATTTATGTTTTTCTGATAGCTTATTTATTAAATTTTTATTACAAATCAGGAAATATATTATGCAGTTTATGACTTATGATTTCTAATTAGAATTCTGTCATTTAATAATCCATCATTTATTAATATTCCCATTTCTTTAGTCTAAAAAAAATAATTGCTTATATTTGTTTTCTAAGGGCTATGAACTTAAAGATTTTAACAAAGTACTTCGGCATGACGCACCTATACATGGATTGGAAGTGAAAATGCCACGGAATGCTTTTGGTGCTTTTAGTTGTGAAGAAACAGTAGGAAGAGAAACATATTCAATAACTGCCCTAAAATTAGCAGATATCTTAACAGGTAAGTGAAATAGTCTGATGAACAATGAGACAGGACTGACCCAGATCAGTACTTAATATTCCAGTTTTGAAAATGTTTAGTTTCCCGATCACCAGAGCTTGCCCCTTGTGATTTTTATACTACATGTGTACTGTTCCATTCCCCTTCTACATCCTGACTGTACAAGTCTTACGGAAAATGAAATGCTTCTAATATACGCAAACACTGTACATTTCTAAATGTGAATCATGATCTGCTCAGTATCATTCCCTACAGGATATTTGTCAAATAAAAAAAAATCGTGTTCTTGAATTCATGCATAATGAATTATTTTTCTCATTTTTATTCGTGATAATAAAAGAACCATGGTTCTCGCCCTGGAAATTTTAATTATCTTTTCCAAGATGGAAACCAAAACCACCATTTTCTTTACCTCAATCTTTTTCATCTTTCTTGTTTGTGAAGGACATCCCAACTGGTATCTCGGTTTCCAAATCAAGGAAAGGTATTCTATGATTCCTACGCACCTTCCACAGGATATAGAGAAAAGTCGTAAGAAACTAGAATTCAAAGGAAGACTTCTCTCCAGGTAATCCTCAGCAACTGTACGTTTTTCATGAGAAAAAAAAAACCCAGACCACCACCAAATTGCCACGCTGACGTTATTCCATTGTCGTACCGAAGGGTGGGTTAGTAGTGGTTAATCCTCCCCATTGCATCCCAAAGTATTTGGACCTGCTTTTGTATTGGTTGGAAAGCCCATCGTTTTGTTTGTAGCCCCTCCCCCCCACACACCCACACATCCGGAAAAAGCGCACGAAGTATTTATTTATTTATTTATTTATTTATTTATTTATTTTTGGTTGAACTGTTTAGACCATCAGAACTTCTCCCATTCCAAATTCCTGGATAAGCCCCTGTATTAATCGACACCATTGAACGGTAGACACAACATAAAATCTATACTACTAAAACCTTTTAATTTCTCTGTCTGTCCGGCGCAATTGTTAATTATTAGTTCCCTTGCTGAGAAAGTCAGATTATAAAATTTTCTTTTTTTTTTTCTTTTTTTTCGTCTTGCATGGGATTTGAACTACTGGTCCCCAATATCCAATCCTTCTTCTATTTTATTTGTTCGCGCGCTATCCAATAATGAGTTCATTCAAAAAGGAATAAAATATCACTTTTTTGCCATAACCGCTTGGAATCGATTCTTCTTGGATTATCTCATACTTACCAGGGGGAGACAGGGGGGGGTGGCCTAGTTAATAAAAAGTTTAACTATAAAAATGAAATAATAATAATTATTAATTATTAACATATGGGGATTTTTTTTTTATATACTGAATTATAATTTTTAAATTGAAAATGAGTTATTTAATGACTTTGAAGCTCATGCAATTTTCGAAATATAAACTTCGACGAAGATGAGAAAGTTGATGTGTCGATTTACTTATACATATTATCTAATAGTTTCATTACAGGCCAGAAAAAGGTTTCAATTGATTAACTGTAGTTATATCTGTTGCTTATTTTCTTTGACAGAGGAAATTCATTCGGAGGTATCACAGATTGTGGCTGTAAAGGGTGACAACGTCAGTATGACAATGAAAGATATGCTTGGGGATCTGGGCTTAGATATTCTGTGGCGACACAATGGCAACATGATGCCCGAATGGAAAGGACAGCTACAAGTAAACATTACCTTTGTGAATCATTCGCATCAAGGCATTTATGAATGTTACCACGAAGAAAGACACAGTTTGAAACGCCATTCCATCGTCCGACTAATAGTTGTGGGTGAGTGTTTTTTGTTTTTTTGCAAATCAAATCAATTAGTGTTGCGCCAAAAAAATGAGAGAATAACAAATATTATTAAGAAACAAGGCTTAACGTGCAGATGAGAATGATGGGAAATCACCCATCATGCACCAATGAAAACAAAAATAAAACAAATGTTATTTCTTTAACAATTATTATTCTTCACGTAACTATTACGTAGTTTTTGAATTTAGTAAAATAAATTAAATGAATCCAACAAATACATTTGACAAACAGAAATAAATCTAAACATGTCGCCTGCTTTAATTTTGAATCCCTATTCTTCGAATTTTCATAACGATTAATAATTCTTTAGATTTCTCTGACGATGCTGTTAATATTTAAAATTAATATAAATATCTATAAATATTTCAGTGAAACATATCGAAATTAAAGCGCCTTATTAAAAGAACTTTGTCATTATATCCTTTTGAATGTTCCTTCTGATTATTTGTCCAATTAGAATTTACCTGAAATACAATTTCAGGTAAATGTTTAAATTAAATATACTAAATTAGTAAGTCCAAGAGAAAACAATTTTTGACACCAAAAGATTGCAAATCAAATAAAAAAAATAAACACCAGTGCACTTACTCTATGATTTTCTCCATTTAAAAATCATTTCTGAAAATAAAATTATTCTTTCGTAGAAAATTAAACAGGAAAACGATTAAAAAAACAAAATAAAAATCCCTACGAAAGTGAGACAATTTCACAGGGCCACTTTCTACCTCTCAAAAAGCAAATAAATAAGAGGATAGACTAAATAAATAAACTAAAAAATTTCATTCAGTATTAATAAATGATATTTTGTGTTAATAATTACGATTCTAGTAAATTTTTTATTATGCTTTCTGACAGCTTCTGATTAAACAGGCTAGTTAACTTAGATTTAAGATTTGGATTCTAAAATAAGTGTTAAAATAAACAGAACGAGAGAGAGAGAAAAAAAACATTGCTTTTTAGTTGACGAAATTAAATTTAAGATTTAAGGATCTTTAAATATTTTTATTTGTAAGACAGTAAATTGAACTAGTAAGTTTACCAAAGCGACTTAATCTTTAAAAACCCCTGTATTGCAATTATCTTTTCAAATAACGAACAACGTCTGAATCTGAACTGAAAATGGAAAACATGTTAAAACCGTCCAATTGATAACAAACCAACGATAATCAATAAAGCGGGATTTGATAAAAATCTTACAAGTAAATGTATTGTTAATAATTAAAACTAAGTTGTAAAACTGTCAAATTTAGTGAACAACGCTTGTTTGTCCCGAAGTCATACAGTAATTTTATTTTTACTAATACATAATTGTTATTTTTCTTCATCAGACTGTCCTTTGGGTACGTATGGGCCTTCGTGCAAAAGTCAATGTCAGCCGTGTTACAACGGAGGTATTTGTGATGGACGAACAGGGAACTGTATTTGCGCACCTGGTTTTAGTGGTATAAGCTGTCAAAGAGGTAAGAAAATCTCACATGCAAAAGAAAATTGAGAGTTAAAACAAAAGAACAATTTACAGTTTATTTATAACGTATCGAGAGATTTCACTTGTATTTCTGTACCATCAATAGTTCGAAGATGGAAAACGGGAACGAATCAATTATCAAAGTTAAAAATTAATAGAGAATAACGCCAAGGGAATTTCGAAACTTATAGTAGTTTTCAAAAAAGAAGGGTTTGCCATATATGGTCATTACAAAGCGATCGATTTTGTCTGGAACAACCGTCACCAGTCATGACGTCATCAACTTGAACAGTCAGTCCAAGATGGCGTCGTTTTGTGATCGTATAAGCGTGACCAAGAAATGACAAACTGTGCATAGCAAGCAAGGGGAATAGTGTGGAACATTGGTAATTATTTCAATTTTGATTATTATTATGTATTCGTAACTGTATAAAATACATAAACCAGAATATGTTTTCATAATGTTTATAAGATTCAGTTGTAGATTTTAGCAATAGATGGCGCTGTTACGTCATGGAAACTAAAGCCCTATATTACCAATATGGTAATATAGGGCTTTAATGGTAACATCTATCCATAAGAAAATTACATCATCAAAAGCTCTTCTTTCACGAACTGAACTGTAGAATGCCTGGTTTCTTAGTAAATCGCTTTCACTTCTAAGTCATAAGAGTGATTTTTAATGAGCAAGAGAATGAATATCTGAACCACGTATTAAAAGTGAAACATATTGTGGATTTCAATACACATTAATTGTAAGCTGTTCAGGTATAATCTCGTATATTAATAATATAAAAGACACTTGCACATTGAAATCTGTAGATAGGCTTCACATATTTAATGCCATACTTCCCTTAGTGTATATTACTAAAATCTTTTATTTCTCTGTCTGTCTGTGTGTCTGTCTGTCTGTCCGGCGCAATTTTCTGTGCGAATGGAAAATAGAAATAATTTTTACAATGAAATTTCCGCGACGGGAATTGAACCTGCAACCTTCTGATCCGAAGTCGGATGTGTTATCCATTAGGATTAGACCATAGGGACTACAACTCTTTTCATATTGTTTTTTGACTTATATCTCCGCAATTGTTGTGTTGTTGTTGTGCCCCAATGTTAGTGCAACAACGGAAAACGGTTTTTCATTTTTTATTGTCACGAGGAAGTCGACAAATTCAAAATGAGCATTATTGAACTTGAAAATAATGCGTTAACTGGTTTCTTTGGAATCGAGTTTTGTTAGATTATCTGAAATTTTATTTTCTTATTATTATTACTTTTAATAATTGAATTGTACCTTATTAATATATTTTTGTAAAAACAACTAAACTTATTGATTCACGTGTTTTTGAAATTAGTTTAAGCTTCCAACTATTTTGTTTTGTTGTACTTATTCCAGTTTTATTATGCTTGAAAAAGAGATGGCTTGAAAAGAGTCTTCAAAACTTCAAAATGTTGCTTTAACCCCTTTCATTGGAATCGATTATTCTTGGATTATCTCATATAAACCATCGTTTTACCATCGATAATCAATTAGTATCGAAATGGACAACAAGAGAATGGATGAGATCTTTTCAAAGAACTGTTAATAATGTCGTAATCTCGGCCAATCTTGACTACAGGTAAAATTTGTCTGAAGTCTCCGCCAAAGAGGAAAATTTGTCTAGATTCACAAGTCATCAGAATTTGGTTATCTTCACTCGAACGAATAGTCACAATCAATTCGTCGCCAGGAGTATCGTATATAAGCTATGATCTTCATTTAACATCTACATCAACCAACGTCCATCTAAATAAATCTCTTCTTCAAATATCTATAACGAACAATCTGTACACGGGAGATGGCCTAGTTAATATGAAAATTATTGACAAATAAGGTATTGACCAAAAAAAAAAAAAAAAAGAAAATTCTTACGTGTTTATTTTTTTCCTCTTTTTCAATCTTTAGTAGGCTATATATTAACTATATTCCTCTAACTTTAGCCTACTATATATTAACTAGAGCTTATTAAAGTAGTAATTAAGGTTAAAACAATTACAGTATGATCATGAAAAAAAAAATGTTTTATTAAGGGAGAATTTGCATCTTGAAAAGAAAGTATTGATCATATGGCCATTAGTTATTTAATAGTAAGACTGAGTTGATTATACGTAGGTTTGATCAGCCGGAGGAATATTGTTTTGTCACTCAATAGATGAGGGAAGATGAAGAGAGAAATCTACTTGGCGTTGAGTTAATACAGCTTCTCATAGAATAAAAATTAGAAATAGCACGGCAATAAATGAAATTTCAACTTATATGAGCATCAGGATAATCTGAGTATCGTCGTTGTATTACTCTAAGTCCTAACAAGTGTTGATGAAAAAAGGGTTAGGTTTACTCCTAAGAATATAATAAAAAATTGAATTTTTATTATAGTTGGATTTATAGAAATTCCTAAGAATAAAGGAAATCAATGAGTAATTCCTCCTAAAACTGCAAAGACAATGAAGAACACAACGAAATGAGCTACAACATAATAAGTATCATATATTGTAATATCAATAGATGAGTTGTCTAGAACTACACCTGTTAAACCTCCAACGGTAAATAAAAATACTAGTGCTCACAAAAGAGGAACTTCTTAAGTAATTTTGATCCATGAAGGGTGGCCAGTCAACTGAAAATTTTAATTCCTGAAATGGTACTGCAATAATTACTGTAGCAGCCGCAAAGTAAGCCCGGGTGTCAACGTCTATACCTACTGTGATATGTGGTGAGCTCAGACAATATATCCTAGTAGTGCAATAGCTAATACAGCATAAATTACTCCTAATGGTTCCTTTTTTTTCCTGATTGTTGACTTTTTTTTCCTGATAATATGAGAAGTTATTCCAAATCCAGGGAGAATCAGAGTGTATACTTCTGGGTTTCCAAAGAATCAGAGTAAGTGCTGGTAGAAAATTGGGTCTCCTCCCCCTGAAGGATCAAAGAATCTTGTAATAAAATTTCGATCAACAAGAAGCATAGGCTAGTGATAGCTCCTGCTAATATCGGAAGTGATAGAAGAAGGAGAATAACAGTAATAAATACTCAAACAAATAAAGGTATGCGTTCAAATAGTATACCTCTAGTTCGTATATTAATAATTAATTGCTCCAAGAATTGATGAGACTTCGGCTAAGTGAGGAGAGAAAATTGCTAGATCTACAGATGCACCTGCATGAGCTAATTCTCTGGCTAGGGGAAGTCTCCTGCTCCCCTTTCTATTATAGATGAGCCTAGAAGGAATATGAGAGAGGGAGAAAGAAGTCAAAATCCCATGTTAGTTATTCGTGGGAAAGCTATATCAGATGCACCAATTATTAAAGGGACAAGTCAGATACCGAAACCCCCCCCCCCCCCAACTATGATGGGTATAACTACGAAGAAAATGATTACAAAAGCATGGGAAGTTACAATTACGTTATAAATTTGATCATCCCCAATTAATCTTTCTGGTTGTCCTAATTCTAATCGAATAAGTAAACTTAAGAGCTGTTCCTACTATTGCAGCTCAGGCTCCAAAAATTAAATATATTGTTCCAATGCCGTTGTGGTTTGTTGAAAACAATCATCGTGTCTGAGTTTAAAATTATATTTAGGTTTCGTCATTTCTACGGCATAACTAATGTCGTCAAATGAATACAATACTAAGTGGTTTCTTCAATTCTAGAATTATCTAAAATATCTATGTGTGTTTTGGTTTAATGGGAATCATCCTATTAATAGACGAAAGTTGTACCATCTTTGTAAATTTGTAATTTGAAATAACCAATCACAGTGCAGCGTTGGAACATGTCAGGCATGACGTCACGCCATGTTTAAAGATGGCGTCTCAACTATTTTCCCCACTTCACCACAATGAATCGCGATTACACAATTATTATCAGCGTATTGAGATTTTCTTTCCCACATAAATAAAGTTTACACTGAAATGCATCAATTTCTTTCGTCAAAATTTATCAGAGAGTTTGTAAAACCTCGGTTTTTACATAATTTCGGCTGTGTTGCCGCTCTCTCATTAATCAACGAAATAGGGAATAATGCGATGCACGTGCCCTCATTGTTGCCCAGATCAGGATTATTGATATTGGCTGTTGGACATTCGTTATTGTTATTGTTGAAACTGGTAAATCAATTTTTTATTTTCTTTTATTTTAACAAAATTTGGCTTAGTCATTCAAATTATATGTGGGCTGTTGCGGAAGTCATGGCTTTTAAAAAATGAGCTTAGAACATCTTTTTCAATCTTGTGTTTTTCAAAAATGTGGAATTTGTTTTACTTCCGTGAATATTTCACGGGTCACAACTAGTTTCATTTCATTATTTATATTAAAGAATTTATTCTTTAATGCCATCTAGATTTATTGTTGGTTGCTTCTAAAATTTCCTCTCAATGCTTCAAGATGACTTTTAGTTACTGCAGTAACTTTCTAAGTACATGCTTCCATAATAACCGCCCCCTCACGGTGGCTTAAAGTATAATTGCCAATTAGCCTGAAGCATTCGGAAACAAGAAAAAACTATTTTGCACATCAAAGCAAATGTCCTTCTAATGTTTTATTAACTCCCCTGATAGCAAGTAATTCCGAAGCTACAGTCAAAACTATAGAAATACTATAGAAAATATGCTCCTGAGAGACCAGAGATACTAAAATTATACTTAAGTGAACAACAAAATATACCAAAAAACTTTTAAATCCATAAAGCAAAGAAAGAAAACGGCTTAACTAAAAGGAAGTAAAGAATAGTGAAATAAACAGACTGTTCACATCTTCTATTGCTCTAAAACAAACAAATAAAAATTTCTTACAACATTGATTAGACTTACATTGGAAAAACTGATAATGAGGCATTAGTTTGAAATACAGAATCGTATGTAAGAGTTGCTTAATGGAATAGAAAATCATTCACTAAGAAGGGAAATTTATAACAGTGGCTATCTTCTTAAATAATAATCATGCCTGCCTTTAATATTATTATTAAAAATAAATATTTTGAACTGTAGCTCAAGCTGAAGTCTTCGTACTGTATTAATAAAGCCATTATACAAAATTACATTATTCTACAAAGACAAGAGTTTTAGCTAACATCTATGATCACCTTTTTTTCGCTAGAAAACTTGATAGTTGAAATCAGTCGATTAGGGACTGAAACGGTTCCTCACAATAGGTGTCTTCCACTTTGTTTAACATTCGATGTACATTTCAATCTCTACCGTAATAAAAATTCATAGATACCATTTATAATAGACAATAAAATATTTTTAAAGATTTGTGAAAACAATAAAATTGGAATCATTCAAATCTTGATTGAAATAAAATCCTTATTTCCACTCAAAAGGAAAACAAAATAGCATCGTATTGAATCAAAATGGTCAGAACTGCAATATCAGATTGACATTGGCATGCGTATACACAAAGAACATTGATGGAATGCATCAAAAAAAAAATCATTTAATAGCGGAGTTAATGAATCTGAATTTAACTTAATCCCTTTACCTTATTTTATTCAAATCCAAACATTCGAATACCTGGATATTATTACAACTAAAATTTACGAAAATAAAAAAATTATAAAACTATTTGTCATCAACAAATAACATAACAAAAATCGAGATAAAAAAAGTTCAAAATCAACTCATAAAGATTTCCTTAGGATAAAATAACTTTGCCAAAACAATATCGTCACTGAACAATGAGAACTGTATCGTATTGTACGAGATAACACTTTAGCGTTGTAATTATTATAAAATTTACCTTTCCCTACAATGATTCGAAATATTATACTTTGATACAACTCATCAAATTATATAAAATTAATCAAATAAACTGATTAATGTGGATTCGGTGAGTTTACTAATACGAATAATTCATGACTTAATTAAGAACGTAAGTTTGATGAAATATTTAAACTAAATATATAAGAAAGGAATGTTTGTCATAATGTGTAAGGTAATAGGTTTGTGATGACTTACTTTTGTTACTGTTCTTTTGTCTTTTTGCAGCTTGTGACGTGGCCCATTTTGGAGAAAACTGTAGCACGGCTTGTGATTCCGACGACTGTTCTCGACTGACGCTATGTTATGTAGATCCATTGGGCTGTACTTGTGCAGCTGGATTTCAAGGCCCTAAATGCGACCAAGGTAGGACTTCTTAATTATTTGGTCTAGATTATAGTAATATCTTTCGGACTCAAATACGGACTCAGTCTATCGCGTCATCTGAAAGAGGGAGAGAAAGACTGAATGATTATACTGAGAAATAAAATATATCATATTCAAATAAATATTAACAAATAATAAATAACCTATCTTCATACTAAAAACATTTTACCTAATCTCTATCGGAATAAATTTGCAAATCCAAAAATATACAGGACACCAAACTCGATAACCAATATTTCGTCTTTAGTATCTAAAGACTTTCTCAAGGGGTTCTTCTTTACATAAATAAATAACTTAAAAAGAAAAGAGAAAATCTCTTTTCTCATACAAAATTAAATACAATAAAGCAAATATATTAAACGAACAAGACAAGATGTAACAATTAACACAACCTCTGAGACATAACCATATAATGATAAACACAAAAATGAACCTTACAATGATCCATAATAATGATAGATAAAACAAACAACAGACAGACTTACACCAATTTTAATAATCTGTTCAACAAAATACTTGTACTAGAAATTCTCCATCATTACTGTATTTCGCAGGAAAAATTCTTATTCTTCTTCTTCAGGCTTAAATACAGTAAAACATAGATTATCATTACAGACAGAAAAACAGGCAAAGTTTTAAACAACATAAGTATGGCAAAGGTTACAATGTTAACAGTTGAAGATAGTCGTGGACGATAATTAATAAAGATTTCATGTACCTACAATTGTTAATGGATTACAACATTAATAGACAACAATCATTGAAAGATTTCATGATTTTTACAATTTTTTTTAAATTTTTCTAACAAAAATGGGTTAATTTCAATACCTTTTTCTTAATTGAAGCAATTAAAGCTATTAATGACACAGGCTTTAATCATAAACCTCGTGTTCTTGTCATATATATTTTTATATAATACACTTACTATTGGGTCTGGATTGTGTCCCAATGTTATACAATGACTTGCCCAGTCTGAAATTTCAGGGCATCGATTCCGGAAAGCGCTAACGTATTCCTGGACACGTTCACCTAAAGTTCTACCAGTATTTCCAAAATATATACCACCGCAAGTTTACTTATCTTGTTAGAATTTTGTATTAAGGATCTTAAATAAGAGTGGCTAATAAAAAACATATCTTTTTATGTTATTTATTTATGTAAAGAAGAAGACCTTGAGAAAGTCTTTACATACTGAAGACGAAATATTGGTTATCGAGTTTGGTGTACTGAATATTTTTGGATTTGCAGATTTAACCCTATCTTCAGTCCAAGCTCATCTAAGAATCTTAAATTAAAAAAATATATATAAAATTCATATTCAAAGTAATAGATCAAGTAAGCTTTCCTTTAATTAAGTTGGTTTGTAATTGTTTTGTATTTATTTTCTTTCTTTTTAGTTTGTGTACCTGGAACGTACGGAGCTGGTTGTACACAAGAGTGTCACTGTGCAGGTGAAGCGGCGTGTAATGCAGCCAATGGCAAATGCTTCAATGGCAGTAGCTGCGAGGCAGGATGGCAAGGAGAATCATGTCAAGCACCAGGTTAGGCTAACTCACAGAAACTTTTCTTTTTTTCTATACATTGAAATAAGAAATATGAATTTAAAGACTTTCAAAGGAGGCGACACATTTCCAAAAAGCATGAAACCTAACCCTGTAGCATCTGCAAGATCTATGATCTCTAGTATTGGTTTCTCTTTATCAGTACCAATGGCAAATACGAAGTAGAATCAATCATACGGCAACAGTCACGAGTGAAGAAGATAAAATCAGTTTATGGTAGCTACCTTCGAGAGAGCGAAGAGATGAGATATTTTCCATATAATTTGGAAAATACACGGAAAATATTTAATATACAAAGGACCATTAGCTTAACTGTTAAGCCACTTAACCGTGGGCTGGAGAAGCCTGGTTCCATATCCAGTTAAGGTCGGGGATTTATTTCCTTGGTTAAAAATTTCTCTTCCAGACGGTCCTAGCTTTCAATCAACCATTTTTGTAAAATCAGGTGTTTGTCCTAAGGATCTTTCTGGAAGATTGAAGGCGAGCATCTATCTTCAGCATCTGATCCCATTGGCATCAGAAAACACTAACCTAACGTCCTGCTACACCTTGAGTCTGATAAGGCCTATTTTTACCTTTTTTATTTCATTCAATTAACTTTATTACGACTACATTTGACATATTCACTTACCCTTGAAATACAGTTTATCGAATTTGTTCAAATTTTAGATTTATTTTGATAATCCCAAATTTAAATTTTTCTATTTTCATGTGTCTTCTCCAGTATGTGCCGCGGGGAATTTCGGTCCAAGTTGTAATTACGATTGTCATTGTGAAGGAGGTTTTAACAATTGTGATTCAATGACAGGAAATTGCTCCCAAGGATGTGAACCAGGTTATTCTGGGCCGAATTGCCAGAAAGGTAAATTATTTATTTTCTTTCTTTGATATTTAGAACACTAATATTAGAAAGCCTTGTTTCAAATTTATCAAAACAATTTACTGTGCTGAAAATATTGATTTTTATTAGATACTGAGTTAAAAATTAAGTAATATAAATAGAAAATTTGAAAAATCTTGTTATATAGGGGAAAGTTGTACAAAATGGGGACGACGGGTCAAACCGGGACACTCAAGTTCTCCTTGATTAGTGCTTCTATCGGCGAGAAACCATAGTGCTACTGTTACTGGATGCCATAGCAATAGTTTGAGTTGATGAGTAGTGAAGGTTAGATGACGCTTGCTTGAGTTTTAGTGGGATTTTTAGTTTTGAAGTGAAAAGTTTTCAATTTTTGCAAACTTTTTTGATGTGTTAGTTTCGCATATAACTGATTATAAATATTGGGCGAGTACATATTTCATTTCCTTATCTATTAGTCAGTGTTTTGGCATGTCTTGTAATCTCCTGAGTCTTTTATGTGACAAGAAAAGTGATTTTTTTGTAATGTAGTTCACGGTCGGGTCAAACGGGGACACTGGTGGTTGTTCAAAATGGGGACGAAAATCGAATGTTAGAACGCTGAGGAAGATGATCAAACATTCATTTGTGATTACTGTGCTTAGGCCAGTTTAATGATCAATTACAATATTCCTAACGTTATTTAATGTCATTAAAGTATAAACAAACAAAGTTTTATATTAACCCAATATTTTACATTGTTTCTTATGGGTACCCCGTTTTGTCCGACCGGTTGTCCAAAACGAGGTATTACGCAATAAAACACTTAGAATTAAAATATACATGTAAAAAAGGCATTTGTTTACTTTTCTGCACCATTTTATTATAGCTAAAGGACCTAAGTAAATGACTAATGGTTTATAATACTGTTTTATTTGCTAGATTTTGTTAAATTAAAGTTAAAAAAGATGCGTCCCCATTTTGGACAACTTTCCCCTATATATATTACAGGTATATATATATAACGAAAACCGAAAATTAAATAAAAAGGTAAATTTGTGACATTTAAACAAACAAAAGAATACGAACCAAAACACTACCTAAAATTAATCAAAACAAACCATAAATTAAACTACCGAAAAATTCAATAAAGTATTAAAAATATGGTAGGTTAGACCCCGTCAAATACGTCCACGGAGGATAGGGTCGAAGTCAAATACTATAAGAATCAAAACCTTTGAAATGGAATTTATTCACTTACGATATATTAAAAAATTACAATTACTTAATTTTTAAAAATTCCTGAAAATTGCAAATCTGCTGAGTTCTGTGGTCATCTAAATTGGAGACAGAACGGAAGTTTTTATGAAGATTTAAACTAGACTGAATGTTAAACAGAATTTTAATAAATTCCATTTGATTACGAATAAGTTTAGAATTTTCATATCTCGGTGGTTAATTATGTTTTTTTCCTTCCTGTTGTCTTTCTCTCTTTAGGTCTTGTTAATCCCAATTTAATGTTGATGCATTTGCTACCGTCCAATTCCACTGGGCCAATCTCTCATCGTCGCTGTGTTGGATCTTATTTACACAGAGAAGTTCAGTTCCACGATATCATTCCGGTAAATCTATAGGATATTTTACGAATTTGTAAACTTTCAAAGCAAATGTCTTGACAGAATAATCAAAGATTCAAAAAGATTTATTGATAATCAAAGAATAATAATCAATGCAAGGACGCAAAAACTGACTTTTTTTAAGACGTCTACAATTACATACATTTTTAATTTCTTTATCTTAGATGGTTAAAATGTATCCCTTCTTTCCATTACCGTAATAATGAATTAATTAAACGCTCTTCCTTATTACCTTGATTGAACAAAATGAAACCATACATCGGTATCTTATTGGCATCTAACAGCGATTTATAAAAATTTAATAAATTAAAAATAACTACCGGTAATATTAATTACAAAGAACGAAAACAAAAGACAGCACCAGAATAAATAAACTGCCATTCTGAATCAATTATCGTGGGGAATTGGGGATGACCGTTTCGTCCTTCCTTGGACTCATCAGCCCAATCCGCCTAACCCCGATAAAAGACCCGTCCCCAATTCCCCAGATAACTGATTCAGAATGGCAATTTGTTTATTCTGGTGCTGTCTTTTGTTTTCGTTTTTATTGTTTTGTAGTTTATTGCACAGCACGTTAAATTTATTATTCAACTAATATTAATGTAGATATTTTCTTCCAGGATATTACTTTTATGTATTATCCGCGTGCTCAAAGATGAACCTCCCAGAATGCAACGCAGATTATAGATTGACCTTTCCTGGCTTTTCGTTAACATTCAAATGGAAGAGAAAATGGCGGCAATTCCTTCTTGATATGCATATCAGCAATAATTTGACGAATGACGTAACAATCAAAATCGTCAGGCGAACTCTTTGGAGCCAAACGAGGCCTTTTTCTCCCTGGCGTTCGTAGCAACGGCGACTGTACAATTCTCTTCACCGTAGACAAACTCACTCCAGTATATTCTGCAGTAACCTTCACGCATCCTTTTTACTTTTCAAATCGTTGTTGGGCGATACATCTTCTAGAAATCGACGAGCAACGTTAAGAATAATTTCCCTAGCTTGACTGTTGATACCTCTTCCTCGTCGAAATGTTGACTGTGAACCAGCGACCGCCATTATCTTCTCCATTTGAATGTTAACAAAAGCCAGGAAAGGTCAATTTATAATCTGCGTTGCATTCTGGGAGGTTTATCTTTGAGCTTGCGGATAATAAATTCATTATTTCTGTTAATGTTAAAATCCACCAGTTTAATAAATTTACGGGAAAGGGTAGGCGTGCAATTTGTATCTGTAAACCTGCGGCTCCTGATTCTATACCCTATGCTGCACATTCACATTGCAAATAATAACCTAGTAGAACAAAAACTATTTAAAGTCTCCTAATCAAAGTCTTCTTAAACTGAATTCCAAACACTGGAACCAATAAAGAACACGATGAAAAAAGATTCCCTTACCAAAGAAGTAACTTTTTCTTTTAAATTAGCTACTCGATAACAAATTTATTTATTTTTTAAGGAAGAGTCTAAAAAAAATGCTGTTTTGATTTCTTTTGTTTTTAGGTTGTCTCAGTGACTGGCGAACTCAGTTCTCAAGAGCAGAATGATGCCAGCGATGCTTTTGGATATTATTTCTGTGATGAAACCATGAACGGAATAACAACAAGTGCTTCGGATTTTACAACACAGTTAAATTCCGCAGGTAATTGTTCTTCTTTTCTTTGTAGTCTGTTGAAAATTAGTCCGTCCCAACTTAGGCACAAGTGAAACTAACCTGCATCAAAACCGTAAACAGTCGGAAATTGTAGATTGACGGAAGAACTAAACAATATTAAGAAGAAACTGGATAATATTTCTTTTCCATGCTCCTGAACACATTCGATTCTTTTGTAAATGACTGTTTGCCCTGTAATTACAATAAGCACTAAGAAAAATAGGCTTTCAAGTTGCTCTAAAAGTGCAAAGTTAACTAATATTACCTTAAAAAATTAATGATAAAATAAAACGTCTAGTTTTTTTTTTCTATGCAGCAGGTTGTTGTTGGGACGCATTAAATCCCCTTAAAGAAATATTTTCGCTTTAAAAGTTACCAATAATAGGAAACGAAGTAGTTAGGTGCTAATTAGTACGTTGTCGCTTTTGTAAATAATGCACGAATAAGCTTATTACTGTTACTGTTCTAATTTCGTTTGCTAATATTTCATTTATTATTATTGTTTTGTATGGAACTGCAACTGTGTGCGGTAATTAGAACAATATATTCCTGATTTACAAATGTTTTGCATAATCGCATTTGATAATTGTTTGATTGAAATTCGATTATTTGTTGATAAAACTTGATCTTTATGTTCAGTCGAACTATTAACGAAAATAATTCTCATTGTGTTACAATCTGTTAAGAATAACAACAGAATTTGAGTAGCCGATTTCCAATTTCAAGCTATTTCATTTTACTTGTCATTCCCTAGAATTAGCTCTAATATTTTTCCATTTCTCTTTGTTTTCCAAATTAGGAAATATGATTAGAATAACAGCCATTGTTGGGAGTTCTGTCGTAATTAACACATTGCAGATTGGAAATTCAACGTCCGCTGGAATCGAGTGGATGCACAACAACGTCCTCCTTCCCGAGCGGGAGAATAGTTTGATTATCACATTAGACAATGTACAGAAATCCGACGAAGGCTTCTACGAGTGCTTCTTCAAAGGACGAAGAGAGGAGAAACAACACGACCTGATTCAGTTGATTGTTTCAGGTACAGTCACATTAAACCATATTTAGCAATGTAGTTCAGACTGTGTGGATTTCTGTCATACTATTTATATTTTCTTTTTTCTTAAATCCAGATTGTCCCAAAGGGCGCTTCGGTCCATCGTGTCAGGACCTCTGTGAATCCTGTTACAATGGTGGTGTTTGCCATGATTCTGGTGTCTGTATCTGTCCTCACGGATTCAGTGGCTCCAGCTGTGAGAAACGTAAGGATATTTTCGTTTATAAATAGTTGTATGTCTATTAGTTTATTAGTAGATTACCTAATAGATTAGTAGATTAGGATTACCTAATCCTTACGTGAAATGTAAGGTTGTTTATCAGGTAAGTAAATCCCCTAACTAGATCCTAAAACCCTTCAATGTGGCATACAATGTCAACAGACTCAAAAAAAGAAATACAGTAAAAACTGATTTATACATATTCCAAAGGGAAAATTTTAAATTATGCATAACTGAGAATTCCTTACAACTCAGGTTTAACTTTATTTTTAATTAAACTTAAATAAGAACACTCGTAATAAAATTTGTGTATTAGGTATATATATTTTTCAAGATATGATTTACGTAACTGTAAAACTGTCGATTTCAAAAGAAAAAAAGAAATAAAAACAAAACAAAACCCACTTGGACATTTAGGAAAAAAGATTAAGATAAAATGAAAATATACGGATTCGAATCGACAACCTTCAGTATATGAGTCCGATACCCTAAGCTGAGAATATAGCTGACAACTGAAATGAAATGGTTGCATTTCTAACATAATAGCGGGAATCCAGTGAAAACAATGCCAAATATCTCGAATTTGGGGGGCATTGGCCCCTGAAATACCCCATTCCTACGTTGTTTGAACACGATGGTGAATTCCGTTTGTCGATCCGACCTTCCGTTCGGGAGTTATAAGGAATGGAGAGACACGGAAGGACGGACAGGACAAACGCACTAGTTACCGATTTTGGTCGCTATCCAATAGCTCCCAAATGGGTCACTAACAATCTTCCAACCCCTCAAGATGGACAAAAAAAAATACAAATGTGCGAGTAGTTTCTATTAATAGATCTTAAAGGGCCAATTTTTTGGACCTCGACCAATTTTTTTTTTTAATTCTGGACTTAAACTTTCATCACAATTCGTTTTGAATCAGAATACCTCAAAATTTAGAATTAGAATTAATAAATCAACTTTCCACAAATTGAACTTTATTAACTAAAATTGCTTAGAATTTAATTTATTTTTTATTTATTTTTTTATTTTTTAGCCTGCGAAGAAAACATGTTTGGGAAATCTTGTCAAGAGAACTGTAGCAGTATTTCCAATGGCAACAACGACACCTGCAAAGGAATGAGATTCTGTTATCCTGATCCACTGGAATGCAGCTGTGCAGCAGGGTTCCAAGGAGAAGACTGTTCTACACGTAAGAATAAGCATTTACACAATAAGAATTATATCAGAAATGATTAAAAAAAAATTCAGTCTCAATTTTGTAAGCCTTAGGTGTTATTTCGTATTATTAGTAACATTCCGTTTTATTCTTCCTCTACAGCATGCGATCCGGGGACGTACGGTACTGATTGTAACCAAATATGTCACTGTCGTGAAGGACCTGCCTCGTGTAACCCTTGGAACGGCGTCTGTACAGGAGGATGTGAAGATGGTTGGAAGGGCGACTCATGTCAAATTAAAAGTAAGTTTTCATAAATGTTTTGCTGATGTTTTATTTAACTACGTAACATTCCTTTTCAAGTACCAAAAAAATATATTCTTCTACTCAAAACACAGCAAAAGTTCTCTCCACAATGGGAAAAAAATTTTTGTTTTCAATTTTTACAAACTAATTTTTTTTTTATCAAACAATAAAATTAGCTTTAAAAAATAACAAATAAAATAAAATTACATATTTACATATAGATAATTGTGCTCTACTTTTCATATTAACTATGTTTGTGTAGTAGATTAAGCAAAAAAATAAAAAAATGTAAATATTGTTGCATCATGAGTTTGCGTTGATTAAACATCATTGAAAAAAAAAATTGACTTTCTTCATAATTTCTTTCGGGAGGGCCCTAAAATATCTAAGGATTCTCTGCTCTTCTCTTGTCTAGCTAGTTTTATTCTAATAGATTTGCTGAATAAAATCGAGAGTGCGATTGTTCATCCATTTGAACTAGTCGGCTACCCGTCGCTTCGCTCCGGAAGCCTCGCGTATGTAACGGAAAACAATTTGTTATAAGTGTTTGTAATAAGTGAATTTTCAGTAATCTACCTAATAGAAACTGTGCTTCATTCTTTCTTGACTCTCTTTTTCTTTCCAATTGATACTTTTGAGAGGTTCTTGAGTTATAAATAATGATGGTTTTTGAGTTACAAATAGTGATTTTTCAGTATTCTACTTAGAAATACTGCTTCTTTCTTTCTTGACTCTCCTTTTTTATTCCAATTGATTCTTTTCAGTAGTTTTCGAGTTACAAATAGTGATTTCTCACTATTCTACCTAACGAAGTACTGCTTCTTTCCTTTTTGAGTTTCTTTTTTATTACAATTGTTACTTTTCAGTCAGTTCAGTTTTGACAGATAAGTAAAAAAAAAACAATATAAAGAGAGTTGTAGTTTCCATGGCCTAATGGATAAGATGTCTGACTTCGGATCAGAAGGTTGCAGGTTCGATTCCTGTCGCGGATGTTTTATTGTAAAAATTCTTTCTATTTTCAATTCTTACAGAAAACTGCGCCGGACAGACAGACAGATAAATAAAAGATTTTAGTAGTATAGATTATTACAGATTAAAAAAAAAAGTAATAAAAAAAAGCAAACTCTTTTCAAATATGTGGGGGGGGGGGAATCCCCGCAAATATAGATTTACTTGATTTGTTTTGTTTTTTGCTCATTCAAAAGTCAAAAGATTTGAAGATAAAAAATTTAAAATTTGTAGATTATTCAGTAGCATTAATATAATCAGATTCAGCTTAAAATTTATGTAACTTCTTTTGTATTTATGTTTATTTTAAGTCTGTGTTCTTGGAAACTTTGGCCTAACCTGTACAGAAGAGTGTCACTGCTTGAAAGGACCAGAATTCTGTAATGCATCTACAGGACAATGTGATGGACCTTGTGAACCAGGATTTCAAGGTCTTAACTGCCAACAACGTAAGTGACACCTAATTCTACTGGAATTATAGGAAAGGAATGACATTTTGAACCTTAAAGGAAAACTATTAACGTAGACAAAATTTCAAGGAAAAACTTCCTGGCAAGATTATAATTTCTCTGATGCGACATATTGTTTACCATCTGATGATAAATCTAAACCACACATTCATATTCAAGATAGAAAAACTTATTTATTTAATTAAACTTGTAAATGTCGTTCTTCACCATGTAACAAAATTTTTTTTTTCGAAGTTCATTATTTCATAGATCTAATATAACTGATTTCTCACATCTTTTAATCTTTTTTTTTTTAAAAGTTTAATTTTAAAATTAAAGTTATATAAAAAAGTAAGACGATGCTTATTACTAAGGTGACCATTTTTTCTAAAATGAAAAGGAGGACGCAAATAATTTGAAGAAAAAAAAAATGTTATCAGGGGTTTCAGAGGTATAAACCTATCAACCAAAAAAAAAAACCCTGTAAACTTATCTGCTCAATCAAAAAAAAAAAAAAACAGGTTTTAAACTTCACATATCAAAAAGGAGAACATATTACCCTTCAAACATCAAAAAGGAGGACAGAATTTACAAAAGGAGGACATATAGGAGGACACTTCTCAAGGGAGGACAGAGCTTCAAAAAGGAGGACGGTTGGTTACCTTATTATTACACTATAGCCGGTTTCTTCAAGTAGTCCTAAGCTAATCTTGGATTAAGTCCAATTGCGACACGAGTTAATACTAATGCCATTTGGAGTAATCGGCCAAATGAGATTTTCAAAGATTTCAAACTTTATCAGTAATAAATCTTAATCAAAAGAAAAACAAGTCGAGAACATAAATGAAAGCGTTTTATCTTGACTTATTAATAGGTTGTCCCTCTGGCTTCTTTGGTATTAACTGTAACAACGTTTGCCATTGTAACGATGGACCTTCAGCCTGTAACCACGTGAACGGAAGCTGTAATGGAGGCTGTCATCCGGGCTACCAAGGAGACGACTGTCAAGTTGGTAAGTAGCGAAGCTATCTATTAAATTCTTATGAAAATTTCAAAGATGGTCAATCTCACGATTTGACTGAAGATCGATTTGTAAAAGGGATAGTAATTATCCATGAGCTTCAAAGGGTCAACATCAAAATTCCGCAACAATTTCAGTCAAAACGAACTGACCCCAAATTCTTGAGACACGAAGACGTGGTCTGAAACAGGAAATTAAGATGAAATAAACGTAATAAACCATGAAGATATAGCAAAACAAATAATCATATTTTTCACTTGAAGTAGATAAATTACAATTGTAAACAATAAAGAAAAGTTAATTCGAATCAATTAAATTATATTTTTTGTAGGATTGGCTTCGGAAAAAAACGGCAAGCAAGAACTTGGGACCGTCCTTGTAATTTGGTTTTGAATTCTCATTTATATATTGTTTTTTAAGTATCTTTAGCATTATTCTTTAGAAGCTTTACCTATTAGAATAGCCTTGCTAATTGCAATGATACTGATGTTCCTATAAAGGCTTGGCTCAGAACTCAGTGTGATTAGCAAAGAAAAAGAACTACTGTAAAAATTCTTAGTCTATGTTGCAGAATCACTGAAGAAAGAACTTTTACGATAGTAGTGAATGATTTAGAACATGAAATGTAGAGATTAAACACACAGGCCCTTAAAAGCATTTAAGTAGAGAGCAGAAGTTTTAATAGACAAGTCACAGTTATATTTTTAAGAAAATACGCTGTAATACACTGGACCTTAAAAACCAATGACAGAAGACTCAAGCTACGAAATACAGACCAGTAGCCAAAGATGGGCTTCAACAACAAAAATAATAAAAAGTCTTTGAAAACAAAAGACAATATAAATACCTAATGATAATAAACTAATAATAATAAACTAATGATAATATATTGTTTTGCCTTTATAATTTTTGGAGGTGCAGTGATATTTGTTTCTAATCGAAAACATTTATTAGTTGTTCTTATAAGAATTGAGTATTTAATGTTAGGTTTATTTTTGGGTTTAGGTTATGTTTTTTTAATAGGATATGGAGATATATTTTTTTTACTTGTATTTTTAGTTTCTGCTGCATGTGAGGGGAGATCAGTAGTTTTGAGTTAATTGCTCAGTAACATTAGTTTTTTAATTGTTTCAAAGTCAGGCACTAAACACTTGGTCCTAGCAGTAGCTGGAAAAGTTTTTATGGAAAAATTAAATTTATGAACCGTAATTGTTCTCGATAAAATTTGAATATGACAATTATTTTTTATTGTTTTCGCTCAACTGTATGTCAAGTTCCATGAATCGATTCATGGACTATGTTCAAATTGTTTCGTGCGTACAGAGAAACTGCCGGAAATTGCTGATTTTTGCCCTTTTTCTATCTGAATGCGCCAAATAATGGAAAATCATAGCGAAATGAAATTATTCACCAGTAATTCATTCCTGTAACTACGTCCAGTTAAGCAAGTACTCCTTCCCAGCCTCTTTAATTTTAAATTCGTTTTATACTAAAAAGTAAAGCAATTTTTATAATATCGAAGCAGTTAAAAAATAGTTCGTGCGAAAATAGTTCGTGTATTATAGTGCGCTTTTTGGAATTATAACATAGGAAATAACAAAACCGGAGAGTCATTATTGATCAGTAATATACAAATTAAAATGGTAAGTAATTGCCAAGCATTAAGAATTCTTTTTCTTTTTTCATCAAGAAATAAATACTTTTCGTCAAAATGATTTACCACAGTAATGATCACAAATATGTAATACAACACCAAATACAAACATTAAATTAGGGTAAATCAGTGTATTCCAAATGGTGGTTCGCAAAAATTTCAAAGGAGTTTAAAAGAAAAAAAAAATGTTGATAAGATAAGTGTGACTAGATTGGGTTTTTTTTTTGAAGGGTTTGTGGGGGAGTGAGAGTTCCTAATAAACATATAATCATAGAAAAGGTTCGCGAGTCAAAGAAGATTGAGAACTACTCCACTACAGGAAGATTTCTACTTTTAATTTTAAAGGAAAATTATCAAAAAGTCTTTGATACATAGCAAACGGTCCTTGTGTAACGCTTCATCTATTACCAAGATAAGTTTGTCTCAAGTTCGGTGATACGTAGAGCCCGGCTTTTTATGACTTAAATATCTTACAAAAAAAACATTCGTTTATGACCTAAAAATAAAGATAATGTCCTAAATACGACTTACCTAACAAAAAAACAAAACGAAAAAACACCCTGCTCACATCATTAAAATAAAACTATCTTCTAAACATCCCCATAGTATTACAAAAATGCTCGTGTTCAAGCATTTAAATATGTCTTTTATTAAAATCAATAATATTTTTATTTTATTTAGACAAAATAAGGTCAGATTACAAATTTTTTATTCAAGTTGTCATCTGAAGTCGAATAATCCAAGAAGTATTTATTTCACTTTAAAATGGAATTGACGATCAACAAAAATTTATAATACGTGAAATCCGGGCCAAACTGATAACAATACAAGAACTAAACATCGCCTTCAAGAGTTTCATTTTTTTTATGTAGTTCCGCCTTAGTAGCCTTATAGAAAAAAAAATCATGTTTTTTTTTTTTTTTTTCAGCTGTAATCAAAAAATTTAATCTTCTGTTGTCAAAAAAAAAAATCACAGGAGTAGGCGTATTAGAAACCCCTAATCAATGTACCCTTTAATCTTGTGGATCAATTTATAAAAGACGACACACATAGATTTGATGTTAAAAAATGATTTTGGACAAATACTGACCCAAGATACCCCACCCGGGCTGCGTCATGCATCCGCACAGAGGAGGGGTTCGTCTGTCGGAAGCAGTCAGTCCGCACCCTTCTCCATTAGCAAAAGCAAATCTCTTGACACTCGGCACTTGGATTTCTAGTTGTGAGAGATAGGATATGTCGTTGGTGAAGTGTCTGAGGGCGATACTGGTGATCGCATGTGTAAACCTTGTTGTAGGTAAGGATGTTAAATTATGGCTAAAAAGACACAAATCCTCTATTTTAATATTGAACCAAGAACGACATTTGATCGTTGTTATTTGAAAAAGTTACCGACCATTCTGAGAAAAGAGCACGGAAAACAGGAACTTGAAAGCATATTTTAAAACATTACTTACTGCTAATCTGAAATTACAGTTTGGTAAAAGATTTGAAAGTTATTATTTTTTTAAAATGCTTTTAATTGGGAAACTGAGATTATATCCTGGAAACAATCGAAGCATCTCGAAAATTAATTTTGAAATTTAAAACAAAAATGCAACATTTTTTTTTTACTAACTATGTTCTAAATTAAGATTATGAAACTGATTGGGGCCATTTAGTTATCCTATGCTCAGACCGCCTTCCACCTAATAAAATGTCATCAGTTTTCCATAATCCCGACTTGCTCCTCAGTTATGCTACGTAGGAATGCAAAAATTAATGGATATTCGTATTTTTTTTAAGTAACGTAAAGTGATGTAAAAAATACCAATAAACAGAATACACAACTATTAAAATGGCTAAGTGATGATGAAATTTACGCTTTAACTGAAACTTCTCTGATTTATTTTGTTTTCTTTTCAGCTGAAATGGATTTATTTTTGACAATGCTAAGTGCCTTCGACAAAATCAGAGATGGGTCTAATTCCATAATACAATGTTCGCCTACACGGCATAATCCGGATGACATCGTATTTGGTCGGGAGCTGAATACGGGACAGGTATCACTTACTTCTCTTTATCTCTTACTGTTTTATGACATTTTATAACAATGTTAATTCTCATTCAGCTTTGTTTCATAAACTAACAATATCTGCACTTTATGTTGCTACATTATACCTCGTACATTCTTACTTATTTTTTCACGGAGATAAGCAACCTCTTTATCATTTGGATATCACTGGTGTCAAATTCAAGTACGGGTGGGAATAAGTTTCCTCGCCAGTCGAAAACCCTAAGAAACATTGTTCAAGTAGATTTAAAAAACAAAGATTCTGCGTAAATTTTATTTATTTCATGAGTTTCATTGGAGTAACTACTAAAGATGTGCGTTTATACCTTTCTCTCTCACACGTAGTGGCTTCTCGCTGTTTGTGTTAAAAAAAAAAAGGATCAGGAAGTTTGTGTAATTACTAATTGCCCAACAATTCATAATTATGTTCTATGATGCTTTAATGAGTAGGACAAAAGTTCTGTTTCTTGCCTCTCTTTTCTTCTTTACCTTCATTCTCTAATTCTCGCACCCGCTGTGCTCGTGAGATTTGAAAGATATTTAAACATAAGAAGGCCTTCACAACTCTTGCGAACCGTAATTGTGACCTGGATATCTCCTTCCTTCCTTCCTTCCTTCTCAGTCTTAATTAAGTGAGAAAAAAAATGATAATTGAAAATGCCTCTTTGATGAGAAATGAAAATGCAAAATTGTCAATAGACATAATAAAAAAAAAAGTTCTCTAACTGAAAAATTAAGAATAGCTTATAAATTCTTTATTGGTCGAAGCAATTACTTTGTTATTGGAACAGCAAGTCTGTACCTTAAACTTGAAAATTACTTTGAAATTTTGACTTTAGTTTTATTGTCAAATCTGTTGTTACCTATTTAAAAGCGTGAAACTCTAGCAAAATTTTCTTTTATTAATTGTAAATCACTTGCACTTATTTCAATAATTACAATTGTTGTATAATTCTCACATTTTTTCTACTTATTTTAACCTTTTATGGTAAGCCTAAATTTTTATGGTAAGCCATTACTCTTACTTTAAGAGGGGATATTTTAGATATTAGTTCAAAAACTAACTGTACAGAAATCATTTATAATTAAGACTCGTTAAAACTGTAGTTATAAAATGATTATATATATATAAAAGTATATTATAAAATAATTATAATATTTATAATTATTTTAAAATTATTATATATATTATTTATTATATAAAAAAATTATTATATAAATATTTGGCATATTAATAAGGAAGAAGAGAAAAAGTTAAATACATTATTTCTCCCTTCCCTTTTAGAGTAGGAAAAGTGGGAAGACGGAAAGGGAAACACCAGTTAAAAGGGGATGATTCCCTGTTTTTTTCACCAACACTGAATATCCTTTTTTGAGGAATTCAAAAACTGTCGTTAAAACTGAATTGAAACTGAAATTCAATTGTATTAGTTAACCTTCTTTTTTTTTAATTCTCAGTATGTTTCTCAACGCTTTTATTTTTTCGGCATCCTATTGTTATATTCGACATCGTAAGATTTTATTTCTACGATATATTTCTATGATATATTTCTATATAGTTTTCTTCCACTTCTTTCTCTTCTCAGTTTCTCTTCTTTCCTCTTGCCCCAGAATTGTTGATATTTCGATCAATTTTTAATTAGTCTATGCAGCGTTGACTAGATGTTCTAAGAGACGCACCTGGCAAAATCTTCTTTTCAGCATTAGCACCAAACTTTAGCTTGCTGTTACCATTGTTGTTTGGTGATGCTTCTGCCTCTACCAAGATACATCTTCCCATGTTACCTCTAAGCTGCTTCAAAATGTTCCAGCAGAAAGGAGAATGAAAATCTCCTTCGGTCAACTATCCATTATGATTACGTGTATCATACTACTAATAGGCAAAAAACGGATGTTTGTTTGTCATCGAAGTGGAGAGAGTCGGAGAGAGACTATTTTAAAGACCAGCAGTAGTCCAGTGGTTAGAGTTCCTGACTGCAAGGACGGAGGTGCTCGGTTCGATTTCCATGCAAGGAAAAAAAAAAAAGAAAAAAGATAATTTGACTTTCTCAGCAAGGGAAAAAGCAAATAGATCGAATGCAGCAGGGTTTATACATACAAATACACGGTATTTCAAAAATGTGGTATTTGTTTTACTTCCGTGAATATTTCACGGGTTGCAACTAGTTATTATGATTTGCACTCGAAACTTTGCTTGGATGTCAAACATTAAATGAAAGAGAATAAATGTGGAGTCTAACTGGAATGAAAATAAGAGGATGAAAATATGTTCGCTCCAAAACTGCAAAATATTCCTTCAATATACAGGGTGTACCTAAAATGTGCTGCCAAACTTAAAGGTTGTATTCAATCAGTCAAAACAACGAATAAATCTATACTTACTATTATAAAGCAGAAGATTTTGTGTGTTTGAACGCGCTAATCTCAGGAACTACCAGTCCGATTTGAACAATTCTTTTTGCGTTAGAGAGCCTGCTTATTGAGAAAGGTTATAGGTTATAGGTTATAGCTTATTGAGAAAGGTTATCACGCTACGAGCGGAGCAGTAAACATAAACATCAACAAATCTGGCAATCTGAGATTCAAAAAAGAGGTCCAACACACTATTAATAGGGGGAAAGGGAAGGAAGTATGAGTCAAAAACCATATAAAATAAGTTACAATTATAAATATGTATAATAACAAGGACATGGTATGATATAATGAAATTAATACAATAAAATAGTCATTATAAATACAGATAATAAATTTAATTAAGTAATTAAAAATATTTAAATAAAGATTTAAATTCAACGCCGTACGGCTCAGTCATGTGGTTGGCCCCATTAAGCAAAAGTTCTGCTTCAACGAACTAATTTTTGTGGATGTGTTTGGTTAATTTCATTGAATAATTCTATGCGTTTCCTATATAATAGGTACTATTATAATAGGTACTAACCGTAATAGGTAAGCGTACGTTTGACTTAATATATATAAATTTTAGTTTTTAGTCACGTTCAATAAAATCAATTTTTGGTAGTTTTTTTTTAATAGGTTGCAACGAGAATAGGTAACAATATATTATAGACAAGGAGAAAAAACTAAAAATATCGTCTACAATGAAGTAAGCTTACTGAAAATTTTCATTAAATAATTTAAAATATATCGTATTCGTAAAAAACCTCATTATCTATTTTATTATTTCTTAGTATACAGCCATCAAACTGAAGACACTTTCTGTCAAGTCGGTTTATTTTTTAGTGATTGGTCCTTTTATGTTTCCACATAATTTCCAGATGGTATTTATAGTTAATGCGATGCACTTAGTTATGTACTCATAATGTGTAAGAAACAGATATTTAATTTAATGCGGGTGAAACCGCGGGGCACCGCTAGTATCATATAAACATGGGTCTGGAAATGCGTTATTTCCAAGTTATGAACGATGAAACGATATATAGGTGTTGGCCTTTACGTCGTATCCTAGAGTTATTAAATTGCTCCTCAGTAATCGTGACACGTAATGTTCAATATCGCCCCCCCCCCCCCAACAAAAGGGTTTTCATATGGGGTTATCTTAAAGCAATAGTGAACACCACACTGGTTCCTGAAGCCCCATGCACTGCATTATCGCATAGTGGATGGGTGCAACACAATTCGACGTGCACCTGGCATCTTCGACCGTGTTCGGCAGTCGATGGAACGACGTTGTATTGCGTGCATTGCGGCCGGTGGATGACATTTCGAGCACTTTCTGTGAAACTGAGCGACTGTACGGTCAACACCTGTATTGTTGCACCATTCATATCTTGGAAATAAAGCATTTCCAGACCTATGTTTAAATGTCATTTATTTGTTGTTTTGCATGATTGAATACAACCTTTAAGTTTGGCAGCAAATTTCAGTTATATATTATGATATTATTTATTATGATAAATGTTGTGGTGAAAACAAAGATCCAAGTTTGGAGGATGTAGTTTTAATTCCTAAATCTCTCCAGATAAATACTTTCTGCTTTTTATATATAATTTCCATAGTTATAGTCGTAATGAAAGTCTTTTTTTTTAAATTACGTCCTTAATGAATCAGACATGTTTCTTGATTATGCAGCTGTCTTAGCATATTGTCCGATGGGCTTCTGTGTTTAGATCAGTCCAAAACAGCAAAGTATACATCGATCAGCCAAAACATTAAAACCAACCCGGGCTATGCAGTGAACTGGTCCATATGCCCTGTACAGATGCACATCCAACGGGTAAGAGGTATCGAAGCTGCACGAACAGTATTGCAAATAAGGTGCGCAAATGTGTTTATCCGACTTCGACAAGGTCAAATTGTGATGACTTGGTCAGAGCATTTCGAAACAGCGAGGTTAGTGAGCTGTTTGCGCTCACCAGCAGTGAGGGTTTATCAAAGTTGGTCCAAAAATGGCGAAACAACGAGCCGTCGGCAAGGCGTTGGCTTGCCACGATGCACTGATGCAGGAGCTAAACGCAGGCTGAGACAGCCAGCATCCGTCTTGTGCGAGCAATAGGACGCTATTGTGGCACAAATCTCTCACAGTTTCAATAGTTGTGATGGTATTAGTGTGTCGGAACACACTGTTCATCGAAAACTCTTGAAAGTAGAGGTATAGAGCCGTCGTCTTCAGCTGTTAGCAGCTGTTCATCGCCGAAAGCACTTGCAGTGGGCACGTGAGCTTAGAAAATGATCCACTGAGGAATGGAGGAAGGTCGCCTGGTCCGACGAATCACGATTCCTGTTACATCATGTGGATGGTCGGGGGCACGTGTGCGACGTTTACCAACGAAGCCATCTTATCTGGATGAACTGTGGGACGAACACAAGCAAATGGAGGGACCGTGATGTTTTCATGGGCGATGTTTTTCTAGGGAAACGCTTGCACCCTGTAAATAGATGTCTGACAGGTGTCACCTACCTGTACATCCTTGCTGATCAAGTACATCCCTTCACGGCACTGAGTTCCCGGATGGAGATGCCTTCTATCAGCAAACCAGTGATCGAAGTCATACAGTTCGGATTGTTAGGGAGTGGTTCATAGAACATGAGGAAGAGTTCCCGTTATTACCATGGCCTCCAAATTCCCCTGATATAAATAGGATAGACATATCTTGAAACGGTCATAATTTAACTGTAACATAATTGTCTGAACAGCGTCTGTTTTGCTCACAATTTCAATTATTAAAATCGCCATTAAACAAAAAAAAATCAATAACAATTAATGCAATGGTATTATTTTTTTTTAACCTTTATTCTTTCTCTAAGATCAATCCGCGAGTAGAGCTAGAATTAAGCAATTCTAAAAATCATCTGTATTCTTTCTATTCGTGTTTCGTTCATTTGTTTATTTTTAAAGTAATAAATTTCTTTAAGTACAAGTTTAACGTGCGGAACTTAAGTTTAATATCACAATAAGGAACATACATGCACATTTAAATTTCTGAAATAATTTAATTTTTGACAAATTTATAAGCAACTGAGTGATCTACCTAATAATTAAGCTTACTAAAAATCTTTGTAACATTCCGTCTAACAAACCTAACCATCTTATCGAGTCCTCAAAATTTAAATTTAAAAATATTCTATTTACATTCTGAAGGTATTGTTGTAATTCACAAACTACAGACATTTTCACTGTGTTTTTTTTTTTTAAATCGTGGGAATAAAAAAAATAGAAACCCAGATCATTTTACGTAAAGCAGGTTTCAAGTTGTCTCAGGATCTTGTTTTGTGTCTAATGCACATTAACAACAGGCCACGTTACAAATATTCTTTGCTAGTTTTAAAGTTTGTAAAAGAAACTCTATTGGGAGATTTGTTCCAGAAACTTTCGGGACTTTAATAATAGTTAAACTTCCAAAAGTTAGTTGATATCATTTGATACAAAGCAAAAGTTAGATCCGCCACTTTTAATGAGTCAATTAAAAACAAATCTCCTTAATAGCAATTGAGAGCATCTGGAAAGTTCTTCGAAACGGAACTATCTACTTAATGACGCTTCTAGTACAAGTATTCTTTGTTATCAACAATTACCACCAAAACAACAGTGGACATTGAGAAGTAATGTAACACTACAAAAGCCACGATTTTTCTACATTAAAAGAAAAATAAACTTTAACCTTAATCAAACTCACAAAAACAAAATAATATTATAAATAACTGATTTCCTATAAAGCACTAGTTCCCAAACTGCAAATATATCATGTGACTATTGTGATTAAAATCGATGTCAGAAGCAGACAGCGCTATATTTCACTACGAAAAACTACTTGTCCTAGGAAGTTGAAACTTCAGTGATAGATTTAGGAACTAGAAAGAACGATTCTATAAACTTACGTAATGTGGAACTTTTAAGTAACGCGTTAGAAACCAAAATTATCTTGAGTCCGATTTGTGCAAAAATCAACAGGAAATTAACACTGAATAACATCCATCTACCATTAAAGTTTTAACTTTCTAAGATAATTAGTCTTTGATTTATTGTGATAATAGCGATTTAACGACATGCATATGTATGTTTAGATCGTTAAGAATATATAAGCACATACTTAGGTAAAAAAAAAAAAATAGCAAAAAACTAAGTCTCCTTAATGTGTTAATATCATGACGGCATAAATTAATACAGAAAAGTTGAAATATTCTAATAAATTAAAAAATTTTTGTGGGCTTTTTTTTTTCTCTTCAAACTTGTTGTGGATTTTCCATGGGGTTTTTCGAAAGTTGTCATGTCAACTATATTTTCTTTTTTTCCTTTTTTTTTTTCTACTGAAATAGAAATAACTTTAAAAATTACTTATTATTTAACCTTGTAATTTTCTTTAATATTAATCATCATTGCTATTATTACTTAATGGCACAGAAGAATAAAACAATTAATATTATTTTTTAAAATCACAGAAGTTGTAACGATCGTAAAGCATAACTAGTATTTCTAGGAAATAAAAAGGAAAGTTTCGGCATTTGGTTTAACCTGTTATGAAAATCAGGAAATGAAAAGTTTACTCAGAATAAAAAAACTTCCTGTGAAAATATGTCGTCGCTTCCGCCACTGGCAGAGAAAACATTCCCTTCTGCGATCAAAATAACACCTACAGCGTTTGATCCTATTTCCTTATTAAAATCTTTAGTTTATAAAGAAAGTCGTATTTAAGTAGTTTAATAATTAAGGAATTTAGTGCCACCAATATTTATAATCCTAACAAATGAATCCAATCGCACGTAAATAATAATTTTTATTTATTAGAGTCCATTTCAGATGAAGATTTTCATTGGACCAATTTTAGGACAACAACATCCCCGATATAAGCTTTACATTCTATTAGATGCATAATAAATACTGACAGTTAAGCCTTTTGTTAAAGTAATCTATTAGAAAGAATTCATGCATCAGTGCCATTATTAACCCCCTAATATTAATGCACGACATCTGAGATAACCTTCCAATACATTTCTATAAATAACAGTAAATGCAGAAGTAAATGGTACCGTGCCTATTACGTAAAATTTTGTTGTTGTTTTGCTTACATTCGAAGTTTCTGAATCCAATTAATATAAAACAATGAATTATTATTTGTAAGCATTTGATTTCCTTTTTAAAATTTGCTATTTTCAGATAAATTACAGATTTTATTTTAAAATTTTTTTTTTTTTATAAAATACGAACAAACCTGTGATCACGTGATCCTTGAATTCTGAGATAATTTTCTCACCACCTGTGACCGCGAGCACGTCTCGGAGACCTCATGTCATCGTAAGTCACGTGACTTCCGCTTGACCCAAGTAGATAAAAAATAAAAAAGTGGGCAACCTCAATGCTATCTTATTTGTATGTCTGTGTCTTATGGTTTCGAAGGAGATAGAGCCAGATAAAAAATAAGTTTTCAAGTATAAAAAGGGAAACGCACTAAAATTCTTTAAAAAATATTATTTACAATAAAATTACTAAGCAATTTTATTGTAGATAATATTTATTTTAAAGAATTTTAGTGTGTTTCCCTTTTTATACTTGAAAAATCATCAACGCACGTAAAATTTAACTTAAAAATAACTTTTCTTTTAAATAATATAGAATAGATAGATTAAGAAGAGTTTAAAAATATAATTTTGTTTAAATTGTTAATTATTTTTGTAATTATTGTTAACCTCGTTTATGTTTTCTATTAATTCCACATTATTTTCTCTTTTATTTATTATCGAATTTTCTATTTGTTTTCCCTTGGGTAAAAAAATAAAAATAAAAAATAATCTTTTGGTCTTAGATATTGGTTTTCTCTAAAATGTGAAAGTCATGAAAAATGAAACTGTAAGCGAAATAACAATATTTTAAGAATCGAAAACCCGAACTTAAAAACGATATTTTTCTTTCGTGTTTTGTCTTTTTTTTAATGAAAGAAATTACAACGGAGCTCTGTTATAATGCGCCCCAATTTAACGCGAATTTGGGTATAACGCGATGAGTCATTGGACCCAGGTTTTTTGCCGAAGAGAAGCTTTACTTGAACCCTGAGTTAGGGCGACCCCACTTTTTTTTTGCGATGACTTTTTTTTGGAGCCCACGACCACGTTATCAGGGAACTCCACTGTAATAAATATTAGCTATATAAGAGATTCTCAACCTGTGTGCCATGAAGAATACCTTTGGAATGCCGCCAGAAAATTCCCCAGAGTGCATCCGTAATCTTCACACTTACAAGCCAAATGAGCTAATCTGGACTAAACTCTAAAGCGTCGACTAATCTGGGCAACCACAAATTTAAACAACATTCTGTTTATTAACATCATTGTTAGAATGAAAGTATTAATTCACTTTCCAAATCATGAAGATATTTCAGGGTATTTTTAAATGTTTAAAATGGACACTTAAATTCATTTGTAAATCTTAGGTATTTTTCAAAGGATCCTATTAAAACAATAAAAAAATGAAATGTAAAATGAAAAAGTGCACTCATTTATCAGGTTGTTGCAAGTGAAATATAGGATGCATTTTTGAAGGATTAAAATATCGCCAGGTTGCGCTTGCTACCTGCAAATTTAAAGCTGGTAAACCTGTTGCATATAAGACAATGGCCGTATGTTTTGAAGCGTCACTTCTAAGTGGAGTGTGGTCCTTAGAAGTTGATAATGGATCAACTTCATGTTTGTCTGTTTTTCCTATATAGGTTTAAACTGTTTAAATAGTCCTTGAAGACATGATACAGCGAAATTCCGGTTCAGTGATATGAGCCTCGCAAATGAACTCCACTGTAGACCACAAGAAGCTATTGATGATGCCAAGCCAAAGACCTCGATTGAATCTGACACTCGTCAAACAGTTCGAGAACTTCCCAAGAAACTAAGAAACTTTGCAACAACTACACTCTCGACAGATATAGACAAAGTGAAAAAGTTGATTAAATGGGTCCTACATGAGTTGAGAGCAAAACAAAACGATTCGATGCCTTCTCCCTAACCAGACGAAGGACATTTGAAGCGCGTCGTCACTTGTGTTAAAAATACTATATGACAATCGTCGACGTTCGGCACAATGGATCTAGACCACAATGAAGCCCGTACTCCATCACAGGAAAACGATAATCAGTCTTTGGTGGTCCGTAGCTGATGTGAGTCACTCGTCCTTCTTGTCACCGGATCAAATAATAAAAGCACGGACAGGCGCTAACTTGACATTAGCAGGGAAAATTGTCGACCAAACAGCCGGCATAAGGCAACCGTCTTGAGTCCATACTTCTCTACGATAACACGAGGCCCCATGTTGGACGCCAAGCGATTCAGAAGCTGCATCAGTAGAGTTACGAAACATACCTCATCCGCCGTATTCACCAGATCTCTCCCCTACGGCCTATCACTTTTTCAAGCATCTAGGTAAACGTTTCTTCACCTTTTTAATGGGTAGACGTTACCCAATAAAACATTTGTTGAAATTACATGCAAAGAGTTTGTCGTGTCCTGTAGCTCGAGGTTTTATTCACGACGGCATACAGAAAAACTTGTATCTCGTTGGCAAAAATGTATTGCTGCTAGCGTTGAATATTTTGATTAATAAACTTTATTTCGCAATGAGTTGCAGGTGTTTGAAGTTTCAATTCATTTTCCGACATTTCACCTAAGACAACCATTGATTATTGTGACCGAATAAAAAAGATGAATTTTCTACAGTTTTAGGAAATTGTTATATTGTTTGTGCTGTCCCTTATCTTATTCCCTAATAATGAGAAACGATACGAGTCTAATCCTATCTTTATTGCTAGTAGCATACTGTATTTCGTTTCATGTAAGCACAGTTCTAACTTTTGAAGGATTTAAAACGCGACTGCGCAGAAGAGTTTTCAATCCTTCATTTACAAATGCTTAAAGATTTCACGAACTTACCATGGGAAGGAAGAAAGATCTTACCTTCATCCCAAAATCAGGTTTTCAATTTTCTGGTGATTTATCTTTTTGTAATAATATACATTTTGTTTTTCAAAACTGTTTATTTTCAGGGCGTAGATTTAACCAATAATTCTGTATTTTGGTCGAATGATAAAACTAATGCTTCCATAATGATGCTACCAGCAGAAGATAAAGCAGAAAGGTTCGGTGTCTATTACTGCGAAGAGACCGTCGCAAACATCACAACAAAAATTACAACAATGAAACTTCCAATGGATAATCAAAGTAAGGATCTGTATTTCAATTACACAATATCAATTTATTTAAACATGCTTTATTAATAGAAGCAATATTTTTTGAAGATAGCTTCAGATATTCTTTAATCATTTGATGTCTCTCCATAGCATCTTTCATAGAATTCTTATTTTTTACCTTTAGATTTCATGTAAACAGAATAACTTTTAAGTCACTTGTAGTCATGATATACGAAAAGCTTAGAAAAGATAAGCCATATGGCAAGAATGTATAATTAAAGTCCGACCACGATAACGTGACGATTCGACTTCAGCACTAGCCTCTCTCAGAGGTTCTGAAGAATATTACGTTACAGCTAAAAAACAAAACAAAAACAAAAATTTAGTTTTAATTTTAGTCCTCCATTTTCCAATTCCTTTCGGGAATTACCTGCAAAACTATTTTTCGAGCACTGCTCTGTAAAATATTCGGGACGACATTTTAAGAAAATTAATAAGAGACCTGTGCTTTGAGGCGCGCTTATTTGTGATTGGCTGAAAAACAGATACGTCATAATCTCGTGGGGTTCCTTCCGATCGTCACGTTATCGTGGTCGGACTATAAATACAGAAATTGTAAATCAAAAGTTGAGTATTATCACAAAAAACTAATTTTAAATTGTGAATTGCGTATTGCAGTAACATTTAACAACTATTTTACATTTTCATTAGTATTATATAATCGTTTATATGATACTATTTTAAACATAAGTTGATATAATTTTACGAGAAATTTTCAACGTAAAGTTAATATCGATGAGTGTGTTTATTTAAAATAAGTGTTTACCTTAAACTATTTTCTGATGCGCAATGGCAAATCACTGTACATTCCTGTACTAACAATATTATTAAGTTCAATATATGTGGTAATATTTATATTAATATATGAAGTTCCTGTAATAACCGCTATTATCTGTCTTTCAAAATAGATATTGTATATTTTCGTAGATTAAGCACGTAACTAATTTATATCCCTTTAATGAGGAATTTGTATATTCTTAAAATTCTTAGAAACATCAACATTATTTTGTTGATACAATATTAAAAGATTAATTAATTCTATTTTAGCTGATATTTCGCCAGAGCAGCAATACAAAACTGCCACAACCGGAGACGATGTCGTTATTAAAATGGAAGTTGGAAACAACCAATCCCTGCCTATTCTGTGGCGTTTCAATGAAGAGGAGAAACCCGAGTGGAAGGACCAATTAGAAGTGACGATAAAGAACGTCAACAAAGACCATGAAGGCATTTACGAGTGTTATTACGAAGGAAGACAACATCTGGGTTACCACGCCCTCACAAGACTCACTGTTAGCAGTAAGTAGTTTTATCTTTAATTCTTCTTCAGATTTCTATGGATCATTGTTAGTTGGATAGCACTGAAATTGATGCACGTCAAAGCACTGCAATAATGAATTTTAATTAACACTATTCCTTGTGATGGCCTAATAGAGAAAAACATACGTCAATATCATTACTAACCGCCTAACAGCAATATAATAATAATAAAGGTGCAATAACCACCTTTACAGAAATATGGGCTGTGCTGTACTGCAGTGACTTTTCTTTACTTTTGGTATCATTCAGTTAAAATTAAGTGCAAGGTTTTACATTGTGCATATCTTTTTAATCTTAAGTTTACCCCCATACGAACATGAAATAATATCCTCTTAATATGCACAGGAACAAAAAAAGGATTAGGAAATAAAAAGTTTGAAAAAGCAGTTTCGAAGTTGAATTAAGTATATCCCTCCATCCATCTGTGATCAAAATCACTCAAAAACTATATATCCTGGAAATTTTTAGAAATAGACTTAGGCTATTATAAGGAGGGTGTGAAATTCTGGTACATACTGTACTAATGGGTAAGAAAAATGGAACAAAATCGCCGAAATCATTAAATTGCATTAATCACGATAAGTAAATAAATCCTAATATACAATAGTGAAAATCTGTAAGTTTGTTTGTCATTCAATCACGCCTCAACGGCACGACGGATCAGAATGAAATATTGTATGCAGGTAGTCTAAACACGGAGAAGGGTATAGGCTATTTTTCATCCCGGTCTATCAAATAGTTCCCGTGGAATGAATGAAAAAACATCCTAAACTATCCAAAATTAAAAACTTTCCAAAGCTGTCGATAGATGGCGCCACCCCAGTTTTAAATCGAGTGCGTTTAAGAAAGTTCTTTGCAGGCGCGGAACACGATTAATTCACGAATTACCTGATAATCCTATTGGGCAATGTATACGATGATAAAAATACGATACTGGTAATTAATACATTGGATATTGTTTACAATTTAAACTTTAATTTAGAATATAACATTAATTTCCAATGTTCACGTGTTTCATTACCAACTACAGAAGATTTCAAGTGATTGGTGCGTGGAGAAGATCACAAAGAGCACCGCAGTTTTAAATCGAATGCGTTTAAGGAGATTTTTTGCAGGCGCGGAACACGATTTATTCACGAGTTACCTGATAATTCTGTCAGGCGATGTATAAATATATGATACGGTTAATTAATTTGTTGGATATTTTTTAAAATTTAAACTTTAGTTTAGATTATATTAGTAATGATCACTTGATTTTTTTACCAACTGAGAAAGGTTTCAAATTGTAGAGGTGTGGAGAAGGCCACAAAGGGCTGGGAAGTTGTATATTCTCCGTTGTGAACATTAATTTGCTAAATAAATAAAGCGTTTTTTAGGTTACAAACGCAAGGCTTCCGGCGCGAAGCGAAGGCAGTCGGCTAGTAAATAATAAAGCTGAAATCTTGAAACACTAATCTACGAGTCTTATTAAAGCCCTGTTATCTTTATAAATCAACGCTAATTATATAGATAAGCTAATACATTTAAACAATCCTGTCCTTTAGGGTTTTGTTGGATTTTAACATTTTGGTCTTTTAAAACTCAACGCCAACTGTACTTTGTTAAATCTAAATTTTGCTAAGGTTAAAATTAGGAAAATATATTTATATTTTTATAAGTAAATTTTATTTAAGAGAATTGATTATTATGTAGAAATGTTTTTGTTTTTTATTTCTTTCAGGATGTCATAAAAATAAATGGGGCGAATTGTGTGACAAGGACTGTCCTCCATGTTATAATGGCGGTGTCTGTCACGAAGACGTTGGTCGCTGTGTTTGTCCGCCAGGATTTTCAGGAGACAACTGTGGGAAACGTAAGGAATAGATTCTTATTTTCCAGAAGAAATTAAACACAATCTCTAAAATGTTCCTTTTTGCTTCTGTAGGAAAAATTACAGCATGTAAAGAGAAGCTATTTCACATTTTAATATACAGTGGAACCCCGCCATTCGTCCGCCTCGCTATTCGTACAACTCGTTATTCGTCCAACTTTTTCAAGTAAAATTGAACTCGCCATTCGTACGCTTGCTCGCGACCTTGTTACTGGCCGCCCCACGCGGTCGTTTCAGTTCAGTCTCGTGCTAGCTTCCGTACGCTATGCATCATCCACGCAAGCTTCATGAAACTTTGTGATATTTTATTGTTATTTTTTGTTATTTTTATTGAAAACTAGCTATACCCGGCATGCGTTGCAATGCCACTCAAAGAAAGAAAGGGCTCGTGAGAAGGGGCCGTAAATATAAGGTCCCAGTGTCGATCGGGGGTGGGACACTTAGGCTCTTGTGTCGCCATCCCCACTCAAGTGTGGTGGACCTGTCCCCCATAGGAGAGCGAATTTTTCTCTTTTTCCAATTGACTTAGGGGCCCCGAGAAGGGGCCCTAAATATAAGGTCCCGGTGTCGATCGGGTGAGGGCACACTTAGGCCCTTGTGTCGCCATCCCCCCACCCAAGTGTGGTGTCCCTGCCCCCATAGGAGAGTGAAGTTTTCCCTTTTTGCAATAGACTTGGGGGGGGGGGGCCGAGAAAGGGCCCTAACTATAAGGTCCCGGTGTTGGTCGGGGGTGGGACACTTAGGCCCTTCTGTCTCATCCCTCCCACCCAAGTGTGGTGTCCCTGCCCCATAGGATAGTGAAGTTTTCCCTCTTTGCAATTGACTTGGGGGGGGGCCGAGAAAGGGCCCTAAATATAAGGTCCCGATGTCGATCGGGGGTGGGACACTTAGCCCCTTGTGTCGCATCCACCCACCCAAATGTGGTGTCCCTGCCTCCCATAGGAAAGCGAATTGCAATTGACTTGGGGGCCCGAGAAGGGGCCTTAAATGTAAGGTCCCGGTGTCGGTCGGGGGTGGGACACGTCAGCCTTTGTGTTGGCTTCCTCCCACCCAAGTGTGGAGTCCCTGCCCCAAATAGGAGAGCGAATTTTTCCCTTTTTTGCAATTGACTCGGGGGGGGGGGGCCCGAGAAGGGGCCCTAAATATAAGGTCCCGGTGTCGATCGGGGGTGGGACACTTAGGCCCATGTGTCGCCATCCCCCCACCCAAGTGGGGTGTCCCTGCCCCCCATAGGACCCATAGGGTCCGGGTTCTAAGGTAGCCTATCTTTTCCGCAGTGTCCTAAAGAGTAATTCTGCAAAGTTTGGTCCAGATAGGTCAAAGGGCCTAGGTGTGTATAAAGGACAAAGATACAAAGAAACAAAGAAAGAAAGATACATTCATTTTTATATATATAGAGATAGTGCAGCCACGGGTCCAAAAAAGATTACTGATTCAACTAAGCCTAAACGGAAAGCAGTGAGAACGACAATTTTGAATTGAAAAAAGAACTCGTTGCGAAGTTTGAAAGTGGAACTCGTGTCTCTGACCTGGCAACTCAGTATGGCATGGCGAAATCAACCGTATCGTCTATACTGAAAAAGAAAGACATAATAAGAGAGGCCTATATATTTATTGTTTTCATAGTTTTTATGTATTTTATGCTTAAAGTATTATTTCAAAGGTTTAAATAAGCAATCATCTCTGGGTTCTGGAACGGATTAATCCAATTTACATTATATCTTATGTGAAAAAATGATTCGCCATTCGCCATTCGAACTGCCTCCTGGAACGGATTGTGTACGAATAGCGGGGTTCCACTGTATATATATATTTTTTAATTCATTTACATCGACCTAGTTGTGGATCCCGTAGCCAAAAGTGGTAAGCCGCTTGACTGCAGCTTGAAGAAGCTGGATTCGATCCCTGGTCGGTTCAGAGGTGGTGGATTTTTTCACTCTGAATTCCCCTCCAGACGCGTCCCTGGAGAATTCAAAAATGGGTTTCTTTCCTAGGAGTTTAATTAACAATAGGCGTGCATCAGGCTGACCACTTGACCTCAATTCAGTCCCGTTGATCATAAACCTTCCATGATCCACAAGGGCTTACATAAAGTTTAGTGGGATACTTTAAAATAGATCTTGGTAATATCCATGGGTAAAAATGTTAACAATGTTAAGTCATAATGAATTAAATATTTCGAAATATTTAAGTACTGCTAGAAATACTTTTGAAATATTTTTCTTACGGAGATCTTGTCTTAATAAAAAGGCGATGGAATGTCTTCCTAATTTAACACGATTCTTAAATAAATTATGGAAGCCTTGATATGTAGAACAACAACTAACGTGTCAGTTTTATTTGCTGATGATAATTCGCAAACACAATAAGACACGGGGTCCTATTTACAATTGGATGTAGGCTCTAATTCTATCTTGACAAACTTGAAAATTTTTAAAATAATTAATACTTCCGTAGAGTTTAGACAATCTTTTCCCTACCTGCTCGATAATTACCATTCTAATAAAAGTAAAAGGAATTCTAACTATGAAAGAGTGTCAACGGCTGCTTTCACGTGTCTTTTCTGTTTCAGCCTGTGGAGGAAATTCTTTTGGTTCAAAATGCGAACGCAAATGCAACCCCGAGAACGCAGATGACGACGACGCATGCGCCGTAATTCTCATGTGTTTACCTGACCCTTACGGTTGTTCCTGTGCATCAGGATTTACTGGACCTCAGTGCAGTGATGGTAAGACAATCAACATCTTCAAATCTTTTTTAAAAATACAGTAATTTGGTTTGTAATAAAACTTATTTGTAATGATAAGCACTCAATTGATCCAGGATTTTGAATTTTACAATAATGCTACAAATGATCTTGGTATCATTAAGCCATTTTAACATTTTATTAAATTTATCTACAATTTAAAGATAATTTACATTTGACTCCCAATTCAGACGAATTTAATTTACTGACATTCTATTTTGGCAGATTGTGATTTTTTTTTAATTCTTCCCTTTTGCAGATTGTGAACCCGGGAAATTTGGAGCTGGATGCACTCAAACCTGCCACTGCAAAGATGGACCTGACGACTGTGACAGAATCACAGGCACTTGTGCCACAGGATGTGCCTTTGGATGGACAGGAGAAACATGTCAGATTCCAGGTACTGTCGCCGGCAATTCCAATGTCACATTGCGAAGTAGTGCTTTCCTGCATTGCTTTCCTTAAACCAGCCTAACAAGGGAATGGTTAGGTTTGTCAGATCGAACCACCCTTGAAATTTTTATCATTTATTCAGGATCTTAAGGAGTTGACGTATACCAAATTTTAGCTCCTTTTTTTGCACTGAAAGGTGGTAAAAAAAAAATTGTAAGAGCTGAGAGCTTGTTGCACTGCGGGGAAGCATCGGGCAGCTAATTTGTGACATTGGAAATGTCTGCGACAGTACTAAACAATAAGATTTCGAACAACTTGTTTGGGTTAATTTCAATCATTTTATACAGTTCATTTGGGGTTGCGTAAATAATATTATCTTCTTTTTTGGAAAAGAAGCTATCTGCTTACAACTAAACGATGCTTTTAATGCTGAAAAAAAAAATGAAACACTGTATTTTTATATGCTTTAAGGACTATTCCAGAATCAAGTCATTCTTAAGGATTTCAAATAGTAATTTTTTGAAAATTAAAAAATTTTAATTTTCAAAGATAGCCTCTGATCTACAGTGATACTGTTTTTGTAATATTACTTTTTTTCATTATTTTCTTTCGGTGAATGTGCCTTTGGCTCACACTTTCTGACAAAAGATAACTAATCCATTTGTACATAGCACATTCCATTCTTCTGTAAGACTGACTTAGAGTCTCTGTAATTCAAAAATAGAAAATTTAACATCTGCTTCCAACCCCCTATGATTCTGAATAATTTAACAATAGGTACAATGAATAAACTATTCCAGAAATAACAGGGACCATCATACAATTGAGGAACGAGGAATAGAAATACAGATCATTCGAAATATAAAAACTATTTTAAAATTCAGTTTTGAGTTGTAATACTCAAAAACCGATAGGGTAACAAGCAGTTAAATGGCTTTATTGAGTTTCAAATGCAAAAACAACAGTGGTTGTATTTTGTGAATTCAAAATAAACTTAAAACCAATAAAAGAAGAATGAATTATAAATTCCGAACCGTGTGCAAATAAAATGCAAAAAGAAAACAAAAATCTCACATGACAGAAAGAACTGGAATTAAATGAAAACTTTTTCAAGATCATCTGAGATCAGGAAAGAAAATTTATATCCATACTCCTCATATTAGTTCAAAAGCATCTTCTTACAAATACACAAACAAAACATGACCCTAACATTCAGAATAAGGTTTTTACTAATGTTTTTATTTAAAAAATGTTACCAGATATATTCCTGCTGAAAGATGTAATGTATTCAACAACAAGTTTAACGTGCGGAAATAAAATTGACATTACAAAAAAAGCATACTCGCCCATGAATACGGAATCACTGATCTGTTTTTAGATATTTTGATACTGGGAATCCAGAACAGCTGTTCAGGTTTCCTAACCTTCATCGGCTGGATTCGCCCAATATCTTATAGTCAGTGATCCCAAGAAACATATAAAGAAACAAAACTCAACAAGATAATGGTCTTTTTTTTATTATAATATAATGTATTCCTTTTGCAGGTGCTTTGGCGCCTTCCCATAGTTTCTCATGTCCGGTTGGAAAGTTCGGGATGCCTGCCTGTGAAGAGGAATGTCACTGCAGTGCTGGCGAAGCGTGTGACGCCATCAGTGGAAAATGTCCAACAGAATGCGTCGACGGTTGGACAAAAGAATCATGTTCAGGTAAGAGTTACACTTACATAAGTTTAATTTAGAAATAATAAAAGAAATAAAAGAATCGTTTTTTTAATTCGTTTCTCAAAAACCTCGAATTCTTCGATTTAAAGCAAATTACTTAATGCTTTCATAATGCTATCGTAATGACGTCACTTAATAACGGCACTCAATGTACAATAAACGGCATCAAAAAAGCTTTTCTTTTCTTCCTTTTTCATTTTGTCAATAGAAACTTCTTAACCTAGGCTGACAAATCTTATTTCATTTAACCTAACGGTAATTGAAATGACGTAATACGTTTGCAGTGTCATTGAAATAGAGAAAAACTAAAAGTAACAAGATCAACAGAGATATTATACATTTTGGGTTAACTCACTGCTATTTCCTGTTTGTCTGGCTATAAATCAAAAATGTGTATTTTTTGAACTTAGGTCTCTTAAAATGTAACAAAATAGGCCTAGTGGAATCTGGAATTTTGGAAATGGCTTCAGACAGCTAATATCGACGTTTTTGTATTTAAATTTCTCTTTTCGAGTGCTCATTTTATTCAAACTATTTATTGTAATTTTTTCAATTATTTTTGTAATTATTATCTCTATAATTTCTCAAAGTTGTTTTTGTATCAGTACGCCATATCTCCCTTAATACTTCATCAAAATCAATGATTGAGACATCATTTTAAAGATTACGTTGACCGCTATTGATGAAAAATAAACAAATTGCTTAAAATTAATGTTTTCGTTAAAAACCTTTATTTTAAAAACCTTTTTATAAAAATGTAGAAGGCGCCATCTATTGACAATCTGTTTAACTAACATGCACGACAGCTGTTTTTTTTTTTTTTTTGGAAATGTGTTTTTTTTTTTTAATAAATAATTGCATTTACTTATTTCCACGTTATTATATTACCATTCGTTGACTGATGAAGATACCATGAGAATTATTCGCACGGATCAACTAGGCCTAGTTATTATTAATTAGTTTTTGAGTTGTAACATTCTTCTACACTTAATTAGAATATTCAGATAGCAGCAGAATGTTGGTTTGATGGAACAGCCACCTTGTGATTAACAAACATACATTCTGGTTTATCAGAAGAAGATAGTTCTTTCCAAGAATACGAATTTCTGTATTTAGTTCTTCAATCGTGCATTTTGATTTGCTTCACCAAATAAATTGGATTTTTCAAAGAATTCGAGACAATCTCAATACTGAAATAAACTCAATATTAACTATTCATATATATCCATGTTTAATTGTTAATTTTATTTTTTCATAACATAACATTTATTTTTGGGTTGTCACCTTTTGTCCTTCGGTACCATCCTTAATCTAAACGACACACCCAATCATGTTCTAACATCCTTCTCTTTGCTTGTAGAATGCCTGCCAGGACGTTTCGGCGACTCATGCAACAATATCTGCCACTGTATAGACGGACCCAAGGCTTGCAACAGTTCATCTGGAGAATGCGCGGGAGACTGTGAGCCAGGTTACGTCGGAGTCAATTGCCAAGAAGGTACATTTATTTAAAATAGAGATTAAATATATAAACATTATGACAACATATCATATACATTCAAACATTGTAACAAACAAAAAGCACAGATTCGATTATGAATTTTGAAGAATAAGTATAAATTTTGAAGATAAGTAATTAAACTACATTAAAACTACATTTTACAGAATGTCCTCCACAAACCTACGGTCTCAACTGTTCCTACACATGCGCCTGTCAGAACAGAGGGAGATGCGATCCATTTAACGGCACATGTGAATGCACAGGGAAATGGAGAGGAGAAAACTGCACAGAAGGTAAAACTACATTAATAAATACTATTTATTATTAACAGTCTACACAATATGTATTTTCTTTCTAAGTATTCATCTTATTATTGATGAAGTTGCAGAACATAAAATTCATTATAATATAAAAATATTGCGACAAATTTATGATACTGATTTTCTTCAATGGATTTACAGATAAAACAAATAAATAAATAAATAGCATTTTTAAAAACTTTAAAAATTTGTATAGTAATTTTTATAATATATTTTATAATACATGGTAATACAAGAATTTTATATATAATAAAATAAAGAATGTACTGGGAAAAAAAGGATATTTAAAACATTTTTAAAGTAAGATTTTTTTTTTAAATTATATTAACCTACAAATTTAAGTAGTGGTGTTTGAGCTCTAATTTCTGTTCTAATATCTATATTAACAGTTGCACCAGAAATAATTTCTGCGCCGAATATCGAAGTCAATGCCGGAATACAAGCCAACATCCTCTGTACAGTTTTGGCTAATCCTCAACCCCAAATCAAGATTTCGTCCACGTAAGTAACTAATCTGATATTTCAAACTAATATAATTTCTATAAACTTATAAATTTGAATTAGTCAACTGTATTTCTCGATATGAAAAACAAAATGCGTTTGATAGCTTTACACAAGAATTTTTCGCAAGGTAAGAAACTAGGTCTAAATTTAAGAGAGTCAACTCTCTCACATTATCTATTTAGGACAGTGAATGTAACGAAGGGCGCTACTTCCTTCCTATTGTAGTTGGTTTTACTTAAATTTGTTAATGAGGATGGATTAATTAGTAATGGATTAGTCATTCCAGCTATTTCAGAGACAGCTATCAGTTGTCGAGAAGATTATTAAGTGTACATAAACGCTAATTGTAAGCTGAATTAACAAAGGGAACAGTTACAAGTCGGGTACATTCGTAATTGTCTGGTCGATCGTATTAATTGAAGAAGGGATAACAATAAGAATGAAGATGCACTTCTATAGAAAATCTCTTGTTTCGACAGGAATGAGAGTCACCATTCAGCTGCTTAGTACAAGTTCCCTTGTTGATCTTTGAAATAAAAGTCAGTATGTCTTCTATGGCTTCACTTCAAGATCAACAAGTGACTCAATTGCAAACAGATGGACTAAGACTGAGAATAACTGCAATGGGACGGAGAATAAGGGCGAAGGGAGGAAAGGATAGCATCCACCCACCCTACGGCGTTCTCCGGGATCATTAAAATAATTCGTGTAAAGAGGAATTGAAAAATGATTTGCTACAAAGAAACGCCAAAGAACAGGAAATTAATCATTTCCTACATCCTTTAAAGGAAATTAACATTCTACGTGATACAAGTCAGAGAATTAGTTTAATTAAAGACCGTTAGTCATTAGAAATCGTCTTAAATCGAAGATTAAACATAAAACAGATCCACTGTTTTTCGTTAACTCCTACAGCGGTCATGAAAGGATTCTGTACAACAGGAAGTGTCTGAAAGGAGCCTACGTTTTCCGTAAAATGCTGTATTTACCACTTTCCAATAAAACAAATCATTGTATGCCATTTACGTTGTTGGGAATTGTGTTAGCTCACTTTCCAGGATTTCACGATTTCATCTCGCCACCATATTGAATTTATTGAAAGGAAAAAAACACTTCAAATACGAAAAATAGATAGTCTCATGTTCCTAAATGTGCATGAAACATTTTATGAAGATCATTTGGTTTTCAGGAGTCATTAGTGAGAGACCTACATCTGTCAACAGACGCAATTAAAGGAAACTAAAAAACTCCTCTCTTTATTTCATATCTTTAAGAAACACAATAAACATTCACAACCACATCAGGATCCAAACCTCGGCAGAATAAGAGGAAAGATAAAGCATTGATCTACATAAACTATGAATCAGTTTTCTTCCGTATCCTTTCACAAGTTTTTCTTTTTTTTTTTTTAAATTAACATAAAATAAAAAATTAATAAAAAGAAACTCAAAAACGTAAACAAAATATGATTAAGTATTAAATTGAAACATCACAATCCTCCTACTTTTCATGCTATGAAAAGAAAACACAAACTTTAACTCTTCAATTAAACATCTTTATCTCTTCATTGAAGAGATAAAGATGTTTAATTCAAGAGTTAAAGTTGGTGTTTTCTTTTAATATGATTAAGTATTTTTCAATAGATTGTTCTATTTTTTATTTGTTGAATAGATTATAAGTTTTTTTTAAATATATAATTTAATTTCAAAGGGAACTACCCGAGTTGATAGCAGACGTTTCATCTCAAAACGAAAGCCTTCATTTCGCTAACATTTCCTACATTTCTGACAAAGCGGCCAAGTACAAGTTAAACTGTTCAGCTCACAACGGTCACGGCACAGATGAAACTACTTTCACATTACAAGTCATTGGTAAGTTTAGTCAAGAGATCCTTTGATATTATTTCGTCTTTTTCGTCTTTGTTCGATTTTTTTGTTTATGTAGGTAACATCTCTTTAAGTTAAATATTTTTTTTTCATTTTTAGCTCCTCCGGTTTTAAGAAATTCTCCGGAAATTCGTGAAATAGGAGACACGACGGTCAGTCTGTCTTGGAAATCGTGGCTGTATGGAAGCGATCAAGGAGGAAAACCTAGTGATAAAGTCGAATACATGGTAAAAGAAACATTTATAGAACAACTATATAAAAACTAAAAGAATTCCATTGGCTACTTCTTTACCCGTCAAGGGAAAGTCCTTAAAAATAGTCAATTTTGTAAAGATCTCTTTCTTAACAGCAGCCAAGCAGCAAGAAGTTGGAAAGAACCTAAAATGTACTTTCCTTACAATGCTATTTCTAAGAAAAAAAAATAAATAAAGAAATAAAAAAAAAAATCAATCGTGAACGACAAAAAAAGAAATGTCTACATATTCCTACTATAATGTATTTTGAATAAAGTAGTACAGTAAAACCTCTCAAATTCGGCCTAACATGGCGCCCATAAGGCCGGATTACAGAAAAGCCGGACTACCGAGAGTGTTCTTTAAAATAACTCAATAGCTCAATTTTTGTGAAGACGTAATGCCAGGTTTAATTAATTTAATCCCATTTTCATAATTTTCCACTCAAATGTTTATTAAAAACAATACAAATGTGCTTTTTCCGACACCAAGCTCTAGTGATATTTGTTTTGCAGATTCCCCTGCATCCAATCTTCTTAACGCATTAAACTTCTGTTCCATAGTGACAAAGTTTTTCTTTCTTTTTTCACTCATAATGAATGCGCGCAAAATAGGGAAACAAAATAGGGAAACCAATTTAGTTATTAAAAAAAAAAAAAAAAATACTCAGGCCGGATTACCGAGGGCCGGATTTGAGAGGTTTTATTGTACAATTTTCCATTTTCTGGAAAAAAAAATCCCATTATTTACTTAATGATCTAACTCGGATTAATTTTAACAGTGTTAAATCACACGGAATGGATTAAGGATTTAATACTCGTTGCTTACGATATTAAGTAGAAATGGAAATCCATTGCTTAAGATTCCAATGCTTTTCTCGCACTAATTGTTCGACAAGGATTTAAAAAGGAACAATTAAATCCTTGGATTGGAAAGGATTTAAAAAAAAATTAGATAATTCCTAGACTTCAAGTTTCAAGAAGGGGCTCAGAACATAAAAGGGTTCAAAAGTTATTGGGGGGGGGGGGGGGATGACACACACAAATTGATTTCAATAAAACTAAAAGAAGACGAAACACTTCGCATCAACAAAAAGAAATAGTCTGTTATTTATTTTACAAAAGTATTTATTGGGTTGGCAAAAGAGTTCGTTCGGTTTTTAAGTAAAAATAAAAGACACATTTTTCATTGTCACCAATAATTTTATTGAACAACGTCTTCAACGGTTTGTTCCACTATCTTCTGTCATCTTTCAGACAACTTCATAATTCCATCTTCCAAAACTTTATATCTTTTTGAGCAAAAAACTGTTCCTGATGCCTTTGGAGTCTTCTAGGAATTGATTTTTTTTTCCATTAAGAGAATTTTGTAAAGACAGAAATAAATGGAAATTCGAAGGTGCAATGTCTGGTGAATATGGCGGATGAATCAGAACTTCCCAGCCAAGCTGTAACACTTTTTGTCTGGTCATCAAAGAAACATGAGGTCTTGCGTGCTTTTTTTCTTCCATCTTCAATATTAAATTGGCGACACAAAATTAACCAATTTTGATCAGTTTTTGTTTTAAATGCCTGCTGATATGACAGCTGTCACAATACAATCAAAAAAATGGTGTCAAATGTGTCAAAGACATCTAAGCGCTACTAGAGTCAACGTACGTAAAAAAAACGAACGAACTTTTTGGCCAACCCAATAGAATCGATAATTAGTAGAATTTCAAAAAGCCTTTAAATACACATATTATATTTTAGTAAATTATTTTTAAGAGAAATACGAGTTTTTGTTTGTTCCTATTTATCATTTGTTAATTCCGGCTATTTTGTGTATTTGATTTATTAGGTTTATGTATGGTTGGAAGATTACGAAGAGTGGACTCCAGCTGGCAACTGGAAAGAGGCCACTGGAGCGAAGATCACTGGTCTCTCACCAGACACCAATTACAAATTTGCCATCCAAAGTCGAAGGCCTGGGGAAGGAGGCGAGGGACAGTTGAGTGCTAACGTCACTGCCAAAACTAACTGCAGCAAAGCAGACGAACACGAAGTTTTCCCAAAAGACTTTAGAATTAAAGAAGTCACCAACAGTCACATTCATATCGACTGGAAGGTAAGAGAGAGAGATTCTGTTATCAGTAAGATTTCTAATTAAGCGGTGGGTGGGAAAAAGAAAAACGACGTTTTATTAAAAAAACAAAAAAAACAAAGGGAGGAGGAAGTAATTTTAAAGTTTTTTTTTCTCTGTCTTTTCATAAATTAAAATAATTACAAAGATATTAAAAGCAGATAGTTGATCTTGTTGTCCATATACTTTTACTATGTTTATTTAAAAGGAACCGGAGCACGACGATCTCAAATGCACTCTGAAAAACTACCTTCTACGTATTTGGCCTGAATCGAATTCGTCCAATGTCCAAGAAGTTGATCTACGATCAGGACTCACGGAATACGTTGTGACTAATGTGAATTCTGAAACCCTCTACATCATTGAAATGACGGTCTTCACCTACATTGCCAGCGCGGGAAAAGCAGCCTCAGTAAATGTGACCACTCTAAAAGCAGGTAAATGGACTTATTTAAATCATTGATAAGCACCTTATTCTACAAGGTAATAATCCATCCTTTCTATTGCTATATCATACCCCAAGCACAGAATTTAGATTAAAAAGAAAACAGGTAAAAAACAATTGTAGTTATGACAAAAAAAGGAGTTTTAGCCACTGAAACAAGCATGAAAGATAAATACATTTAAGAAGCGTTGGCGGTTAGTTCGTCAGTATAATTCATGTACTTAGACATTATTTCCAATTAAAGTAAATACCAGCGCCATTTCTGATGTGTCAAATGATTCGCATTCGGTCCAATAGTCAACATTCCTAAGCGAGTTAAGAAACTTAAGTCCGGCAAAAGACACGGAAAAGTTTTAGTTTAGAGCGTAGGCAGACATTTCGATATTCTTTTATTAATTTCCGGAAAATAATAGAAGTCCGAGGTAAATTAATTTTTTTTGTTTCAAATTTAGAAACGACAACGGGGTTTTTTAAAATTAAGAAAATTCACAATCAAAGTGAAGCAATTGCATTTACGAAATTGTTTCAAACGAAGGCGTCTTTCTTTTTTCTTCTTAACACTCCTTATTCTCTTCTCAGTGGTTGGACCAGTCGAAAATCTCGAATTTACCTACGGGACTCTACCACGTCAAGTGAACCTCAAATGGGAAGAACCAAAGGACAAGAAAGCAGACATCAAAAAGTACCTGATCTCAGCAAAGCTGACCAACATTGGCCAATGCGGGAAAAAATTCGGTGGCTTTAATATAACCAATCAGGAAACAACTGATACCCAGGTAAGCTTCCTTCACTTAACAACATATGTATTTAATATCGCACTGCTACTGAACAATTTGATGATAGTTGCAAGTTACAGAAAGGGATCGTTTTAAATGCAAGAGATACTAGGAATCAAAAGACAACACAGACATAATTTGTGAAATTAGAATCTATATTACTCTGTCTGTCTGGGGTAATTGTTAATTATTAGTTTCCCTTGCTGAGAAATTCAGATTATCTTTTTTCTTTTTTTTTTCCGCCTTGCATGGGATTCGAACCGAGGACCTTTGTCCTCGCAGTCAGGAACGCTAACCATTGGATTACTGCTATCAAATGATGAGTTAATTCAAAAAGGAATAAAATATCACTTTTTGCCAAAACCGCTTGGAATCGATTCTTCTTGGATTATCTCATACTTACCAGGGGGAGACAGGGGGATGGCCTAGTTTTTCAAAAAAATATATATATATTAAGTTAGCACCTTAATTTTCTTGTTCTTTTTGTTATTTGTTTAGGCTACAGTAACCAATCTCCAGCCCAATTCCCAGTACGAAATAAGTGTGCAAGCACAAACACCTATCGGCCAAGGAGAAGTGTCAATGGTCTCCATGAGCACTAAAGAAGATGGTAAGAGAAAAACCGGGCAATAAATGTTTTGCTTGTAGTCTGTGGGCGAATTACTGTGTACAAGACACAATCTCATATTCCTTTCCCACATCGTTGACAGGAAGATAGACGATTCCTGGACAATAGAACGCGAAAGGCCTCGTCCTTTCACCGATGGAGGAAATACCCCAGTGTCTCGTGTACAGTAATGTTTTTACTTCTTTTTATTGTTTCTTCTTAGATAAAGGACTAAGGTGAAGCTAAACCAGTGCTTTTTGTTGTTGTTCTTTTATTCGATTAGTTTACAACTTATTACATCTTGAATATTACATTAAAAAAAATCTGAAACTTTGCCTAATAAATATGTATTGTAATTTCAATTTTTAAAATGGATTTTGATTTATAATTGATAGATTTAATATTAATAATTCCAAATTTGTAATGATAAAAAAAATCAAATTTTACTGAACACTGTCGATAAATTGTTATAATAACAGTTAAAAATAATAAAATAATATGATAAAAGTTGTTTAAATAAGTTTTATTTATTTTCTCAATAGTTGTTTAAAATAAATAAAATTGATGACAAAGGTTAGAATTCAACTCTGAGAAATTTTTATACTCTTCTTAAATTTTAACAAAAGCCTTAAAAAATTAGGAATAACTAAGATCCTTCTAAATTTCCTAATAATTTTCAAATGCCAGAATTCTGTGTAGTTTTTTCTAAAATATGGAAAAAAATATAACTGATATTTTTATCCAAGTTTCCGCATTGTTAAAACCATCAGTTATAAATCAAAATACATTTTAAAAATTAAAGCTACAAAGATTTAACTTCTAGTTAAATTATTATTATTATTATTATTAAATTATTATTTAACAAAATTTCATGTTTTTAACCAAAATTAAAATATGGTAAAAGTCGTCGACGATTAGAATAATGAAAGAAAAACAGCACAGGGCAGTTTAGATTAAGATTACTTTAAGATTAAAGATAAGATTTTGTAAAAATAGTCTGAGACAAAATTTTAGTAAAATAAATGGGAAAACAACCTTTGCAAGACATTCTCCATATTATAATTGTAAGCAGTTTAGGAATATAACATCTTTAATCAGCCGTGAACAAAGCCTTTGATATTAACATACATAGACTATCTAATCACATGTCTCATTTAATTAATAATAAAACATAAAAAATTAAAGAAAACCATTGCGTTATAAGTTGATCGGCATATGGCGTAATTTTTGGGCCTTTAAATAAACTCGTCTTCAAAATAGATCTAGATCTACTAACTTTAGATATTGGGAGTCAACTTTTAAGTAAGTTCTATACAGTTACTTTTAAGAACTTAATGTTTTTGATCTAATAATTTATACTGGGTGCAAATAGTGGAATTTCACTAAAAGGTAGCCAGGCAGGAAGTTAGATTGGCAGAAACTGTTAGATTGGAATGTTTGATGTTGATCAGTGCCTTATTCTTCGAATTCTTTAGTTTTATTAGCGTAAATTGGCTCAAATGAGTCTCCAAATAGCAAAAATCTAATCGAAATTAAAGAATAAATTCTTAAATAGGAAGATTGAAGTCGGTTGGTATTTGGAATTATCGTGTCCAGATGAGTGTTAATTATAAATTTCTACAGAGGCTAACAGACATCACTGAAGTAAATCTAAATACGTTGTAGGTCCGTAGAAACTTATCTGCTAAACTCGGGGCATTGATATTAACCACTCAAAAGAAGCGTCTTCAAAATTAAAATGAATCGAATTTTGTTCTATTTCGTCTGCATCATTACTCTCGTGAGAAGAAAGTTAAAGTTATAAATTTCCAGTTAAAGTTATATTCTTTGTATTTGAAAACTATTTGAAATTTAACATTAATTGTCCGATTTAGAATGTAGTGGGGGGTTACTATGTCTTAATTTATTTAAGGGAGTTATTTAATTTTGTAAACAATCATTTTTCATTATATTTTACACAATTTTCAATATGTAATTTTCAATATGATTTTTATTTTTAATTTCAGCTCCAGCTGCGCCTCCAGCAAATCTCAGAGCAGCGAAAATCGAGAAAACCATGATTGAATTTGTGTGGGATTCAGTTCCCTGTGACAAAGCCAATGGTATCATCATTACATACGAATACAGTATGAAACAGAAAAGAAGTCCACGAAATAAAAGATCAGAAGACTGGTTCATTCCACCTACTAAAATTAATGGTAATTAAATTTCAAATACTAAACTAAATACATTTCAAATAATACAATTTTTTTTTTTGAAAGGAATATTATTGCCCGTGATAGGATAGTTATACAAAACCGGAAAATAGTCGAATAGTCTTGATTATTTAACGCTTACCTCACAGTTGTGACTGAGATTGTCACCGAAAGATACAATTTTCAGTTCCGCTCGTTTTCAAACGTAAGTTCGCAAAATTCGGTGCAATTTTTTTTATTCCAAAGTTGTTGTCCACATTGTTGAACCAAAAAGATTTAAAGAAGACAAAACATTTGATAAAAAAAGACAAATAAAGAAGGCACGTAGGATCAAGAAAGGTTTCGCACCCCGAGCCATTACCAATGAGAATCTGGGACGGTCATTTCGTCAATTTTAGGACTCATCAGTCAGATATACCCACGGTGATGGCTCAGAGAGGGTGGGAAAGGTTAAGAATCCCACTCCTGCCAGTGGAACCCTCCTCTCCAAAAGAAACAACAATAAACAAAAGAGCTTTAAATTCCCACCAGACTCCAAAGGAATTTAAATAAAGCATTCAAAAACAGATTAACACCACAATAAAAAACATACACACACTTAAGAATTCACTGAGCTGTTTTTAGTATTTTCGACCACGGGAATCCAGAAGTTATAGGTTTTCTAACCATCATCAACTGGATTCGCCCAGTTTTTGTTGTTCTATTCAAAAAAAGCTTTCACAATCAATAATGTAAACAAAAAAGCTTTAATGTGCCTAGATTAACTTTAAAAAGATAAATAAGACACATAGGAACATGAAAGGGTTTCGCACACTGATTTACTTTTTGTCTTTAATTACCTTGCCTTTTTTTTTATGTCAATCTAGGCATGGTAAATCTTTTTTGTTTACAAAATTTTAGTCTTAATTCCTCGAATTTAAAAAAAAAAAAAAAATTTAATATTTTTTTTTCATAAAACGGATAAATAATAACTTTCTTTTGAAGGTGATTTACTGGCCTTCAAAAGTGAGATATACCTTCTGGCTCACCTATGTTGGACAGTTCATAAATTAAATTAAATTTTGGGAGACTGGATTAAATCTCTATTCTGTCCTAAATACTTTTAGTAATTAAAAACAGCTGTTAAGAAAGTGATACAAAAATTTAAATTTATCGTATTTATCGGCCATTAATGAGTTATCAGTTCATAACCATCTTCATGCAAATACAAAACATGCATATTAATAAAAATTAATATTAATTAAAATATTAAAATATAAAAATTAAAACATGCATCTAATAATCTGACAACTCGAGGCATATTTACTTATAACAACTGTATAATTATATGTGTAGAATTATTGAATGAGTGAAATTAATAATCTATTATTAAATTGTGCATTTAAATCTTACTTTTTGTGGTCTTAGAAATGAGATTTACCTGAAGCTTGTTTTACTTTATTTTATTAATAGATACCTCAGTCTCTATCAATGGTCTAACGCCTTTCGCCAAATATGGTTTTGCTCTTCGTGCCTTTACTAAAGCCGGCCCCGGACCCCTATCAGAAGAACTCATCGTCAGAACCCAAGACGACAGTAAGAACCTCTCTAATATTAAGAATCTACTGTACATTTACTGAAATTTATTAAGGAAAATGGATAGTATTTTCAGGGATCGGGAGGGAATCAGTGGACAATGCCTACATTTTTTAATTTCGTGTTATGCAAACTAAATACTAGTATAAAAATTTCTTTATATATATGCAATTGATTCTAATATTAAATATCATAAAAAATCAATAAAAAATAATTATTTAAAATATTCTTATTGATAAATACATTACTTGTGAAACGAAGTTCTCAAAATTTGCTACCTTGCAAAAGGTAACAGAATACTACTTCTTCAACGCTTACAAAGTGGCTTGGTAGTATTTACTGTTTCCTTTGTACTTTTGTCATATTGATATTTATTGAAAAAAATAAAATCGTAATTATTTATAAAATTTTAATTTCTGCCAATCACAAAGGAGAAAATTTAAGAACATTTGAAGATACATGACAAAGGATATCACTATACACTTCAAGTAACTCGTCTGCAAACAAACAAATGAAAGTGATTATAGTCTTCTAATTTTTATATATGAAATATCTTAATGAAATCTGATTCGTTCTTTATTTTCAGAGCCACCTCCACCATTGATGGAATTTATAGATTCTTCAGCAACCAGTCTGACTGTGCAAATTTCGAAATCCCGTCGTCCTCACAGCGCCGTTCTTCAGTACATGATCCAATGCACCTACGACAACAACGACACTCAGACCATTACAGTGAACATCACCGATGACACTCAACCGATTCAATACACGATTAAAGGACTGAACCCTTTTACTCCTTATACTTTACAGGTATAAACAGAGATTTAAAAATAAGTTTTTCTACAACTTGAGACTTAGAGCGCAATTCACTTACAGTATAAAGTAGTTATATGTCCTTGACAGTTTGCTTTGAATATATAATTTCAGAATTGAAAACAAAGTGTCATAACCATTGCTTTCTTGATAACGAATACAAAAACTATGTTCGCCCGCCTATCTTCCCACCTTGAGTATCTGCGCCTAGTTTATTGTGATTCATTTAGGCAAACTACATAGATACATTCTGACTTCAGCCGTCCTTAGAAAATATAAGGACTATCTATTATATCCTGTCTGTCATCGAACTCGATCTGCGGCCAAACCGCAAAAAAAAAAAAAAAATAGGGCCCGGATTTTTGAGACTCAAAATGTTAAGTATAGGCGTGCAGTTAATGACTTAAAACAAAAATCTCTAAAAATGTCTGCCCATTCAATCAAACGTACAGAAAATCCGTTCATGTAAATTCTATCGGATGATATATAAATAAGGAACATACACCCAAATTCTTCAAATGATTGAATGGATGTGGTCTAAAGTGATTCATTCACGCCAAACTAGATAATGTACATCGTCAAACTGTCAAACATCTGTCAAAAATTCTTTCTTCATGGAATTAGTGATAATACAGTTTCTAAGGGGTTTTTTGTTTTTTTTTCATTTAACTTCATTTTGCTAGCCCTTCGTCTGTTTAGTTACATTTTTGAAATGTTTGAAATTCTGTAAATAACTAAAGCCATTCATTGGTTCTGTATTCTGTTATTTGTATTCTTCCTTTCTATTGGCTATTTATATTCTGTTATTTGTATTCTTCCTTTCTATTGGCTATTTATATTCTGTTATTTGTATTCTTCCTTTCTATTGGCTATTCTTATCTGTAATCCTGTGCGATTGACTATTCGTTGATTTGTTGCTGTTTTGGAAATTTGCAGGGAAGGATTTACAGTGCTCACGCCGAGAGATGAAACTCCCAGAATGCAACGCAGATTACAGATTGTCCTTTCCTGGCCGTTCGCGACCTCTTCTATTTGAATGTTAGCGAATGGCCAGGAAAGGACAATCTATAATCTGCGTTGCATTCTGGGAGTTTCATGTCTCTGCGTGAACACTGTAGTGCATTTTCTCGGAATCCATTTTTTTAATGGTTGCTAATATTTGTATTTTTGCAATCAATTCTAAAGAACACCCAGAGAGCTCAAGAATGTTATTCTCATATATTCATATTGTAAATATAGTTTTATTATATACTGAATTGCCCACCTAATACTTTTCTCTAAAATATTTAATTACTTTGAAGTTTAATGAAAATTCATCAGATCAAACATTCTCCTCAAAAGTTAATTTCAAATGCATTCGAAACTCAACTCATGTTACAGGTTGCAGCCAAGACTGAAGTGGACTGGAGTGAACCATGTGAACCACAAATAGCATGGACAAAAGAAATCGGTAAGATAATTCATCAATAACCATAGCAGATGTTAATATTCGATCCAAGAAAGAAAATATCGATAAGAGTAGGATTTAATTATCTATTCCATAGCATAATAATATTAAAAATAACCTTTTATTTACATATTATTAAAAACCATACAACAAATGAGAAATGAATATGTTTATCGAAAACGCTGTCTATAGCTGTTGTTAAAAAATTGATGTAGGTTTGTAGTAGTGTAATTAATAAATTGTTTAATAACCATTCCCAAACTCCTGGGTTTTAAAAACACTTTGGTAACATTCCCAATTAAAAAAAGACTCGTAAATTAGTTTTCTGTCTAATAACTTTTAAATCTGCATATTGAATCTTCTTATAACTTGGTTGCATATTTACAGGCAAAAGACAATCTAACTTTTATATTTGAAGACCTTTCCGTTGGGTCCCTGCCACGAAACAGTGTTTAGTAGCAAAATTATGGAAATTAACATTGTGTTTAGCCTCAGAATGATACAATAAAACTGGCTAGGAGAAAAAAATAGTAGTATAACACACAGAAATGTGTAATGGGTTACGCGAAGTTTTATAGTTAACTCCTCCCCTTCCACTAAGTAAATCGAGGATAGTGATTTCATTGATGGATTGACCAGAGCAGATGTCCGTGTAGTAAGCATTTAACTCACGTGACATTCATAATAAGGAATCCTATGACAGTTGTGTCGCGTTTATTCAGTGTTCATCAGTCAGGTTCACCCCCATCTTCTCGATAACGAGTCGATTAGGAGATGTATAAAATGAAATGGATATTATGAAGTGATTCGTAAGGGTATTAAAAAGAAAAATGAATAAACGATTCCAAAATCTACTATTTCGTTTTACTTTCAGAGCTACTTTTACCATCTTTCAAGAAAATGTCCATTTGATGGGAATTTGATGTAGTAACAGTTCGATTGTAGTAACTGAGCAACGAATGCCCTTTTATTAATACTAGTACTATTAATCACAATTTCTGTTGATATTAATTAATTCAAATTTTATTTTACTTTTAGGTCCCTCTCCGCCCAGGGATCTCCATCTTGATTCAGCGGAAGAAAATGCGTTGCGAATTTCCTGGAGTCCACCCGAAAAACCGAATGGAATACTGATTGGATATATAGTAAGAATCTATAGTATTTAACACTTATTTCGTAAAATGAAATCTTCAGCAAACCGTTTAAAAAATCTTGTTTCTATTGTCGGTTGGAACAACAAAGTGGTGTAAGATACTCCAATCTTTACATTTGAGACCATATTGCACATGGAGCTCACTTCCAACATCTTTTTATAACTTCCACGAATAAAAGTGAGTATTAAATGAGTTTTTTGCATTTTCATTTCTTAGCCGCGTGAGTGACTATCTGCATCTGACCACAAACAATGCATGGTAGCGCTGGAACTATAACTAAATGGGCGGCAGCGCAAATCAAGCACCGGTATTAAGTGGCTCATCCTGTATTATACAGTCATTACTTATAAAGCAATACTAATGTAATTCCATCTGAAATACACTCATTACCAAAAAAAAAACGACGACCCTAGAAGAAGTTGTCCGATTGTAATGAAATTTCGTATGCAAACACATTGGGACCGCCCATGCAAATGATTAAACTTTGGTGTCCAATGAGTGAATAGCGAGAGCTACAGCGCATCGGAACTGCGCACTCAGCAGGTGTATATAAGAAGCGATTCTCAATCTGATGGTCAAAATTTCTGTTGCATTGCGAGTTAGGATACCTTTCAACGACTGAAAAAATGCTTCGCCGCAGGATTCGAGCTCATTACGTGCAACTGTCAGAGTTTGAAAGAGGTCGTATCATTGGATTGAAAGAGGCAGGCAAATCGCAGAATCGCTCGTCATATGGGTCGAAATGATGCGGCGATTAGAAGATGCTGGCAGGAATGGGTGGATAATGGCAGATTTCAGAGTCATGAAGGTAGCGGTCGATCTAGGGCCACAGCAGAGCGGGAGGATAGAGTGATTGTCAGATCAGCTGTCAAAGCGCCTGAATCATCGTTATCATCCATCAGACGTGCGACCCGCACACGAGTGTCCACCATGACCATTCACAGACGGCTGAGAGAGCGACATCTACGCTCGTACCGACCGCTACGCCACCTGCACACCGTCGGGCCAGATTACAGTGGTGCTTGGCTCGATCCGGTTGGAATGATGCTGACTGGGACGTATAGTGCTTAGCGACGAATCCCGCTTCCAACTGTGTCCTGACGATCGTCGCAGACGTGTCTGGAGACGCCCAGAGCAGCGTGCCGATCCTGCTTTCACTATTGCACGCCACACAGGCCCTCAACCAGGAGTTATGATCTGGGGTGCCATTTCCCTTGATAGCCGGACCCCTTTGGTCGTCATTAGCGGCACACTTACAGCACAGCGGTACGTCGACGACATTCTGAGACCTGTTTTGCAGCCTTCCTTTTGCAGTACCCTGGTCTTATTTTTCAGCAAGATAATGCCAGACAACATATGGCACGTGTTGCTATGACCTGTCTTGCAGCTTGTGAAACACTTCCTTTCCTTGGCCAGCCAGAACCCCAGATCTTTCTCCAATCGAGCATGTCTGGGATATGATGGGAAGGCGACTGCATCCACCAGGGAATGTGGATGACCTAGTCCGACAATTGGAGCAAATTATCAAAGAAATACCGCAGGACACCATCAAGGAGCTTTATCATTCAGGGTAGAGGTGGGTCAACACCTTATTGAGCTCGTTACTTTGTAACTCTGAAATAAATCATTCAATTTGTCTGAAATTTTAATCATTTTCTATTTTGTACCTAATCTTCCTCTCCACCAATTTTTGTCTCCTTCGGACAACTCCTTCTAGGTCGTCGTTTTTTTTGTTAATGAGTGTAATTTTTTACAATGCACTACAGTTCCATCTTTTAACAAAACTTTTCAATTATAAAAAGGATTATTGTTAATTTGATATTTTCTTTAAATATAAATCACACACTATTAATAAATAAATTTTAAGCAGTTTTCGAAGAATAGAAATTAATAAGAAAGATGATGCCATCTAACGAAAGAGTAAAATTTAAACTTAACTTTTTTTGTTATGAACTTAAACGAACTTTCAGAGTATTTTTAAGTTGTTGATCATTACATTACGGTTACTGTCATTGGTTTAATAGTTAATATCCAAAGAAAGGGAATTTCCCCCGATTTGAATACCCTCCTATATGGTAAATTATTAAAACACTTCTCCTTTTGAATGAAGATCGAGTATCGGCTTGAGAATACCAAAGAGAAAGACGATGTTATTGAATCTGATCAACGGTATATGAAGCTTCCCGCGGACAATTCAACGCTGTCGATTCCTCTTCTAAATTTGGTGTCCGATTCCGACTACGAAGTCAGTATCATCGCTACCAACAGAATAGGGGACAGTCTCGAAATAAAGAGGACATTTAGGACACGTGGAAAAGATAATGCCGTACCAGAAACAGGTAAGAAGTCTTTTACATTATTGTTGAATTATTACAGTTCTTAATTATATCCAGAGTCCGGCTTCTCAGGTGGTAAGATGTTTGAACACGGGTTCGATGTCATGGATTTTTTTTCCTGTCTGATTATTCCACCTTCAGACAAGCCTATGGGAGGTCCCTATCAGAGGAAGTTACTTTTAAAAAGTAACTGCATTACCGTTACAATTACTTCTCCCAAAAAGTAGCAAAATCACAAGTTACTTTTTAACAACCAAAAAAAAAAAATTTCGTTAAAAGCATACTAAGAATTTATATTTTAAAAATTAATGTTGTAATTGCCATATCACGTTATAAAATCGATTGATTGTATTACAAAATTAATGTGAGATTAATTTTACTTCTGTATTTCATTTACATTTTTCTTTAATTTAAATGCTTTATAGAGCAGTTTTCTCAATGTTTTTTTATTTCACGGCGCACTTTTTCATTTCGTTAAATCCCACAGCAATACACACATAGCAAAATCCTTTGAAAAACCCCAACATGATTTTCACATGAATAACAGACAATTTTAAGCATTTAAAAATGTCCTGATATGATGAAAAAAAAAATACTGTTTTAAGCTAATTGGAATGTAAATGAATCCGTTATTAATCTTTATTATTAGAAAGAAATTGAATGGTAGTTTAAATTCATGTTTGCGCAGATAATGCAATGTCAAGAATTTAGTCTAGACAGTGAGCTTCTATGAATGTGAGTGCTTTAATCTATTTTTAAAAAATGGAAAATTTATGTTAAGCCTAGATGAGAAAGGTTTTCCAAACAATTTTTAATTCAGAAGATATACTAATGCATTGATGTACGATTTTCCATTGTAACATCAAGTCAATTTTACATTTGCCATCAAGAATATATTTTCCTTCAGAAATCCAAACATCTTGTTTTGTATTTTAAAAGTCTTGAAAATAACCACGAGGGAAAAGGGTTGTTCATTTTAAAAATGTATAATTACATGCCGAACAAACCTATCTTTTCATAACGTCTCAATGGTCATTGGTTATATCTGCAAATTCTTTTAAATTAAATGGAATTTATCGATTTTTTTTTTTTTTTTTTAATATATTGTCAATCTGAAATTGTGTTTATTCAGTAGCAGTCGTATTTAATCAAATAATCTACGCTCATTATTTTGCCTATTATAAATGTTACTATCCAAAAGTTGTTTTTTTTTTTTTTTTTTAATGCACTTTTAAATTAAAAGTTTCTGTAATTTCTTAACAGCGAATTTTTATTTTGCCAAATTTTTTTATTTAAGCTGACATTTTTTGTTTTGTTTTCGTTCATTGTGAAATTTATTTACGTTGTAAAATAAAATTACAAATAAAACAAAATAAATAAGATTTTTTATAAAACATGAATTATTTTTGGTGAATTATTGCTTTCTTGAGCATAAATTAACCCTTTATTTTTTTCCCTTAATTAAATCTAAATTCAACACATTTGAGGAAGTTTTTTTAATTTGTTTCTCCTTTACATATGGTTTTCCAATCCTTCCCATTTTTTGGTATTAAAGTTTATTTTTTTAAAATTAATTCTAAAAAAAAATAAATCAAATCGTGGATATTTTTAAAGTGAAATTATTTAGTCATTTTTTTTTTTGTTTTTATCACAATTGAAGTATACTGGTTCCTGTGAAGGCAATTTCGAAAAGCGAAATCATGTTTTTCTCTCTAACTTTTGGCGCCACGTTTCATAATTCCTTATACAATCAAGGAATGTTTCTCAAAGGAATGGAAACAGTCTTTGTTCGCTTACAGAGATTCGGATACATATGTTTATTTATCAAAAAATATTCAAAAATAAATGAATAAACAAGCAGTTTTCTTATTAGCAAGCAATATTTATATCAAATTAGATTTATTCAATTTGAAACATCGGCTTAATCACGATAAGGTACAGGGTTATTGAAATTCTCAAAGGAAAGCATATATATATATATATATATGCTTAATTACAACATTACTTCTTACTAAGAACAGTGTACATTTATTTCAAATGAAAGTTCGAATGTATGATGCTAAGTGCTAGCATTGTGCTGAGTAGCCTTCTGCATTTTGAAGTAAACTACTCAAGAAACTCGTAAAAATCGTGTTTCTTCGTCGACGATTCAAACAACAATGACTGGGATAAGACCATAGATGAGATTTGGATTTATTTTCCAAGATAATCTTCACAGAAAAGCTCTTGAGCAACACTACGTCCCGGTAACTGATACGGCGTTTTTGAAACAGCTCTTGCCAAGCCTCCCAATAGCTTGGTGTGGAAGTAAACCAAAAAAAAATGGACAAAAAAAAGTAACGCAAAAAGTAACGCGTTTTTGTTACTCCATTACAATAAAGTAACTGAGTTATAGTTACAGTTATTATTATATTTAATGAGAAGAATCCGCTGACATAGGTCACCTCTGTGACCCCTTGAACAGCGTTGGACGAAACACAGAAGAAGAAAGAAACAGCCATGCCACTGCCGGGATTCGAACCCAGGTACTGGCGCGCACTGGTCGCCACGGCTGGCCGCCGCCGAGACCGCACGACCACGCCAGCACGGCTAGTTACAGTTACTCAATTAAAAATAACGGCATTATCGTTATCGATTGTTACTACAGACGTGATGCTTTAACTATAATTAACTTCATACTTCTGTGATTAGGGTTATGGCTGTAGCTTTACAACTTTGATTAATAAATCTAAATAATGAACAGGATTTTTCCCAAGATTTCTTTTAGTCCACTGAATAAGCATTAGGTGCTCACTATCTCAGTGCTGCTTTTTATGTACGACCCCCTTCGGATAGTTCTATTTCCATAGGTTTTCATTAAATTTCTTTTTCTTTACCATTTCATGAGTAAATCCAAAATCCTATATTTCCTGGTTCTTATTATTGTCAGCCTTCTTTTAATAATTCAAATATTCATCAAATTAAATAATAGTGTTCACTCTTTATTATTTTCGTCTCCATTTTATTTTCTCTTATCATCCTTTTTAGCTGACATTGAAACTCCTCGTCCACCTACAATCCACGAGAAGAAGGAGAACGCAATTTATATCACTGTTCATCAGTCACCTTCGAAACCAAGGTAAGTTTTATTTAATGTAATAGTAAAGGGTTCTCTTCTAAAGTTTACTCAAAATGGTTATAGTATATATATATGTTTCTTATCACAAGCAAAGAAAACAAAAAATTAATTCTATGTTTAACACTTTGCCTAATAATACCAAGTGTCTTCTATGTTTGGAATCAACCGGAGAGGAACCACTTTGATTTTATCTACAAGATTTTTCTTTTCTTTTCTTCACTACGTCCCAAAAGAGAAACAATTACATTAAAAAAAATATTAAACACACAAAAGGTTAAAAACCA
>JAFIDM010004315.1:63498572-63530124 GCA_023159025.1 Thereuonema tuberculata | reverse complement strand
AATACTTTGTTTCAGGGCTTATCAGGTAATTGTAGAAAATGCTGATAACAACGAAATAGTAGATGATAATGATCTGACCGACTACGAAACAGCGGCCGCCGATGGACGAGACTATTACATTGCAGCCGAGATTGAAGCAGACAAAGTACCAAGTGAAGGTTACCGAATTCTGGTAGGAGACGACCAGACTTACGGGAAATACAGGAACCCGCCTTTGGATCCTAACAAGAAATACTTAATCAGCGTACGGACTGTCCACGGAGACGGATCTGTAAGTAATACGAGAAAGAACTCAAAGCCTACTTTTCATCGAATATTATTTCTTAAAATTTCATTTTTGTTTCTCAAAAGTCGTGAAAACGACAAAAACGAAAAAAAAAAACCTACATTTATATTCATATTTTTAATGTCTAAATACAAACATTACAAATTTTTCATTTTCTGAAAAAAGTGAATTAAATCCGCGCTATATTTACTGAAATTGTCTAAATTTACTTTTAGTATTTATGAAATCACACGGAAAGGATTAAGGACTTGTTATTCATTGTCTAATACTGGCCGAACACGAGGCGATATTTTGGGACAATCAGGCCCAATTTGATTGCTGGCAACCGTTTGCCCCAATTTGATTGTCCCAACCTGAACAATATTGCCCCAATTTTATTGTCGGTACCAAAGGAACAATATTGGCTCAATATTAGTTGTCGCAAAATATTGCTGGTACGAAAGCGAATCAAATGAACGGATGAAATCACGTGACAATGCTGACGTCGAAGGAGGCGGGACTTTGAAAATCGGAAATTCAGTCACTCACGCCGGCCATTTTCTTTGAGAAACAAGGCTTAAAATCAGCAAAATGGGTCGGCCCAAAACAGATAATTCCAACAACAACATTTTGTCAATTGATAATGAAAGAATCGTAATTGATTTCTACAGAGGGACGGCGTTTAATACTATAGCAATTCTGTACGAAAACACGCTCTCTCTTTAGCTCTCCCTAGTGAGAGGCGCCGTAATCATAAAAATTCAGGACAATATTGGTTCAGGAGAAACTACGTGTTCGCGCTTGATAAAGTTGTCCGCAATCAAATTGGGCCAACTTGTCCCAATCATATTGCCATAAAATCGCTCCGTGTTCGCCTAGCTTAAGACAATGAGATAGTAGCAGAAATAGGATAGAAATCCAGTGTTTATTTTCCAGTGCTTTTCTATGGGGATTTTTGTTGAGAAGAACCCATTTGGAAAAGATTTCAAGTTATGAAAGTCAGTGCTCGAATACGTCGAAGTATCAAGATGACCCATACAGAAGTTAAAAAGTTATTAGGGAAAAAAAAAAAGACAACGCTCGCGAGCGCACACCAACTGACAGATTTGATGCGCCTCACTTTCTTGTACTCGTTACGGTTATTTTTTTTTATTATTGTTGCTTTTTTTTATGTGGGTCCCACTCCCGGGAGCGGGATCCATAACCTTTCTGAGCTCATCATCGAGGGTAAATCTGGAGTCCTAACAAGGACCAAACAGCTGTCCCACATTCCTGTCGATGATAAGCTCAAGGTGTGTAAGCTACGCTTTTAATTTCCTTCAATAGCTTATTACAATCCTAATAAAACCAAATTAAGTAATCCTAAAATAAGTCACTCAAAATCATATGGAAACGAAAAGAACTGTATTATGTTATCACATGTCAACAACACGATTGTTTTTATATTGGAGAAAGCAAGCACAAATTAAAAAAAACCTAGTTTACCAACATAATTACACTTATAAAAACTTCAACACTAAGAGTTCTTTATTTCTGCACATGTGTTAGAAAAAGCTCATTTTCTTTTTTTTAATGATACAGAAATTCTAAAAAGATGTAATAATTACTTTAAAAGAAAAAGCATCGAAAGCTATTGGATACATTTTTCAAATTCATACAATAAACAACTATCGAATCAACATATGAAATATTATAAACAGTTTTAATGTGCAGTTTAAAATTAACTAAATGCCGACCATAAAAGCACATATACAAAGTTAAAAAATAAAATAGTACGACATAGTTTCGAACCCCCGTCTGTTGGGGGATTCCTTATCAAGTATCCCCCCCTTTGTTAAGGGGGGGGATATTTGATAAGGAACCCCACAACAGACGGGGGTTCGAAACGAACGTCGTACTATTTAATTTTTTTATCTTTGTATGTGTGCTTTTATAGTCGGCATTTAGTTAATATGAAATATTATTTCAATTTTCTAAAGGACCCACATAAAAGGAGAAAAAAGAATTATAAGACTATCACTTTTTGTTTACTATCTAATTTCCATTTTTTAACACTAGATGGAGCCTTTCCCGCAAATGTTCTTGTTAACCAATCTTAATATTAATCTTTCTCGTTTGTCGATTACATCACATGTCCAACCCTGAATTATACAAATGAATGTTCCCCCACCCTCTCTCCCTTGAACTGATCGTAACCCGACGATTACCGGGTTGAAACCGTCCTCGATGAGTATTTTATTATTTTTTGGATTTTAATATTTTAACAAATCATTTTTTTATTCCTGTGTGCTCATTATTTTTTACGAACATCCTCGTCTATAAATATTTCAACCAATTGCACACGTTAAATGTTGATTTAATCTTTAAGATAACGAAGGGTTTAACTTTTTAACATTTATTTATAAACCTTCTACTTAGTTCAGTATGATAACCGTAGTGTAGGTTTGATCTAGAATTGTAATTCTCCTTGACCTGTCGGATAAACCCGTTGCAGTAGTTAAATGCATTTGCTTTTAAAATTTCAGCTTTCGTGGGCGATAAAGAAAAGAAGTCATAGAATACAATTTTAATTAGAAATAGTCTTATCCGTTCGTCTTTTAATGAATATAATTTGAGAACAATCGCCCACTAAAGCTGAAATTTTAAAAGTGAATGCCTTTAACTACTGCAACGAGTTTATCCGACAGTGTTTTGAAGCCTTGCTATGCGTATATCGGAAATTGGCATACCAATTTTAATTTTAGAGACCCATTTGGGAGCTATTGTGATAGCGACCAAAATCGCTAAAATACACCAAATGGTTATTTTCTCCGATTGCAGTGGATATTCCTGCACGATATTGGAACAAATAAAGCCTATGATGAACACGTTCGATCGTCGATTAATATAACCTGTAACATGAAAAAGCGCCTCATGAAAGAACCAAATATTATTCATGAACTCCGATTTCATGTTATTCAGGAAATTTGAAGAGATAGAAGAGCTCAGAGGTCACGGCGAAAACACGGGCAGTACATTTTCCGAGCTTCCTTATCGCCCTCCCTAAGCCATTGTGCAGTCTGGATGATGTAGGAGAACGCTCCGAGATCCTTCAGGTTTCTTTGTAAGGATGTTCGTGACATGCCAAGCTTCAAGGCTGTTTTCCGTTGACTACGTCGTGGCGACTGCAACACTTGATCCAGTACACGCCCTTGATTGTCATTGGTTGTTACAGTTCTGGGACGCCCTGTACATCCTCGGCGCTACGTCAATACACTACCAGTACATCTAAACTTGTCAATCACTGCTAGGATGACGCTGTTGTTGGATGCAGGTTTGCAGAACTGCTGCGCAACACCACTTTCACTCGCTGTCTACTAGGACCATTATAACGGCCTAATCTATATGAGCGATTATATTGCCCCACAATAAACACCTTTTCCTCTGTTGTCAGAACCATTATCACATGCCCAGTAAAAGCCACGGCAATGGAATGTTCCATAGCATATTCTGTTCTCGGGGAGTCATGGTTCTGACGCATTCCGTTCGAGGGGTGGGCACCGTGCTTCGGTACTGTTTGTTTTGGGCCATCCTGTATTATTTTTAAATTTTGTTATTATTATGGGTCGCCCTTAAATTTATGCTTTAGCACAACATTGTATTCACGTGTCTTATTTTTGTATTATAATTCTTAATAAATTTTGACGGGATATTTTGATTGAAGATTATTAAATCAACATATCCCACTTACAATACAGCACAAAACAACTGATATTTTAATTAATTCGTGCTTGATTTTTTTTTATTAATATTTTAATTTTTTGCTGTTATTTCTTTATAGAAATTTTCGCGTCTTGCCCAGAATTACGATCCTGTAGAAGTTTCAGGTACGTTTTAGCAAATTTCTTCCAAACAACAAGCTAACTTATTAAAATTATAATTAATTACAATTTGTAAAGAAACAATATATGTAGAGTATTTGTAAATAAACAGTAACAAAAAAACAACAACAAAAACCACACACACTTTTAAGGTTTGCTATATAAGCCCTAACTGTTACTTATAGGAACACGTCCTGTTTTGCCGTCAATTGAGGTGATAGAAGATGAGGAAAAAGGTGTCTACATCAAAATTCTTCGAACTAAAACTGGAGAACAACCTAAGTAAGTACCACCTACGATTTTAATAAGTTTTACTTTCAGCAATAGTGAATTAGGATGATGCATTTTTTGGAAGTTACTGCTTCCTTTCTCTGAAATTAAATGACTAAGTTTGATACAATGTTTTTGTTTTTATTTACTAATTTAAATTCTTTTGAGCAATAACAGATTTTTTTGTAATTGTTTTTGATTTATTCTAATACTGACTTACTATTTGGAATTGATTCCATTTGCATAGACATTGGTGGTTATCACTTGAAAATAAATGTATCATGGCAAAATATTTTAAGATGTATTTTAAAATCGACAGATGGTGTTCTATATAGTGTTTCAGTTATTTTGGCTCAGACCAATCTAACACATTTTGTAAGAGACTAGCCGGCTTTAAATTGTAAACAATACGCACAGTACAATGTTGAAATCCAACTTATTAATTAACCGTATCGTATATTTATTCAAATTGGTGGCGCGATTTTAAAACGGCGCGAGCGCCATCTATCGCCAGTTTTCGGAATGTTTAAAATGTACTCATTGAGAACTGCAGTAGCGCCAACTGTGGGTAGTTTTGGGAAGTTTTTCATTTATATCATGCGAACTACTTGATCGACCGGGATGAAAAGTAGCCTATGTCGTACTTCGTGTCCCAGACTACCTAAATGCAAAATTTCATACCTATCCATTGCGCCGTTGAGGCGTGATTGAATAACAAACAAACTTACAGATTTTCGCTGTTGTAATAGATAATTAGGATGCTGACTTATGTATTACATAATTCGTGGTAATTTAAGTTCCATATCTTTCATTACAATTTTATTAGTTAAAATTATGTTTTGGGAGAATTTTTGATTCCTTGCAATGTTACGATGTGAGATTCTCAAGGTTGTCCTCTTCAGTTGACTTTTTTTTGGTTAAGATTAAGATATATATAAAGCTCTTGATACCATTTGACTTTAAATTCTTAATTTTTGTTTTGTAAATACAGTGAAACCTCCTTTAACGGACACTCCGAATAGCGGACACCTCTAATTAGCGGACATTATTGCGGGTCCCAGTCCCTTAAAATAGGACATTCCATGTTATCCACTCCGAATAGCGGACACTCTGAATAGCGGACAGTTATTTTAACTGTAAAAATTTTTTATTTTTTTTTTCGATTAACATTTCGCAAACGCATCATGGTTGTATTTAGATCGGTGTCCCATACATTGATACATTGTATCGGTGTCCTATGATTCAATGCACGAATCTGAGGCCCTTTTTTTCACTGCAGTTACTTTGTAAATATCAATCCCTCGTAAAGCTATCCTATAAACGTGTTGATTAAATTTAGTGCGAATTAAAATGGCGTCAAAAAGGAAGAGATTGGCACTGAAAGAAAAAATTGATGTTCTTGAAGTTGCTGAAAAAGAAAAGCTGAGTGTGCGTTGTCTTGCTGAACGTTTTAAAGTTGGAAAAACTCATATAAGTGAACTTTTAAAGGACAAAGATGAGATTAGAAAAATGTGGATGGTGAATTCAAACGAAAATTCGAAGAAATTGAAATTTCGTAAAACTGAAACAAGCAAAATCGACGAAATGGTGATAAAATGGTTCCGCTTTGCTCGTGCAAAGAACATTCCTGTTCAAGAAAAAGCCAGAGAAGTCGGTCAAACTTTAGGATTGGACACGTTTAAGGCATCAAATGGATGGCTAGAAATTAATTTTCTATATACTGTAATTAATTTTATCATTATTTAAGTAAGACAAACGGATTAGTACTCATTTAAAAAGAAATATAGTAAATAATTTGCAATTGTTCATATTCTCTCATACCGCAATGATAATTCTAGAAATTTAATTAAGAATGTACGTAATTTTTCATTAAATGACATACTGTAAGCTAAAAAATAAAAAAAAGACAGTCCTCCCCAATAGCGGACACCTCTCAATAACGGACGAAACTTCCGGTCCCGTGACTGTCCGTTATTCGGAGGTAACACTGTATTTACTTCCTTTTGATGTGTATTCTACACATTTTATGTTTATCTGTAGCACGATCTCCGAATGCTTTGTAGACATCTCATATATCTGTGAACTATTATTACATATCCGATGTTTGCTTTCTTTGTTTACGGTGATCTGACATTCACCAATGATTATGTGACAGTAGCAGAGCCGTCGCGTGGGCGGGACGACCGGGACGATGGCCCTGGGCGCCGCGGCAACGGCAAAAATAAAAAAAAATTGGAAATTCGTTTTTTTTTTTTTTTTTGGTTGTTGAATTGGAAATTCCTGGGCGCCGCGGCACGGCAAAAATAAAAAAAAAAAAACGGAAATTCCATTATTTTTTTTTTGGTTGTAGATTTTTGGAATGGTGGGGGGGGGGGCACAAATATCAAGTGTAGGGCGCCTCACGAAATCTTGCCCCGGGCGCCAACAAACCACGCGACGGCCCTGGACAGTAGTTCATAGAATATGGTAGAGAAATCTAACTGCCTTTATTGCAAACAATATTTTTTCCACGACTTGATATGTAATCGAAAGTTTTTGGTTCATTGGAAAATAATAAAAAATTAATAATAATTGTCTTTATAGAGCTTACCAAGTAATTATTGAAGAGCAAACCAACACAGCTGAAATCGATACGTCCAAACTGTCCAACTATTCCACAGCTGATGATCTGGGTCATCCTTATTATATCACCGCAGAAATTGATGCAGCCAACGTGAGTGAGGACGGTTACACGCTGCTCCTTGGTGATGGGAAACATTACGGAGAGTTTTCGAACGTGCCTCTAAAAGAAGATAAAAAATACAGATACCACGTGAGAACAGTCAACGCCGATGGACGAGTAAGTGCCTGTTGTACAATCTTAATTAGGATGAATTTTTTCAGAAGTTTTTGATAGTCCTATATTTTGATGTAGACTTTACAATTTTAAGCAAAATTAATATAGTAAATAAACAAAAGATTAGTATTTTTTTTCCTTGAATGTTTTCTGATTTGTTAGATACTGAAATGATCGTAGCACTTTGTAAACCGTATTTATCATTATAGAATTATAAGATTTAATAAAAATAAAAGAAGCAACTTTTTTTATGTAATAAGTGTAAACTACAGTAGAGTCCCGCTAATCCGGACTTTAGTTTTACCCATCTAAAACTTGTGTTATGTGCATTTTAAGGCAAATTCCGTTTAATCCGGATTTTCGATGATCCGGTCAGGGTCCGGTCTCATCTAGTCCGGATTAACGGGACTCTACTGTACTTAGATTCTGATATTTCCATTGGGCAATACATAACATATAATGAAAATAAAAGATACGTATTACAGTTGACTCGCGATAATCCGACAGTTACGGGACCGAGGGGGTGTCGGATTATCAAAAATGTCGGATTACCAAAGGTTGATTTTTTAAAACTGAGTTTTGACTTCTAAGGCAAGAAAATTTAAGTTATGTATTTACAGTACTACAGTACGTATATTGTTACAATACATATTGAGTACATATTTTACGGCCTTTGAGGATATAAAAAAAAAAAAAACCTCAATTAGGCATAGTTTTACACAAATGTAATTCTAATTTATTACTGTATTTATATCTTAAAAAATAAAATTACAGTATATAATGTAAAATATAATTTTATGTCTTAAAATAAAAAATTAAAATACAGACATATGTCTATAGGCTATTTGCAGCAAGCGCAGTGACGTCATCCGACTCGGCGTCGGACTACCGAGCGTGTCGGACTATCAAATGTCGGATTATCGCGAGTCAACTATACTAACATTTAACTTTACTTCTTCAACTGGGTCTTAAGTTTTTTAATTTAATTTCTTATTTTTTTTTCTTAGTCTTTCTCACCTTTATCATCAGCATTAAATGGTAAGTTCGTATTCCATCTTATAGTTGTCATAATTTGTTATAATGTATGGATAAATTAAATATACATGTACGAAATTACTAAAAAAGTAATTTTATGTTTCTCGATTATGAAACTTCCTTCGTGGACGTTCAAAAAGCCCAGAAAAATTTCTGTATCTACGACAGTATAATTATTTTGGCTAATAATTGGTCTCACGACTAAACTTATTACCTTCTTATTTTAATAGGTATTCAAGAATGTAGCAAAAGTTCAATTTTATCTTAATTTTTTAACCGTAATTCATTTTAAGTATATTTAAGTATATTCAAGTACAGATTTGAATACTTAAATCTGTTGCTCTCATCTTACATTGAAAATAAGATATTGCTGGCGCTTACTATCAAATATCAAAATAACAGGTAAAAATAATTGATTGAAAAAAAAAAAATACGCAATTACAAAATAATTTGAGAACATCACGAAAGGACAGAAGTTCTTGATATTCAAAAGAACGTCCGGGGCAAGTTTTTAATCAGATATAGTTCCATATTAATGAAACAAACTTTCCGCTAGATCCCACTATACGAAGGTCGTAAAATGAATGGTCGGTCGTAAAACGAACAGCTCATGTATTTCTTTGGTTTTAGAATGGCGCTTATTAACTCTAAATAGATCACATTTTTATTAAGTTAACTCGATTTTATAAGAATAAATCAATATAGTAAAGCTATATAATTGTAGAATGTATACAGTATATATACAGGGTGACTGGTAAGACGATGTATTCCTTTCAGGGCGTGATACTAGAGCTCATTTACAACTGTTTAACCACAATATCCATTAAGCAAAACTCAATAGTTTTTGAGATATGTTAACTTTTCTGTGTTTTTTTTAGAAATGTACTCCCCCAAGTAGTGTAATAGTAAAAATTGAAAAAAAGGAATTACGATAAGCTTTTTTTTTATATAATATTTCCGTTCCTTCAACAGTTTGCATATATAAGCAGCGTCATCTGCTTCTGACCGACATCAAGAGAAGCGGCCATCTTTTATGATTGATCTACAACCACGCCACACGTGGGAACGGTTTGCATTACATTTGAATAGAGGCAGGAAGGATGCTTCCGTGTAATATGAAAATAGCAAATCTGAAAAGAAAAATTAAATTTTAAAAAAAAATGTGCATTACTTTTGGAGTGACCCTCGTATATTTATATATACAGTAAATTAATAAAAACGTAAATTAATAAAATTAAAGAGAAAAAAATGATTGATTATGGGACACAATGCATCTTTCTCGAACAGACATTCATTTATACATTACAGCTAAGGAACACTTGTTTCTGATGAGCATTCGTCGCGGCTTCTGATTGGCTGGCAGCATAGTTTGACTCGATTTTAGCGCTTATATTTTCATCACATTCAATTTATAGTAACTGCGGAGGAAAGTAATAAAACGAACAATTGTAAAATTGGTTTACTGTATTTGTTTTGGAAAATACTGATTAACATTTTTTAAGTTTTCCGTTTCTTTTAATTGTTTTCTTTTTCCTTCTAAATTAAGTTGGTGAAACTCAATCTAAGAAAGACTGCTTTATTTGGGGCATGGGATGTCCCTGGTTCCTGGTCCTAGTGGTGGGTCTTGCCGTTCTCATTCTCCTAATCCTGGCAGCCGCTATTTTATGCACGAGAAGGTAAGTGTTAACTTCTGAGTTATTAAGTATATCCAATTAACAATTACTTAGTTCTAGACAAGTTAAGTCGAACTGGAAACATACAGAGTAAAACTGATAAATAGGGGTTTTGTTTATCTTTCATAACAAGGAAGAATTAGTTATTTTTCATTCCACGACCAAACCTTTAATGTAGCGAGAACATGTCAAATTAAAATAAAAACATGTGGTATTCGAACTGCAGACTACTTTAAAGTTTTGTTTTCTTTTTTTAACTCCAAAAACTGGAAAACGTAACAAAACTAAGGTAAGCGAATCATCCTTTCTGAACCCACAGAGTACCCCGCATTCCTCTGTGCTATTATTAACAATGTTGAAACTAACATCTACTCAGTTTTTTACCACCACCTTTCTTTTCGTCATCTCAAAACAGCACGAGGTAAACAGTTCTTCCTTAGAGTACAGAAAACTATTAGGCTACGTTTGCTATAGATGTTGAACGCAATGTGGAAAGTCACATTAACTGCAATTATATTTGTACTAGTTATACCCAGCATCGTGCAAAATGGTAATAGACCCAGGCCAGATGGGAAATGTAGGCCCTATTTCAAACTTTCTTTACCAAGCAATATCCAAACCAATATTCTTTACCAAAGAGTCCCTCTTTGCCTCTACCAGGGGGAGTAGACCCCCTCAAAATCGTAAGCCCACGACCTACCTGGCCCCTTCCCTTCTGCACGAGCCTGGATGTACCCACAACTATCATCGCATGCTAGGATTAAACATATAGCGCAGGAACACCAATTTTGATTGGAACGGGTTGGGCGGATAAAATGGTGTTCGTATTGAATAACTACAAATAAGAACTGTATCAAATTTTAAAGAAAGCAGTTTTAGCGAGGGATTTCTAAGGGAATTTTTGAGAATAAGAAGAAAGGAGACCAAAATAAATGGTTCTATATTTAAAATTGAACAATAAATAACCAAGGTACCAAATTTTATGGAAATTCGTCCAGCCGTTTTAGCGTGATGTGCAGACACACACTATCGGGCAAAAAGGATGAACAAACAACAGAGAAAAAAATATTCAAGAGAAATACACTTAGATCCCTTTTTTTTTGCCTTTTCCAGGAATGCAAGTAACAAATACACTAACCTATCAGCAATTGATGCCTATTCTCATATTTACTTTTCAGTCATATAGTCCAGAAGTTTATTTGATACTTATTTACAATATCTGTTATCTTGCGTGTTTAATGATTTACTTTGGTTCTTATACTTGATTTGTAAGACTTCGCATACTCAGTCAAAAAAATTTACATAATTTATTAGTAAAGGGATCTTTACGAAATATTATCGTCAGAAGCAGTTGCGTCCTCGTTTACCTCCTACTGGATATTTTATTTCTGGGGAATTCTCAAGAAAGACCACAACATAAAATGGATAATCTGTTATTTTCGTTACTAAAACCCTTGAGTTTTCTTTGCAGACGAAGGCGCAGTAGATCTCATCGTATCAGTCAAAAGGAAAAAAGCGAAACTCAGTCGATGACAGGAAGCATCATCCGAAGGACGAGTAAAAATCAGACGAGTTCCTCACGGACCTACACAGCATCGTATCGTCTGTCCAAAGTGGAAGTGGACGCCCAGAACGGAACAGTCACCAATGACGTCACACAAGAAAAACGTAAGCATTTCTAAAGATTTCTATTTTAAATTGATATTATCACTACAAGATAATATTGATAGACTATTCTGCAAATTAAGCTTCGATTAAATAAATAGGAAATAAAAAAAAATCTTCGCTATTTTATCAAATAAAAAAATAAAAAAAAAGCAATTTAATAAAACATTGAATCAATGTAATTGTTCGCCTACAAGTCTAAAGAAAACTCGCCCACCAATCACTTACCAGTTGACATCTCTCTGGCTTTTAGTTTATTTACTGATTATAAATTCTGCACTTAACTAAATCATTATTGTTAAAATAAGAATGAATTAAAAAAAATAATGTACTACATATTTAAATCGATGCATTAAATTTAAAATTGAACTAAAATTATTTAAAGTTTGAAGATTATTCAGAACTATCAGTTCCTTGCAGATGAAATGGGAACATAACGAACTTTAAACGATCAACGATCAAAAAGCCGATAAATGCCCTTTTTAAAAAAAATCAGAGGCACAGGAACTGATAAGCTCGTCGAAGGCATTTTCCAGCTGGATCTGGTTGTGGAAGCATTGTTCCTCAGGTACAGTTCCAAATGGTAGTCTGTGGGCACCAACTCTGGTGAGTATGGTGGATGCTGCTGGATCTTATCCTTGATCTGCTTTAAAACGTGAGGACGTGCATTGTCATGGAGCAGGAGAACGCCAGACCGATTCACCGTGTTCCGATACTCCTTCAGCAGCTTGGTGCGAACCAACTCAAAATCTGAGCAGCGGTGACCTTCTGGCCTGGTTTCAGAAACGGCCGATGGATCAAACCTGCAGCAGTCCACCATGCAATGACCATGATTTTCTTCTGGTGTAGCTCTGGTTTGAGAAAGTGATGCCTTCAGGTGGCGAGAAATGGTTGAAGAATGGATGCTGAATGTCTCGGTAATCTGTCGGAGAGTCTGTCGTGCATCCTTTTCGTCTTCGTTGATGACTCAGGGTCGCGTACCGCGTCCTTGATTTTTCAGACATTCATCACCGGACTTAAACTTCTTGAAGCAACGGTACACCATGCTTTTGGATGTGGTACCCTCCCCAAACGCCATATTGATTTTCTTCGCAACCTCGCTCACGTTGCTGCCCAGCTTCCACTCATAAAGAGAAATTACACGAATTTCGTGACTCTCCATCTCTAGGGCTTCAGAAACTTCACAGTGCCCTCAGGGACCACTGAGATGCTTGTGTAAGGTCGGAGACTTATCTACCAAGGTAAGTCTACGGTTCTGGTCACATGTCAAACGTTCGTAGGCCTTCCCATCAGCCAATGCGAGGAATGGAAGATTCCATTTTCCCATTTCATCTACCTGGTATTTCCTGTCAGAGACTCCAGTGTTTATGCGTGGAATTAAGAAATTGGTAAAAAGGTGGGAGAAGGTCGTTAAGAATTGCAGGAAATTTTTACATTGACTAAATTCTTTAGTTACATTGCCTTTCTATTACAATAAAATTTTGTATAAATTTATGTTTAAAAAGCATAAACACTTTTCAATCAACCATATATTTATTTATTTAACTTTGTTAAATAAATTTTTTCGTATTTTATATTTTTCTGCTTCCAACTATAAGGAAAAAATATAAAATACGAAAGAAATGACGAAAAGTCTAAAATAAATATCTTTATTTTATGGAACTTCAACAACCCCATTTTCAGATCACTAATGATTTTTATGTTAAATACGATAAAAATAATATCTTTTTATTTAATAATAACCCAATAGTTTTTTACTGAAAAAGTAATTTGTAATTTTATTTTCAATTTTTTTTTTAAATATATTTTGAAAGCAACTATGTTTCTTTTTAGTCAATTATGTTTTGTTAGGAAGTTGAACCTGTTAATTAATGTGTAACTCTAGCTGACGAAAGATAATAATCTCGAATCAGAGTTACGATTTTTCGGTAATGTTACTGTAAAGAGGTAAACGACTAAACTACTTGGAATAGCCTTTAAAAATAAGATGCTATGCTATTAAACATACATTTTCTTTTTTTTTTAATATTCTAAATTTACAACTTTGGTTTTAAGTTTTTTATTTTTTTCCTGAAAAGTTCAATTTTCAAAATTTAAAATTTTGAACCTACAACATTGTTTATTTTGATTATTTGGAACTAGAGGCACAACCAAATAGTTTGTTAGTTTATTTTGCTCAATCTTTTAATTCTTATATAGAAAGCCTTTCCTTTTTTGCTTGAAAGCTTCGCCCTTGAAATTTGTTTTGTAAAAATTGGGACAAATCAAGGTTAGTTGAATGGGAAAAGAAGTCTCCTTGGCAGTGGTCATCAATATCCAAAACAGCCATCGAATAGCATTAGGAAAGTTCTGGATATGTCAGCCATCATGTGACTAACGTTATAAATACTTTCACAAACTTTTTTTGGAGTTACATGAAATTACAAATATAACTAAAATACAACAGTCAATAATATCGTATCTCCATGGATTAAAACAGTTAAAAGCAAATACACAGTAAGAAGCGTAATATTATTGTCAGTGGTTTGATTCAGACGGTTTGCCGGAATCGTTTATTGAAATTTCTTCCATTTTCACCTCCCCCCCCCCAGAAATCGACAAATTGCATAATTAAAAACATTGCTAAAAAATAGCTTATTTTCAAATAAAACTCACACTTTCTTAATGCGCATTATATTCGAATCATATTATGAAAATATTTTGCTCCGGATTTAACATTTTGCTGATGATAATGAGTTAGGCTCCACACTATCACGTGGTTTTAATTTGATCGTTATTTCAATTTGATTCACTGAACGGTTCACAACGGTTGGGTTTTTATTTGCACTTTTACACTTCTTTCGAATTCTCGTTCACCAGTTCGGGAATACTGTTTTGGTGTTACTCAGTTTTGTGAGGACAAAATAACGGCAAAGTAGCGTATTATTTTATTTTTTTTGGCAGTGGCGTTGCTGTTGACTCATGTACTTTCAAACTAAAGTGTATGGGGAAAACGAGACCAATGGTTGTGTTGGTCGAAGTGAGTTTTGTCAATAAATAACAGTATTTGCATGTTGCATGAACATTCAAATGAATATCGTTGTTACCTATGTTACCTTTATCATTCATATAATAACAATAATCACAGAACCGGTTGTTAATTATGCTGAATGACACCACTGCTTATTGTGTATACAATCATTTATTTTCACGTGAAGATGCGAGTTCCAGACTCGACTATTCCCTCATGACTCGTCCTAACTGATCATTTCCAACATTTATTAATATACTAGCCTGGTACCGTCGCTTCGCTTCTAAACCCTTGCATACATAGCATTAAAAAAAATAAAACTTTATTTATTTAGCAAATTAATATCGAGATCGGAAAATATACGAGTTCCCAACCCGTTGTGACCTTCTCCGGATAACTCAGATGTATTGCGGGTTGGCGCCACACACCTATATATCGATAAGGCAACTTTAAAGCGAAAATATAAATCCTCTTTATTCCCTATCCCGTGGGAATATCGAAAAATCCGGTCTACATCTTATTAAGGTCTACTTATCCGGTCTACTTATGCTTATTTCTTGTCTACATCATAAAGGGAACCTCTGTGCAACATTTCAGCTTTATAGGTCCAAGGGTTCGGGCTGGGCGTTGCTGAGTCAGTCAGTGAGTGAGTCAGGACTTTTCTTTTTATATAGGTAGATAAACGCACTTATGTAACTCACAATCATCAAACACCAACTTGACTGTGGCTTTCACCCATTACTTGCTGAATTAAATGCTGCTTTTTTGTCTTACTGTACCACACTTCAGGTACACAACTTCAAAATTATACCTTCTCTGTGAAATGGTTTCTCTACAGTCCCTGATTAAAGACTTAGCCTTTATATTACATAAAAACTCTTTCCGTATTGAACTACCTAAGCAGTGTTAAGTGCCTACTGCCAGGTAAATGACTTTGCGAATAAAACTATAAACAAAACAAATTTCAAATTAAAAGCTTTGTAGGAATAGAAAAGGCTTCCGTTATGAGACAACTTCATTTTCCTCAATTCCATTTGTTTTATGTTTAGGAGAATCCAATGTACAAACCAACGAATCAAGATGAGACGAAGATGAGTCCAAATCTCTTCCAAATTTTTCCAAGATCTCTTAGACTGTCTATTACCACGACGAAGTGAGATATTGGCCTCATGAATTTCGCTCCAAGAATAACAGAGTGAAGAAAAAGACTGTATTTCATAAAAAAAACATGGACTTGACAACGTACCTATAAAACCCTTACTTTACAGCTGTGAAGAAATATGATTACAAATATGAGAAAATATATCATTTATTTTGACGATGAAAAACAGTCATCCTGTAAAATTTCCTTTTTTTATGAATAAAGAAATAGTTGTTTTAAACTCTTTGTCTTCTCTCATTTTTCTCGTTGCTTGTGTATTGGGCTTCCTTTATTTTATTACTTTTTCAAATTAGTTAAATTTCGTTGAATATTCTTGGAAAACTATAACTAATTAAAATATTACTATTCAGTGTAAACTAACTAAAAGATAAGCAGTTAAAAAATAGGTTAACCATCATTTCTATACAAATGAAACACTACATTTAAAAACAATAATATACTCTTATGTTTCTTTTCAAACTAGCAGTCTATCACATTTCACAATTCGTCCAAAATGGTTGACAATTAAAATAACGCAGTGGGAAGAGTTTAGTTGGCTTATGAACTTGTTTATATATGTGTGTTCCGCCTATTTTGTTTTGCTGTAGCTGAATGACCTACGATATATGCGTATTCTAAAGCTGATCTAAACTGATATTTTTATTGCACATTCAAATTTACATTCATTACAATGGTTGAAGATGGCTATCGCATAGAGGACCGAAAGCTTCCTGTACGAAAATTCCTATGGGCTTCTAAAATAAACATTAGACGTATATATGTCTAATATATTTCTCATATTAAAAACAAGAATTTAACACTTGCGCCTTTTTCTTCACACCAAAGAATGAGAAATAGTGTAAGAATACATATTCAAGGTCTTCAAGACCCAATAAAAAGAAAATAATTAATTTTTTACTTAAGTGTATTTTCCTTTATATTTTTTACTTTTTTGGCGCAGCATAGCCAAAGATGCTTTTGTGCCATTTAAAAAAAAATCAAATAATTAACCAATCTACTTTAAGTGAAAATTAAGACTCAATTGAAGTAATGATTCTCCATATTCAAAATAAGGATTATTGAATATAACGACCTTTTATTATTTATTTTTTAACAATAATCTTATATATTTGTTATTTATAAATATAGGTGGTTGATAGCTTCAAATACTGTATAATATATTAGACGAGGAAACTTTTCCAAAAAAATATCAAATGACAATATAAAACAAAAAGTACTCGGAGATAATACTAATTTTTAAAAATTAATAAGCCATTTTTTAAATCATTAGTGCTTTGGAGTTTTAAACTGACGTCCCAAATTATTAAATTATCCATTTGTTTATAATAGCAAATACTCAAAATTCTTGTCGACTGTCCTGGTTATCCACAGGAGGTCCCATTACCATTGAACAATTAACGACAAAACTGACACAAGATACGCAGATACTCCCAACAGAATTCAAGGTAAGTCAATTTAACATTTTCAAAAAAAAATTATCTTAAGTCGAATCGAATAAACTACAATATGGGAAAATTTCACATCGCTGATAGTAATTGCATCAACCTTGACGCACTGCTACATCTCAGCTGCTCTGAGGTTAATGAAGATATTTATGTTACAAGGAAATTTCTCCTCTGTTCAAAAGAGTGAGTTCCGGAGACCGTGATGGCCAGTCCTTAATGATAAGACCTATAGTTCAAATTTTTGATCATGACTATGAAAAATCATAATCCAGTGCACATTCTCATCTCTAAAAACAATTAATATGCTTCTGTATTACCATGATCTGCAAAATGCTCATTAATAATTATTTTTGTTCACCATCAGATGGAGGTCGGCAAAATTATCCGGCCCAATACGAAATATCCTATCCCCCGGCCCGTTCCTAAAAGATAGTGTACATTTCAGATTGAACTACAAGATTTTAGTAATTTTTTCGATTTGCATAAATATATATAAGTTATGTAAATGTTTTCAGTTAAAAAAATAATAATAATTGTAACTAAAATGCATTTATGCTGTAATGCTTAAAACTAAAATGCTGTAAACTAAAAAAAAGCATTTATAATTCTGAAGCATCGAGAAGCTTCTTTCTCTCTTTTATTTTTTTATGATGCCCATTTTAATGACGTATCTCATCCAGTTTATTGTCTAATCTTGAGACTCGCGTGACAAACAGAATCGGACCTCGCAGTAGTTTTTGTTATTTGTGATTTCACGACGTAAAAAATTCTTAAAGAAATACACATTATTGATAGTTCATTACGTTTTATTATTACTAGATTAATTTATTAACTAGATGAATGTGGTCCACTCAATGACATTGACTCGGGAAACGGTCCTGATTTGCTGACTCCTTAGAAAGTGATTCTTTGCTTTGTGTTCTGTCAGATCAGCCATAATAGCAATTAGTAGCAATCACGTTGGCAACAAAATGGGCACTTGGCTACTTGTCTCAATGAAAATCCAAACCCTATCCTGTAATGTTATCGATTCAAAGAAAAGAGAACGAGATACATGCATTGGTGGAAGGCCTAAGCGAACATTTACGCTTGTCCAAATCTACAATATATGTTTATATCTAAACTATAATAATATAAGTCTTATTTCAAATATAAGTCTTGAGTTTTTATAAGCCTTTTAATAGCCTCCTACGAATCGTAAAGATTGAAGAGTCATAATATGTGGTTTTCATGTGACTTCGTACATGAATACGAATAAAAAGGAACGCATATGGAATGAATGGGAACGAAAAGATGAAAAAAAATTCAAAACACTGTAATAAAATAATATTTTTACTTCATTAGGGAATTAAGAGACTGCTCTAGCCGCCTTTAGGGCACTAGTCATTCCATCCACTGTTTCACAGCATTAGATTACCATGTTAACGTATTTTACAATGTTAAGGCTACAGTATTAAAAAAATGTAGTGGTAAAAGTTAAAGTATAATAAAATATCTTAATTATACATTTTATTTATTGCTATTGAAATAGAGCTTGTATTTACCTTAATTCTACGATAACTTGAAGAGCTAGAAGTAGAGTTTTTTAGAATAGATATATAATAACAGACAAAACAGTTACAAAAATAGACCATAAATAACATTCACACTCAAACAAAACAACCTATCTTATATACATAGCAATCACGAACGTATCTAATAAGAGATCATAAAGAAGTAAATATGGCACCAGAATAAAGTAATAATAGCACATTCTTATCTCATCAATAGCGGTGATTCTACACATTTCCTAAAGCGAATTCGGTTTCAGTAAAACTATTTGAAGCTTACAAAGTTATCATTACATCTTTTTTAATAATTAGACGGTTGTTTTTTTTTTAATGTTTTTTTAAACATAGTGAGAGCTATTAGGATTCTCTTGTAACACCCTCCACAGGCCAAGCCGGGAGCAGAAGCCCCATGAGTCATATCTCGTTGGACTCCCTATGGTCTGGAGATTTGGAAAAAAAAATTCTACTTCCGGTCCAAGCCATTTCCAAATTAGGTGGTTTAGTCTAAAATCTAAACAAGATTGTAATATCCTTTCCTGGAAAAGTGTTCATAACTTTTTACTGCAGAAACGTTCGACGAATGATTCAATATTGCACTGCAGTGTAGAGGGAAATTACCATGACTTCAGTTTCTCAAGTTCTCAACGTTTAAAAATAAAACTAAGAAATGCCGATAAATTATCTTGAAAATGCATTACAATATGGGACAGTTATGCGTCCAGTATTAAATTTATCGGGACTAGGGCACCATCCCATAAAATATGGAACGTCAGCTCACTCTAATTTACTATAAAACTATGAATTGATTTGTTTAGAAAGATCCAATACTGATCTCATCGGGATACTGATCGTAGGAGCCTCTGTCTCCTGCATTTGCTAATCAACAATGTTCGTAGATTTATTGTAAACAAAAATTTAAAAATTTCCCTCCATCATTTTTGCAGTAATTTATTTTATCATATTCTCACTCATTCAACTTCTAGTCTTATAAATAATTCAAACATTTTATTATCTATAGGATTATATTTAGTTCCACCAACAAGTTAATAATCTAAAACAGTCCAATAGAACAAATGTCGTCATTTTTCAGCAAATTGCAGAACAACTAATTCTGAAAATATTTGGTCATCCAATGAACTGGAGTTAAACTGCAAAAATTCAATGAAACCACTAGTGATACATTTAATACATGTCAATTTTCTTCTTCAAATTTCGCTAAAACTTGTTCACTAACTATCTAATGCTGCTATTATATTCTTTTAGGTACTTTAATACTTTAACTAGAATCCAATAAATAAAACATTTTATAATTAAGAAATAAAGAAATGTAGATAATTAGATATTCATTTTCGAAATACTCTATTTCTATTATCATTAATCATTTTCATAACTTATCCATTGTAATACATAATTCTGAAAATACAAAACTACTTTCTTTACGTAACACAAAACCACATAATTACAGTATCTAAATTACTAAATGATAATTGTAAAGATTACGTATGATTGGACAAATAAACAAATCAAGGATTGAAACATTATGTTTAAAATATAATTTCCATAGCAATTTGCATACAAAACGTCCACTTTAATTATGCATTTTTTTTAATTTATCGATTTAGCAATTACCTGTAGGACAAACAGCTACTTGGACTATTGCCAAAAAGCCAGAAAACCAAAAGAAAAATAGGTACAAGACTGTTTTGCCTTGTAAGTATTACATCTACAAATACTCCCAATACAGTCTGTAAAATATGACAATGACTTATTACCTCAAAAAATAATCAAGAAAAGACAATTTTTCTTTCAAGTAATTGTATTCTTACTGTAAGAAAGTCAATAGTACCTTAAAATTTGGAAAGTCGAAATCAAAAGAAGTTATTTTACAATGAAAGATTGTCAAACTATTAAAAATGTTAATGATTTACTACACTATAAACTATTTGTAGAATTACTGTTTATTTTATTGCTGAAAGATTAAAATGGGTTTTGGATAAAATGGCGCACCTGTAGGATGCTAAAGTGTTAGGCCCGAACCGAGAAAGATTCAGGGCAGAACTAAGGGTTAACAGTAACTAATGTAGTTGTCAACTGATGTCTTGTGGATGCGGAATAAAAAATGCTAAAAGAGATATGAAGAAAAGTAACAAAAGATACAGAAAAAAAAACCAGCATCTTTTTAGTTCATGTAGTAGGTTGAAAAAGAATTAAAATTATGATTATTTAAAAGCCAGATGTTAACAGTGCACTTAGATCTCAAGCTAACATATGAAATGACTGTTTGGAAGTAGTCTCAAGAAAGTTTGTCTACAAATAGTATGTACCTAATAAAAAATATGTGCCTATGTATGTGTCTATGTTGTCTAGTGAAAAACTTAACTCTGCTTCCTGAGTCTATTTTTGATAAATTACACAATTATAAATATAAATAAGTGAGTAAATAAAGAAAATTTTACTTCTGCTGAATTTCTCTGAAATCGGGAGAAAGGTTTTAGAAAGAACCCTAATTGCAGGTATTCCCACAAGGAGTAAATCTGGCGCAGCTGTATTATTGCTTAAGTACTATACGTCATTGTGAGTCATTTCAATCATTTTTCAAACATCTATAAACATGTTTGATTAAAGTTTACTTAAAGTTTACCCAACTGCAATTTTCCTCCAGTTTTTCGTAGAATCACATTTTTTAGTAGGTTTTTTTTTTCCCACAATCTTTAATTATTATTTTAATACTAATTATTTTAATTTTCACAATCGCTTCCCAACTGGTAAATGTACGGAGTCTTTTCTCCTAATTCTATTTGCAAACAACTCTGAATTACAATTACCAGATAAATACATATAAGTAAAATCAAAATTTTCATCATTATATCTGATCCAAAGTAAGTAAAAAACAAATTTTATTACACATAAGAAACAATGTTCTTTGGTTATTCTGTTTCAAGTTGAATTCCTTAAAGGGTATTTCTAAAGATGCTCTTTTCTTTTGACAGATGATCATTCCAGAGTTCAGTTGCCAGAATTACCTCACGTGACCTATTCCAATTACATAAATGCCTCCTACATTGATGTATGTATGAATTTATCTTTCTTTATCAAGTTTACTCCATATATGATTAATGTTAATGGCAAGATAGTTGTTAGTGCTTTAAATTTCATTTTCTGTAGCAATTTAATGATGAATTTAAAAATTTTGAAAATTTCAGGGTTATGGAAAGTCGAATTGCTACATTTCAACACAAGGTAGGGAAAAGATGCTTTTCTATTACATCCCGTATTCGTAGACTTACAATGTATAAAGGAAAGTTCAGGAGACTTTGTTAAAATCTCCACTAGGTGTAGATTCTAACAAACTATAGCAATATATTCATCTGTATATAGATGAAGTTAAGACTGCTAATAAACATCTTGTAAATTGACAGTTATATCGTCGATAAAAGTAATTCGTTGTTACTAATTTTTCAAACAAAGTGTATTGCATAATATTTAATTTCCTTTATACGTTAACTTTTAAGTTTTATTTTCGAGTGAACTGTAACTTATTACCTACTTTTATATGATTTTTTTTCATATTCTATTTTATTTTTAAATTCTGCTTGTAGAATCTACTTCAGTACTTCCTTTACGATTTGCCAAATTTTAGATAATCGTATTAATGGAATAAATTATTATCATCTGAATTTTTTTAAATCTTATTTTTAAACACCTGCTTCCTTTTAAATACATTAGGTCCTTTAGAAAACTGCTACATGGATTTCTGGAGAATGATCTGGCAAGAAAAAGTGGCTGCAATTGTAATGCTGACTAATTTGATGGAAGATAATGTGGTAAGTGCTAACAAACAAAACAAATGTTAGAATTTATATTACTTAACATATAAATATAAAGTACAACAGTTGTATTGAGGGAAATATTTCAGATTCCTAACATATTAATGAAGGAAGGAAAGGACCGAGTTACATACTTAAAAAATAAAATGTCATCAAATCAAGACAAATGTTTGTTAGTAGTCACCAACGTCTAGCTATTGAACAGACTGTTGTTCCTCAACCACTGGATCGAGATTAATTCCCAGATAAAGCTGGATGTTTCCTCTTTCTCTTTTAAACCTCTCAGACCCAGCTGAGAAGCAGGAATAAGTCGCTTATGTGAAAATCCTGGAATGATTTAGCAATATTTCTGCCTATAGTTGAAATAAAAAACAAAAACAAGACAAAAGGAGGCAATTATTAATGGATTAATCATTCCAGGTATCTCGGCGACATCTATTGTTGAAAAACGGAATTATCAAAAACTGTCCATAAATGAATCCCAAAACAACGCGATGTCGTAAATTATTATTGTAATTCCTTATAACTTAGGAGTGCCACATTTGTATTATTATTGTAAATTCAATTATAAACTTTTCAATTTTTAATTACCAATTCACTTTCTGATTTATTTTACTCTTATTCCCAAATAATTTCCAGCTATTGTTAAGGTTATGGTCGTTTCCTCCTATGACAAATTTTTTTGGGGGGGATTACAACTACATTTACTGAATCAGTAATCATATACATGCATATTTTTTTATTATTATTAGAAAAAATGTGACCAGTATTGGCCCAATGACACGGCGATGTATGGAGACATTCAAGTCAGACTGATATCCATAGATCGACTCACCGATTTCGTGATACGACTATTTCAAGTTCGAAGAATAAGTGTATGTTAGAAAAAGCAAATCTCAACACTACTTTTTTTTTTTTAGCAGCTTATTAATTAATTTTTCTTTTAACCGTATCTCAGTCATGTTAAACTTTACTTCGCTTCCAAATTTTAGATTAGCCGCTTAATTGTTTTTAATTTAATTGAGAATCAGAGTATTATTGTGATGTAACACTAATGTATTAGTGTTAAACTATTCATTGACTGTTTGTTTGTTGATTTGTTTCGGGTTTGGGTTGATTTGTACTATTACGCCATTTATTAAGCTAGCAAACATTTACCAAATGTACCTGCACAAAAAAAAGGTATCTAGGTCTGATCTCAAACTTCAGAATAGTGAAGAAATCTTGATATCATGGACGTTATTAAATAACTGTTCAAAACCTTAAAATTTTTCAGGAAAACAGAATTGCTGTTGCAATTCCATTATGTCAATCGTTGTATGTTTGTAACACAATTTCAAAGCCAAATGCAGTTAAAAGAATAGGAACAATTTTTAGTAGAGTTTTTGTACAGCCGAGTTTTTATACAGTTTTAATGTCTATGTGACAATTTTTGTCTTCGTAAAGCTGGTAAGATATTTGACGGCACAGATGTTGTTATTTATCTAACAATCTAATGCAGCATTCGAATTAATGATCGTTAGAACAACTTGGAGCAAGTCTTCAGACGACAGGAATTACCTCTAGTCTTAAGACAACTGAAAGGTGAACGACAAAAAAATAGCGTTAATTCTGATTGTTTTCAATGGCTTTTTCAATGATTTTCCCAATGGCATGAACATCTTCGACAAATCCTTTAAGACTTTCAGTTGGTTATTCCAGAATAGAAATGAAGAAGAACGAAACAAACAAGATAGAGTTTCCATGCTGTTGATGTAACGAGGAGTCAGATTCTCGTATTAACAGGTTTAACATATTTTCTGTGCTTGTTATTTGGCAAACACCTTAACTCGTTATTCTATCATTCATAGTTTGCTTGAATAAAAAAAAGATTAATAACAGAATGATTATTTTGATTAATAACAGAATGATTAATAACAGAACAGATCATGAACCTAAAACTTATAATCAAACATCGAAGATCAAGAGCCAAGGACATATATGTTACCTTCGTTGACTTCAAAAAAGCCTATGACTCTATCGACAGAGAGACGCTATTTAACATCCTAGAGGAATTTGGCGCCGATGATAAATTAGTGGCCATCATAAAACAAACCCTGACAAATACAAAATCAAAAGTCAGGTTTCAGGGGGAAATGTCTGAACCATTTAACATCAAAACAGGAGTAAGACAAGGAGATGGTCTGTCCCCTTTGCTATTCAACTGCACGTTAGAAAAAGTCATAAGAGAATGGAGAAAAACCATGAAAATGAAAGGCATACAGAAATACAGAATAGGCAGAAAAAAAGACAACCTAGAATTTGACTGTCTGGCATTTGCAGATGACCTAGCAATCTTTGCAGAAAGCCCAGAAGATATAATCATACAGATCGACATACTAAAAGAGACTGCAGAAAAAACAGGTCTACAAATCTCCTTTGAAAAAACAGAATACATGACGAACGTGAAGGATGCTCCCAAACACCTAAAAACAAAATATGGAAGAATAAATAAAGTCGACAAATTCAAATATCTGGGAGAAATAATCCAACCTAATGCATTAGACAAAGAAGCCAACTTTGCAAGATCAAGAAAAATGGAAATGGCATTCCAGTTAACTAAAAATATATACAACAAAAAATCAGTCTCCATAAATACTAAACTTAAACACTACAATACAGTGATTAAACCAGAATGTTTATATGCCTCGGAGTGTCTTGCAATGAACACAGCCAAACAACTAGATGAAATAGAAAAGAAGGAGAGAAAAATAATACGGAAAATTCTTGGGCCCATATATGATAACGGAATATGGAAAATGAGATGTAATGAAGAAGTCTACAAGAAGACAGAGGGAATTGTGAATACAATGAGGAAAAGAAGGATAACATTCTATGGACACATGAAGAGAATGGAAGAGAGTAAAATGACAAAACGCCTCTTCAATTACTTCGACAAAAACCCAAAGACACAGATAACCTGGTTCAAAGAGATCAGAACCGACCTAGAGGAAATGAACATTACTGAGGAGGAAATAGAAGGTAGAAATAAATTCAGATCAAAAGTTAAAGACTTTAAGGGTTTCCACAGGAGGCAGAAAGTGATTGGGAGCGGAGTTTGGACTTTGGAAAGACGGGAAAAACAGAGGGAAAGGATGAAGGAGTATTGGAAGGAGAGAAAAAGGAAGGAGAAGATGAAATCATGAACAGTTATTTCACGTGGTCCCCAGTCGGCCAAAATCGAAAGAAGAAGAAGAATGATTATTTTGATCAATTTTCCAAGTCATTTCATTTTAAATAATGTTTAAAGCAGAAATGTTTTTGGAATTAGTCTCACGTCAGAATCTCCTTCGAATTCTCTCCATATTAATGTATTGTCCGTTTAATAAGGGAAGTACAGCTTCCCCTTATCCCAAAACACTTTTTCTGTCGTTGTTTCTTTTCTCCTACACTTAATTTTGATGCATGTTTCTTTATTAGTATTTCATTTTCGTCAAAAAGGAAAATGATTCATTATTTAAACGAGTTAAAGAATGAAACGTATTTTTTTTCCCTTTACTTCACAAGTCTGAAGTTTTTAACAAAATTCAGAAATTCGGTACTGCTGTTTCGAGTTAATTGGCTTTCAACAGCTGGGCTTTCCAGATTTCTCAAAAGTTTACTAGTGGAAGTGCAAATCGAAAGTTCCTCTTAATGTTATTTAATTATTCCAATATTAAATGAAAAGTGAAAATAGCAAACTGCTTCCCGCCTAATCTTTTTTCTCTTTTCTTTTTTTGAAGACAAATGAGTCACGGAGAGTCCGGCAGTATCACATGACTGAGTGGCCTCAACAACAGGTGCCCATGTTTGCTTCGTCGGTTCTCCAACTTCGTTGGAGGCTAAGAACTGAAACCGCGGCTAATTCAGGACCAGTGGTTGTTCATTCCAGGTTAGCCTCAATCAATGCTCTTTTTATATGAAAAAAAAAAGAAACAACAGGAAAAAAAAAAAACTTAAGCTAAGGAAATTGGAATTTAACCTAACTTTCATAACAGCAATTTCTAAATTAGCCAATAACTATTTTAAATATATAAGTTTTATACATTTATTTAAAAGATTAAAAAAAAAATCTGTTTTAATCCAGTTGAAATCTTTTGTTAAAATTTGGAATCAGAATCTAGCAGATGAAACGTTATTTGTAATCTTATCTTACACTAATAAAGCTGAAGAGTTTGTATGTTTGAACGCGTTAATCTCAGAAACTACCAGTCCGATTTGAAGAATTCTTTTTGCGTTAGATAGCCCGTTTATTGAGGAAGGTTATAGGCTATATAACATCACGCTACGACCAATAGGAGCGGAGCAGTAAACATAAACGTCAACCAACGGGTGCGGCGGCGGCTTGGCCGCACGACGAGAACCGAACATTACCGAGAAGGGCCGAATTTAACGCGGGTGACACTGCGGGACACAGCTCGTCCGAAATATATTTGGGTTTCTTACTACTTAGACTACTTACGACAAAAAATACGGTCCCTCGATGATAATAAAAATAACAATAAATTTACAATTGCAAGTGGTTTTGCAATAGTACAGCATCCAAGCCTGATAATTGTGAGGCATACTGGATATAATTCAATGAATAATTCCTGTCCTCTGGCGCCAAATTATAACATTCAATAGAATGCTTTGAAAATAGTCCAGTAAAAGGTAAATTTTATTATTTCAAATTAATTTGGAGGATTCATTTTATTACGATTAAATATCTTCCTTCCATTATTTCAAACAAGAATGAAATGTTGCAAATTTAATATTAATTGCTAATACCTCTATTTGGACCCGGTAGCCGAGTGGGTTAGGGCGCTTGGCTGCTGGTTGGAGGTGGCGGGTTCGGTTCCCGGCCTCGGCGGAGCGCGGGAATTTTTCCACGCTCCTTTCTCCTCCTAGGGTCTACCCAGCCTTCTCTAGAATGGGTACCTGGTTTCTTTCCCGGGAGTTAAAGGCGGGCGGGCGTCGGGCTGACCCCCCGACCTCAATTCGTCCCGTTAGGTCGTGAATGCTGGAGCCTACCCTCCAGCCACCCCGTAGGCCTTTGTAGGCCTGTAAGTGGGATACTTTTTTTAACTTTTTAATACCTCTAATTTTCCTATACTACCCAGAGGAAGAACTTTTAACCCATAACATTAAAATTTAGAACTGTATAATATTTTTTTATTGCTCAGTTCCCTAACATTACTTCCATAGGTGTGTTCAGTTTCGAAATCGTACAATTCAACGCCTATTATAAATTCCTTTTGTATAATGTAACTGAATACCATATTCTGTCAAATCTCTATTTTCTTCTGCACCACATTTCTACTTGAAAATCTTTCTTCATAAATTGAATTCTGTTCATTCCATTAAAAGTTTTAACGTGTGAAAATCTTGTGTTGAATAAGCAAAAACACACATTTTCAATTAAAAAAGAAATGTATTAATATTAAAAGAATTACATATTTCGACCTCATCATTTGGTCTTCCTCGAATAAAATTACAATTAATAATCACTGCTGTTAATACATAAATTGTCAACGGAAATACGAAATCAGCTAGATGACGTTGACCTGTGATCGAACATTTAATGCTGTTTAATGTTAATATGCACATTTCTTTTTAAGTGAAAGTGTTTTTGCTTATTCAACTGAATCCCGTTCACTTCAGTATCTAATAATATCTGTAGGACTACATTAAAATCTGAAATGATGTGAAGTTTGGTATTAAATATTTTTTTATTATTCGTTGAGTTAGGCAAGAGTATTCGTTGAGTACATGATCCCTCTGGTGAAGAGGATGAAACAGAGGATGAAAACATCAAAATCTGGGTTGGAAAACTACATTTTAACTCAAATATTAAGTCTGATGTTGGTCAACGCATTTTCTTTAAGTTATTAGCGTCGCCTTCTCCTTCACGTTATTTTTAAAATATTATTATTTCTCTTTGCTACGATAGGAATTTTCATGATTTCCTTTCACTAATATTATTTGTAACAAAAAAAAAAAAAAATAGGCTTTTGTTAATCAATTTGTAAATAGTTTCAGAAAATAAAATGCTTTTATAGTCAAAGTAGCTAAACAAAACAGCTCAGCATTAACATAATCTAATCACCCATTCCCATTCTGTAAACATGCTTAAAAAGAAACATCGAAGTAATTTATCACAGTTAATCCAGGAACAATGGGCGAGGACCTTAAGAAAGTTAACTTAAAAATAGGCGTACAATCACCCAAAACCTGAGATTAAGAATAAACTCCTAAATATGATGGAAATCAGTCCATTATTCCCTTTGAATTATTGAAGGGTACATACTTATAAATAGCCCTTTGTATGGATTTATGCACCAAAACTTAATAAGATGTAGGCAATAATCTATCTTAAAAGCAATAATCCTAAAGTTTCAAATGTGAAATTTCATATTCACTAGTGTTCTATTCTTTCAGTTACTTAAAGACATAGTAGTTTGACCATTAACAAGGGTCTTCAAATACCAAAATCCGTAGATAAATACATAAATAAAAGTAGATATTGAAGTCTGAGATATGATGTAGATCACAGCATTATTCTTTGAATGTTTTTAAGGGCAGAGTACTTAGACAGCTATGAAAGTGGTCTTTAAGATAAATTTTTGGATGTATAATGACATGTATGCAGTTACACTAAAGTCTGGTAACTGCAGAGAAATGATGTTTGGTATAAAATAGAGTAATTATTCGTTAAGTAAGGGCACATTATATAGTCCATATTGAAAAACAGGTGTACAATATCCAAAAATCTAATGTAAAGGTTGGATAATAACCTTTAACTCTAAAATTTAAAGTTTGATGCTGATAAATGGATTTTTTTTAATTTATTTGTGTTTTGGCCCTATGCCCAAATACCATATCTAATCAGATCTCGACAATTAAGACCTCGTCATTTTGTGCAATTTCTTTTCAATAAACTCTGGTAGCTGGAATATTTTCCGTATATTAACTTAGTAGTACACCTACCCTAGAACATTTTTTTATACTAATAATGAACAATACGAATCAACCATGAAGATAACGCCCCAAAGTAATGCTTTTCGAATTCAGACGAAAAACAACTATCACGCTAAATGCTTTAAAATAAACTGATGTCTTATTTTTTTTTCCAATATCCTCATTTTACGTACACTCTTGAGAAAGAGAAAAAAAAATTTCTTTTAGGAGTTTTGCTCTAAAGCGTTGAAATCACTGCCTGTACAGACTTTAACCTAAAATGGAAAATTGCCAGAAGCTATAATTGCCTGATACGGCAATTAGAAATGAGACATTAAATTGGTAAAGAGAGATATTTATGTACAGTGAACACAATTATATTCGCTATTTGGCTAAACCGGAGAATATGGTACCTGCCAATCATAGTCTTCGTAAGGTTACATCCGCGCTGGGATACATAATGATACATATTGTTATCTCAAGATCGCAGTTAGCCAGATGAGGGTTAGTTCTTCTGGTAAAAGATCGTGCAAAACCATTCTTAAATAAGCTTACTTGCAAACCTCATTCTGCTTTTCACTAGTTAATTGAAAAACTAAAATTCATATCTTAAAAGTAGTGCCAAGGCGGCCATCTTGTCAAAACTCGACCGTAGGCCAAAACAGCCTGGTACCGTAATCTCCGGTTTTACCCGCTATTTTGTTATTAGATATTTATTTTAAAATAATCGCTTATAACATTTATAATATTAGTGTTATCGCTTATTGTTACTGAATCTGACGTTTGATATGACAACAAGCAGCCATGTTTCTCGACACCAAATTAGAAATTATTCCCTAAATGGAAAAGCGTTTTCCATTTTTTTGAAAATATTTTGAATAACACTGGGTGAGACTAAGTGTTTACAAAGTGACCTACTAGAACAGCTGTTTCACGCTAATATGGCGATCATCAGCTAGGAGCAGTCACCAGTGAACAGCGAGGTCTCACAGGCCAATAGGAAACATCGTCAATGTGAAGCCTTCAAAGTTTAAATAAACAATAAAAAAATCACCAAATAAGTGAGAAAATTTACGTGCCAGCGTTTCGCGGCCTCAATGAATTGTTCGAAAATAACATTATAAGAATTATTTTGAAATAAAATACAAGGGATCGATCTATACAAAGAAAATAAGTTCCGACTTCTGTTTTCGGTTTAGAAAATTAGAATTAACTTATGGTCTCGACAGGAAGCTTTTGTTTATCTCGCATTTCTTATCATAATTTCTCGGTTTGTCTCATTTAGCAAAATTTAGTTCTATATGTTATAAGAATGTCGGTTTCAAGTCTATATTGCCTGTAGTAGGTCTAAATAGGCCTTGTAATTTAAATCAATTTATCCAGAAATAACAAAAGTCAACTTACAATTGCATTGGACAGGTCGATGGTAGAAGTTCTCGTTATGCTGAAATGTTCTATTTCAATACAAAATATTTACTGAGAAATGAAAATAAGGAAAATTTCAGTATCCCAACATCGGTGCTCCATAAGTTCTCAGTTGCTGGGTGAATTCTCGTTAGCTGCCATTATGGCCAAAGGGGACGTTAGGTCTTTTTTCTTCACAGTCGAAGTTACCGACATTATAAATATATATATTCTCTAATTTAATATTTTTTGTCTAGAAAACTTCATATATTTATTTCATAAAGCTCTAAAACCCCATGCTACTTTAAAACACGATTTTTTTATTGCAAAATCCACTATATTAAATAAATACCGCCTCTCCCTCCGATAGTCCTGTGGAGTCGGCCGTCACCTGACATTTAATTAAAAGGTATTAAGCTAACTTTCAAAATTTAAAGTAGTGGGAAAATTTAACTTTATTTATTTATTATTTTTTTTTAACATATAGAGTTTTTACATTTCTACAGTAATAAAAAGTAAACAAAAAATATGTAATATGAAATCTGAAATATTAATTGAATATTATATTAATATTAATTGAATATTATATTAAT
>JAFIDM010004315.1:63480772-63494568 GCA_023159025.1 Thereuonema tuberculata | reverse complement strand
TAGGTTAAAGAAAGAAGCAGGTATCCAATCTTCAGAGGGCTTGGTGGACCTTAGGGTCTGCCTGGAGGAGAATCAGCTCCAGTGCCTTCCTTACCATTTGGCTGCAGGCCCACAACTTTATTGAGTTATATTACGCAATCCATAATAATTTAAAATCAGGAAAATTTAATAAATGGTCACTGTAAGAGACTCAATACCTTACAATTTATATGCCACAGTTTTTGGAACAGTTTTCAACAGTCCTATTTATTTTTTATTCCTTTGATAAAAAAATAAATTATTGTAATATTATTAATAATAGTTTTAACTGTTTCAGAAGTTTTAACCGAAAAGAAATAAAAAAAAGCTTTTCCATATCCAGACGATTACCCCTTTATTACAAAAACTGTGTCAAAGAAGTAGATTTAGGAAAAAAAATACTACATTCAAAACAATACTTTTGTTTTTAATATTTTAATGTCTTTTTTTTTTGTTCATATATCCTGTTATTACTAGATTTTGATTAAATGAATATTATGCTTTTTAAAACGTAGGTCTCACTAAAAAAGAACTGTGGCCTAATTAAAAAAAACTTCTTTATTTATTTTAGGCAAAAGTATCCACTCGAAAGGGATGGGGAAACTGGAGTGAAGCCCTATCAACATGGACAGAGGAAACTTGTAAGTAGCTCAAGAAGGTTACTAATGTAATAGGAAGATAGGAGAGGTTTTCTTATAAATACCCCTAAGAATTTCAGTTGCTCACTGGCAGAAAACGACTTTTGCATCGAACTTATCTTGTATAGTAACCTTATATACAGTACTGCTCCGTGGGTAAGAGGTGCCTTTGCTCAAAGTTACATTTCAATACCTCCCATAAAATAGAATTTGCAAATTAAAATGAAATTAATTTCACAAAGTTTTTATTTGCAATAATAAGCACAAGATATACATATGTGCATATACGTATAAAGCATTTTGACACAGTGCTTGTGAAATTTCGTGATTCTAACTACAGCGGTTTCAGAGACATGTGTACCCTTAGGGGGTGGTTAATCAAAATCCCGATACCTTACTTTTTCCAAATACAACCTAAGGAAGAATTATGCCAAATTTTACTTTCCTGGCTATTTGGGAAAGAGGAAAATTAGTGATGAGTCAGTCTGTGAAGGCTTTCGCTTTTATATATAAAGTTGTCATTCATTACATATTTATTTCTCCTACCTTTAGCCACCACAAAATTCTTAATTAGATCTTTTATATATAAAGTATCCATAATATTATTTTCTAGTGACATTATTGATAAATTGGTAAGATACACATTGGGGTGGTGTGGCACATGGCATTATTTGCATTACTGAAAATAGTCAAAAAGTTTCTGAACAATGTTGAAACCTACTTTAACGCACCACTCATGAACTTTGTTGTTGAGTTTTCTGTTCATTTTAAGTCGTGCAATCGATGTAGTAAAGTTTTACTTCATGAAAAAGAGTATTGTATCAAAATTTACTATATTTCTTATCTTGAAATGTCACCCTTTCCACATAGGGCGGCACTGACTATATACAGGGTGATTCGTGAAGATATGCAGAAACTTTGGGAGCTCATTCTACATGTAAAAGTAAAGAAAAAAAGTTATATAAACAAAGGTCCGGAAATGCTTCGGTATCGAGTTACGGCTAGCGAAAGATTTCGCCAATAATGTAGTACCCTGGGTGAAATGAAGACTTGCTGGAAGTCTGGGAAGGTAAATTAAGGGGCGAAATCAGTGGTTGTTGACCTGAAAAATCGAGTGAAACATGTCGTAGAACTGTATCTCCCAGTAGTTTGAAGTTTATCCCACATGGAACCTTCGAAAAAGTGGCAACACAATAACAGCTGTTCGACAATAATGTTAATTGCATTATTTTGATTTATTGTAAGAGCTAACAACTGAGGTGAAGTCCATGTGTGTATTGTTGTACTACGTTATGGGCGAAATCTTTCGCTAGTCGTAACTTGACACCGAAGCATTTCCGGACCTATGTTTATATAACTTTTTTTCTTTACTTTTACATGTAGAATGAGCTCCCGAAGTTTCTGCATATCTTCGTGAATCACCCTGTATATGTATGTGTACTGTAACTTGTGCAAGTGCTTATCTTTTTTTACTCCAAGATGCCAAGTTTAGAAGGGACAGTTTACTAATCTTAATTTAAAAAAGCATTTACAATGATGAATTTTTTTTATATATATGGAAGCAATAGAATGATTTCAATTGCAAGAAGTTCATGTACATAAAATCCCTTCATAAATAAGTATCAATGTTAGATTCTAGAAATATGTTTATCTGAATCACAATAACATTCCACATCTCCAATTCTGGAAAACATAAGAAAAGCCATTTGTACTAAATCCCTTGATGCAGAATGCAATTAAGGTAAGGTTTATATATATATATATATATATATATATATATATACATAAAATTTTCTGATTAGTGACATTGGTCTGATCATTCAAACCTCATACAGTTGTAGAAAGACTCGAGAATAGAAGCTTTAAAAAGCTATCTAGAAACATTTATTTATTGTCTTTTTAACGTTACTTGTAGATCCTCCTGCACCTAGTGTTGCTGTATTTGTTTTGGGTTCAGACTCCATGTTGCTTCAGATCAGTCGTCCAATGCCATCCTTTGGAATCATTCTTCAGTATCGTGTCAGAGTAGCAGGACCAAGACCTCCTGGAAGCCAACCCACAATCCTTGTAGTTCCTGCTCCTGAGAATCAAGTGGATTTCAATTTTACTGTTCGGGAACTGATTCCTGTTTCAAGATACCAAATTCAAGTAAGTTGATTATTAGTATTTACAGGAGTTAAGAACCTTTAAAGATTTTGATGTTTTAAGGCTGTTAAAATATTAAAAATACCTAAATAATAGATTTGTTATGGATTTTAAACCCTCAATTTTTTTTTTTTTTAAACCAAAATATTAATAGTAGGACATATTGATGCACAATATCTTTTAACATAAGTAAAAAAAAAAAAAATCTGAAACTCTTAATGCTTCTAAGGACAAAAACATAATAAGACGTAGAAAATTAATTAGGAGTGATACTTCCAGATTTAGTGTCATAGAGAGGCACTAAAAACAAGGCACTAATATTTTGAAGTATCATACATTTTTAATAAGATCTTTGCAATTCTTTTAATATTTTTAGGTTCAAGCAGCAACAAGTCGTGGTTGGGGTAACTGGAGTGATCCAATTGAAGTCTGGACTGAAGAAGGAGGTAAGACAAACTTAGATTTTGCAAATAAAAGTACACTAGTAGAAAGTGATTCATAACATGGGCATCAATAGACAGTGCTCAGAGCATTACGAAACTGGTTGTTTATGTTTATCATAGCTGATAATGTTTGTGGACCATACAAAGCCAGGATCATCTTTCTGTCAAGCTAAATATAATGTCTGCTGTGCGTATGTGTAGGCTATGAAAGGAAGAAGACACTGTAGAGGAATTTTGAGTACCCAAGCCATACAGATGCTACATCAAGACCTACACATTAAAATAAAGCAAACCAAATACAGTAATACCTGAAGATACAAGCATAATCCATTCCAGGACCGAGCTCGTAACTCGAGTTGCTCATATCTCAAATCATTTTTTCTCATAAGAAATAACAGAAAACAAATGAATCCGTTCCGTCTAAAAATCTCCCTTATTAGTGTTAATAATAATGGAAAAAACATGTTTTTAATTTTTTAGAGACATACACACAAAAAGGGGCTAATGGCGGCATGTGCGGAGGAAGGGAGGGAAGAGAGTTGGCCTGTACGTAGACACTTGATTCCGTACCCTACCTTACACGTAACTTGTGTAAACTTAAAATTAACTTAGCTTACATATTTTTTTTTTCTTTTCTTCACTTTTCTCTCCTGACTACCCTCGCTTTCACTTGGCGCAGGCCTTTTAATGAAATATCTATCGAGGGAGATTTGTTTCTGTCTCCCCTTCAAAATGTTAAGGAAATGAGTAAGGCACGAGTCATCCAAAAGAGTGAGGTCACCTAGTGTTGGCGTCTGTAAGTGTGCTCATATCTCAGGGTATTACTGTAGTACCAGAAGTATCCACTAAAACTGTATACAACCTTCTCTTTGATGTATAAACCAGCTATGAGAGCCACACTTACCTTTTGGTGCTTTTATATATATAAAAGGATTTTAGAAAAATTAGGAATCACAACATACTGTAATGAGGGACCTCATATTGTTGTGTTCATGTGTGGAGGGATAACTGACGAGTGCTGTTCTATTCATGCGAGATTAGGAGATATAATACACCCACTACATGATTCTCAGGTCCTTAAGGCAATGCTTTCATGACAATTTTTTTTTTTTTTCACTTTCCACTAGTGAACATTAATAATTTCCTAAATAAAGCAGCAACAATTCAAGTTTCTGATGTTTAATTGGAATTTAAACTGAAGTAGTAGTAGTTGCTTCATAATTATGAGATTCTGAAGATATTTTTGTTGTTTGTTTTTTTAGTACCTGGGCCACCAAACTCAATAAGTCTTGTTCACCATAATGCAACTTCCCTACATATCAGATGGGCACCTCCTTCTGTCACCAATGGAAAACTAACCAAATTTGAGGTAAATTTATTCTTGACATCTTGTTACTTTAGACTAAAACTCACTGTAAGAAAGGTATACACACACAAAAAGGTTTGTGCATATTATCCTTCATAAATCATGATGTTTACAATATTGTAAATTACAAACATACACTGCTACTTCTGTCTATTAATAAGATGAAAGTTTTCGAGTGAGGATTATGAAATGAAATGAAATGCCGGGATGGATTCCCTGTGAAGTAGTGAGATAGTAAAAATGGAAAGAATCTGTACATCGAAGATTGGCAGCAAGAACAATAGGTAGCCACTGAGTATGTTCAGTGTACATAAACCAAATTTGACTATCTGATGAAGGTTGCAGCACTAGTACTGAGGCAAAGGTGACAAGATCACTTGTATACTGCTTCAGACAGTCAATGGAACGATGTTGTTCTTCACTCCAGTGGTAAGCTTGAATGGGGAACATAAAACAGCTTATGTTACGGAGGGCATTACTGGTAGCAGAGGAGCTGTGACCTGAGGATACTATGGCCCATTGGAGGTGGAAAAAAGGGCAGTTGTCCAAAAATTGTTGTCATCTGGGTTTGGCAGTCAAACCCATTGACAGGATGCACAGCTGTGTTCTAAAGGCTGGTCATGGGTTATGAAATCTCTCAGGTTCTACTCATCTGCATATGACTGTATAGATATTGATGTAGAGACTAAGGTCGATGTTTCGGCATAATGTACACACATTTATTTACAAAGTTGGTGGAGTCCAAAAAACAGGTCAAAGCAATAAAAGCCCTGAAAAGCGGTCTGCCATTGGGAGAGGGAGCTAGTTGCTGGAATGTTTACGACTTTGCATCATAGCCCTCCCTTCAAGGGTCGAGGGCATGGCCTGGCTGGGAACAAGTTGTAGACTGCAGGCAGCGGATGACAGTGTAGTAATTTTTTGGCGAGGCCTACCGTGCACACTTTGGTGTGGTGCAATATGCGGGTTCATCGGAGAAGCAACTATATTGTTGAAACAGGTGGAGCAGAGTGCAGGCTTCCCTCATTGGTAGGTTAGGGTTAGTGTCCGTTAAACTCCAGGATGGGGGAGTCTGCTTGTTGGCAAGGGCATGATCGTTACAATTCGGCTCTGTGCTGGCAGGTTTACATCTGCGGCCAGAAAAGTCAGGTAAGGAAGGGTGGGTATCGGCTGGAGTAATGAGGGACCTGTAACATGGGGAGTGGGACATGTTAGTGGCATAATGACAAGCTGGTTGTCTCCAAGGGTTACTGTGGCAGCTGAATAGGCAATATTGACACCTTAATGCTGTAGGAAGTCCTATCCCAGGATGATATCGTGGAAATGAAATGGGAGTGCTGATTTCGATACTTCTGTATGGGCTGCCTGTTCGCTGTTACAAGATGTGAGCTCGTATACGGGGGGTCATTGTTTTCCTTAGAGATCAGCAGAAAGCTTCTGTGGTAATGCTCCCGTGTCCAGAAGGGCTATGACTGGTCTATTGTCGAAGTGAATTTGAATCTTATCTGCTGTGTTGAGCCTCTGTAGATACCGTTGATCTTAGTTTCCCTGGTTGATGTATGATGGGCTGGGTGATCATGGTGCCATGGTACTGAGGAAGGTTTCCGACAATAATGCTGGCTATGGCCGGTCCAGTTGCAGTGGAAGCAGATGGGTTGGTCATGGTGTGGTTGTTCCAGGGCTGCTGCTATGCTGGTTGGTCTTGAGGATTGTGTGGTTCTAGACGGCCGCGATCTGGTTTTAGTGGGCCAAGGGTTGGTGGTGTAATACATTCTATGATGAATTCACTGATGGACGACACGTAAGTCGGTCACTACACTTTTCAGGAGGTTATGGCGTCTGACAGTCGGACATGTTAGATCCACATCCTGGATATTCGACTCGTAGGACTCTTGGGATAGCTGTATACGAGTGGAGGGTGTTCACTCGGCCAATGTGTCGCTGAATGAGACCCAGGTGGAAATGGTGGCTTCTTTGTTATAAGTCCCAGAGCCAGGTAAGACACTGGAAAGTTCTTCTGGTCATCTAGTGGGCGGAGAGGATCATAGTTATCAGGTGATGTATAGTTGTCAACGTTTCTGCATAATATACACAGGAACGGTGGATACAAAAAAAAGGGTCAAAGTCCCAAAGGCCCTTTTTCAAGCGGCACAAGGGAGGGTGTGTATTCTGTGGTGTTGGTCCAGTTGGGCAAGGGCGAAGCTGGCGTCGTCATCTGATTCTACAGTTGTCCAAGTGTTACTAGTTCTGTAGGCTCCTCGTCTGCTTGTAGTTTGCTGGAGTCGGGAAATCTTGTAGGTGACATCGGACAGATGGCGGATGATGGTGTAAGGCCCTTGCCAACAATGTAATAGCTTTTTGGCGAGGTCTCCTGGACTGTAGTTGACCTCCCGGCGATGCTGGTCGTATCGGCATTTGGACTCTCTTTGGGCATCTACCATGAATTGTTATGCTATTGTGTTAGCGGCATGGGCTAGCAGGTATTCTGCGGGTGGCAACCATATACAAGAAAGAAGGGTGTGAAAGAAGCTGCCTCGTTCACTGTGGTGTTAAATGTGTACGTGACAAACGAAAGGATTTCATCCCAATTCGAATGATATTTCATACGTACATAAACATATTTGCGATGGAGTGATTAAGCTTTTCTGTCGCCCCATTCGTTTGTGGTCTGCACAGTGATGTGTCGCGATGGAGTGTTCAGCAAATGGTGAGGACTTCCTGCTTTATTGTGCGAGGAGCTGGGGCCCCATATCACAAAACGATGTCTCGGACGAACAAACGGGCTATTTCGGTAGCAATGCATACTCGGCTAAAGGGTTGGTCCTGCAACAGTAGCGGCTGATTTCCTGCGCTGGCATCCATCGCACCATAAAACATAACGGCATGTTGTCTTGTATTGTCCGGGTCCATAATAGTTTTGCCGGATCCTGCCATAGACTAAGGTGGCTGCTGGTGAGGTCCTCATGGCAAGAAGCCACCGCCGGGATGTTGGTTCAAAGCTCTCCTTGAGGAGCACACCGTTTATCAATATGTAGCCCTTTCTGTGTGGTTGTGTTGATGCTCAGGCCTCGGCAATGATTTTTTGTAGGTTTGGATCCTTATTTTGTTTGATGGCCATGTTCAGTTGCTCCGTGATAATATTGATTGCGGTGGGGTTTGAGTTGTTTTGTATACAATGGGGATGTCGTGCTCCTGCAGTCGAAGGGCCCATCTGGCGAGACGTCCGCTTGGATCTTTCAGGTTTGTGAGCTAGTAGAGGGCATGGTGGTCGTAAAGATATGGTCTGAACTTGTGTGTGGTCCAAACAAGAGCCAGGCATTCCCGATGGGTCGTTGGATAAAGAACGACTTGCATATGCAATTACCTTTGCTTGCTTCCCTGGTTCTTCACGAGTACCGCCCCAATGGCATAAGTACTTGCATCCGTGTGAATTTCTGTGTGAGCTCCATCCCAGGAAGTGGCCAAGCACTGGCGCTGTGGTGAGGCACGTCTTGAGTGTGTTGAATGACGTCTGCTCTTCATCCGTCCATCAGAAGTTGGTATTGTTCATAATAGGGGTGAGAGGCGAAGTTTCGGGATGAATTGCCAGTAGTAGGAGCAGTGGTCATGAAAAGTGCGGACATGTTTGTACGTCTTCGGGGTGGGGAACTTGTGCACAGCGTCTGTTTTTGCAGGATCGGGTAGGATACCTTCAGGTGTGACGATGTGGCGGCGAAGGAACATTTACCGGGGTTCAGTTGGAGCTCGGCGGCAGAAATGCAGTGAAGCATTCCTGATGTTCATCAAATGACAATATCGTCCAGGGAACAAACAAATTGACCATCAAGTGCTCGAACATGGCCGAACAACATAACATTGAACTCGTACAGGCCATCCGGCGTGGAGAATGCTTTTTTTTTTCGGGGACCTCGGGTGTGACGGGGACTTGCCAGTAGCCGGTTTTCAGGTTGAGGGAGAAGAAAATGGAACTGCGCAGGATGTCTATGGCATCGTCTTTACAGCGGTGATAATCCCCGCAGAAATGCCATGATCCATCTTTTTTTCTGACGAGGACAATGGGCGAGCTCCATGGGCTTTGGTAGGGTCGTATAACATTCTTATGCAGCATGGTGCGGGTTTCTTGTTCAATGGCTGCGCGTTCCGGAGGGGAGACTCGGTACGGCTTTTGGCGTAATGGGCGGCTGTAGCCCATATGCAATGGGTGGTGAGGTGGTTTGGGTTGGCATTGGTTCGTTGAACAGGCGGCAGTAGCACAGCACAGGTTTCCCTTGGCGGCAGGTTAAAGTCAATCATTCACAGTAGCTATTGGCATCTGATTCTCGTCAAGGACCGTGATCGAGTGTGGCTGTATTTGTTTGATTGTTCGATTCTGCTTCGTGCCAGTAGGACTGCTGGAGCTTGCGAGATGTTTGTCACCCACAGGTTTCCACGGCGCTGTGATGTTGTCTTCGGCATTGGCGAGGGGGGTATGCTGGATGTCCCTCATATCTGTAAGAGTTACTGTGGCGGCCGCACAGTCAGTGCAGACCCCATAGTATTGCAGGAAGTCCCATCCCAGCATGATGTCGTGCATGCATCATTTGATGACGAGGAAATGGAAAGGTAATGCTGACTTCCCTATTCCGATGGTGTGGAGTGACTGGCCATTTGCCGTCGTATACGGGGTCATAGTTTTACGAAGAGATTGGCGAAAGCTTCCATGATGATGCTGACCTATGCTCCCGTATCGAGAAATACTATGACTGGCTTATTGTCAAATTGGAGTTATGTTGGGCTGATGCAGTACAGCGGCTGTTCCATTGGCCGAGTGTTGATGTTGCCGTTCTTAGTTTCCCTGGTCTCTATCAGATGGGCTGGGGCTTTGTGTGATATGGCCTCGGCGATGATCGGGGGAGTTGTCATAGGTGCTGTGGCGTTCCCAGTTGCATGATGGGGCGGTGTGGAACTGCCTGGGACTGGTTGTCTGGGGTGCCCGTGTTTGCGCGGATGGTTCCCGACAGTAGCGTTGAACATCACCGTTCCAGTTGCATCGGAAGCAGATGGGTTGATCATCCTGTGTGCGCCACTTGCTGGCTCGTTGGCATGGTGTGGTCGTCTTCTGTCGGTCCAATTGATTGTTCCAGAGGCGTTGCTCGTTTTGTCCCCTGGTGACGAGGGTTGTTAGGGTGGCGATCTGACTTTGTAATGGGTTGTTGGGGTTCAAGGGTTGCAATAGGGAGCTGGTGTGATGCAGCAGGCTCGTTGATGCTGCAATCACTGGCATTCCAAACCATTTCGCTGACGGACGACACACGGAGAGCCAATATTACGGTGTGTATGTAGGTGGCTATTCCCTTGAGGAGGTGATAGTCGCTGGCTGTCAATCATGTGAGGGTCTACCTTGCCGCAGAGGTTGATCACGTCCTGAATGTATGATTCGCAGGACTCATGGGGTAGTTGTATACGGGTGGAGAGTACCCTCTCGGCCTCTTTGGCGATGAAGTGTGGTGCCCCGAAAGTGTTGGTGAATTTCGCCATGAAAGCGGCCCAGGTAGGCGGGGATGGAGGTTTCTTCGTTGTCGAACCAGCTGCGGGCAGTATCGATTAGGGCGAAGGGTAGGAACACTAGTTTGTTATCGTCTCTCCACCTGTTGAATCGGGCTACTCGTTCAAAGTCCCGGAGCCAAGCAAGGGGGTCAGTTGATGCGCCAGAGAATGGGCTAGGTTCACAGTATCGTAGGACGGGTGAAGTTCTCATAATTGGTGTTCAGTTAGCGGCAACAGCTTGGATGTGGTCTTCTAGTAGGCGGTGAGGGTCGGGGTTATCGGCACCAGTAATGTATGGTCAAAATAATGGAGACTAACGTCAGTAGTTCAGCATAATGTACACACTTATCGGGTTCTAAAAACAGGTCAAAGTTGTAAAACCCATGAAGGATTGGATTCTGAGGTCGTCTTTCTCAAAGCTCTCTGTCAGGTCCGTGTTTGGAAGAGGGGGGGCCAATCGCAGCGCAGCTTAACTGTCCAATCCGGAAAGGTTTTCAACATTGGGTAGCTGGGCTCCTCTCTGTCAGATCCACCGATATTGCTAACTGTCATAATGTTCAGCACAATGCTTTTTTAAGATTTTTGATCTCACTGATCGTTAAGATGAAAAAAAAAAATCATATCTACATTTAACTTTAAGGTTGGCCAAAAAAAAAAAAAAGGATCGTTGGTTCCATTTTGTTAGTTGTCATATCAGCATGCATTTAAAACAAAAACTGATCAAAATTGGTGAATATTGAAGATGGAAGAAAATAAACATGCAAGACCGCATAGAGTATGGGTAATAAGCTAAGGTTTATATTATAACAAATTGCCAATCTGTCATATTAAATCTTTTCCGTCAGAGCAGCTATAAATACATCGTCATGAGATAGCTCGCTCCACAGAGTTCGTTAAACTGAGTTTCAACGTCGGTTCAATGGGAAGGTTCTAACACTGTCTTCACGATTTCCAGAGCTTTGGCCAAAATTAAAGCCAGCACTGAAGAAAAACAGAAATACAGTTAATCACACTTAGTCTACAAGCCTAAAGATGGTACTCTACTCTATCGAATAGGTATTTCTACTGCATGTCCCATCATCCCCCGGTTGAGGAATTCTTTTGACACGCCATATAGACTCAAATTTAAATTATGGTTCAACGCATCCAGAGCCTGGTATTGATTTCTTGTCTTTTCCTTTATGTCTGGTGAAACACATGCATTTCTTAAAGGCTCAATGTATCAGAGAAGGGCAAGTAATATTACAAGTGGCATTGTCCCCTCTGATCCCCAGTTTTCATACTGTCTGTGTTGGTCAGTCTCATGATGATCTATTTATAGCTGCTCCAACCAATAAGAATGTGAGTTTGGAAAGCGTGCGAAGACACTCGTCTGAAAACAAAATGGCAATAGCTTTCTAATACATTTTCCACTGTATCTGTCATATGGTCACTTCTCTTCAATGGAAAGCAGGTATAGATTGACTGAAGTAATCACGCTTATTAAAATTTAGGAAAAAAAAATGTGTATAATAGATTTTTCTTACTTCAGATGGGTAAACAAGTAACATGAAATACAATAATGGTTGAATATGCTAGGATACATTTTTGAGAGAAAAAAAATGAAAATATCTGGAATGGAATATATATCTACACAAAAAAAACAACTTAAAATGTGGACAGAAAGTAAGTAAGCGTCACAGGAAAAGGAGAAAAAAAAAGTGACACCATTTCTATTGGAAAGAATTTTCTCTGAAACAAACTTAAGTTAAAGTATCTCAGTATGGTCTTATGGGGGGATTTTGGCATCAGGGAATGACTCCTGGATCTACCAGAAACAGACATACAGGGTGTACCTGAAATGTGCTGCCAAACTTAAAGGTTGCATTCAATCATGTAAAACAACGAATAAATCTCATATAACATAGGTCTAGAAATGTGTTATTTCCAAGATATGAACGATGAAATGATACAGTCCGACGACTTCTGAACCAACTTTATCATGACCATTGGATTGGAAGAGAGGGACCAACAGCATGGCTTGCTCGTTCCCCTGATTTAAACCTTCTGGACTCTTTTGTATGGGGTTCCTGGCGCCCACGCACTGCATGATCGCATAGTGGATGGGTGCAACACAATTTGACTGGCATCTTTGACTGTGTTTGGCAGTCGATATAATGATGTTATGTTGCATGCATTGCGGCCGGTGGATGATATTTCGAGCACTTTCTGTGAAACTGAGCGACTGTATGGCCAACACCTCTGTATTCTTGCACCGTTCATATCTTGGAACTAAAGCATTTCCAGACCCATGTTTATATGATATTTATTCGTTGTTTTGCATGATTGAATACAACCTTTAAGTTTGGCAGCACATTTCAGGTACACCCTGTATAACAGTCTATAATACAAAAATCGATGTATTCCAAGTAAGGAGTTCTTTTACTGATTTCCTTTGCTAAATATCTGCCATTAAGAAAAAAACACTCACCTTTTAAAATATTTAACTAAAAAGAAATCAGCATTCTAACTCAAGTAAACATGGTTACTTTTATAAAGATTAAAATTTTTTATCAGAATTATAACAACCTTTCCTTTGTATTAAGACTAATTTTTGAACTTGCGTAACTTGTAAAAGTTAAATGACTTTTATGCTGTTAACCCAAATCATCTCTTAATCTGTTTTTATAAATAGGTTTCATGCTTTCCACAAGTTACTTTGGATCCTAGAATAAATATTCATGACCTTGATAACACTACAGTGACTGTAGATGGAGCCACACGCTCTATAATATTTGCTGGACTGAATCAACTTACAAAATATACTGTTAAAGTCAGAGCAAGAACAAAAAAAGGTTTTGGATTGCCTTTTTTCCGAGAGTTTATGACAGGTAAAACATCTTTGAGCCCAACATCATCTTTTCTCTTGCTATTTGTTTTATATGGAGAGAAAATTGAAAACAAAACGCACTTACTTGGTAATATAGAATAAATAAATAGGATTAAAAGACTGGGAATAATCCAACAGTTTTGGAATACTATATGAATTCCATTTTCATTGATGGAAAACAAAGGACAAAACAAGATGCGAAAGTGTGGGGAAAGTAAAGGAATTATGGGGGCTTGTGCCGTCCCTGAAGATGGAATAAGCACAGTACTCCGAAACTGTCAGATTATTCCCATTCTTTTATTTTCAACTTTCTCTCTGTAGTTTCATGTTAAGTCTTCTCCTATTTGTTTTGTGGATACTAAATAGTGCTAACCTCTTTTGTATCTTTTCAGAGCTGGAAATGCCTCCACCACTAGAATGTTATCCAAATAGTGCTACAGGTTCAGCAATTCCTATTAGAATTCTTCCTGTTCCTACACCAAATTCATGCCCAAGGTACAAACAATCTTAAATTAAAATTAACATGAAATATTCACTTGCAACTTTTAAGGAAGATCAAATTGCTGTTCCTTGAATCAAAACAATTTTGTAGAAAGAAACAACTTATGATTAAGTCTGATTTTATTGCTGCAGGCATTGGAATGAAATACACTAAAAAAATAAATAAAATTGATTGCTTCAGTTTCATTTAAGATAACCAAATCGATCATTCTAAAGAAGTCCAATCTGACTATTGTGTTTTACCCAAATTATAAAACTTTGGAAGAACCCAAAACTTACCCAAGTATGATCTG
>JAFIDM010004315.1:63459519-63480672 GCA_023159025.1 Thereuonema tuberculata | reverse complement strand
GATGATATCCAAAGGCGTGAAAGCAAACTCAATGTGTATTCTTTCAATTCCCTTTATAGGACATTAGCTTTTTTCTTCATTTATTGACTCATGCTAGGCGTTTCCAGTCGAGTCAGTATAAATAAACGCAAATTTTGTAAAATTACAAAATTGTTTTCCTGACATGGTCAGTGGCCACTTAAATGGTCTTGACCGGAAGTCGGGTTTTTTTCCCCCAAATCTCCAGGCCCTGAGGAGTCCAACAAAGTATGACCCATGGGGCTCCCCTCGCGGATTGGCGTTACACACGCAGAGTCACTAGAACCCTAACTATTACTAGACACGGGAACTAAAACTCCTCCGTACAGGGACCTAATAAACTGCCAAATATGTGCAAAGAGAATGAAATTAGGATAATAAACACAAAATTTAAAATCTTTATTAAGGAAGAAAAATGAAAGTGAAACTGACATGTGGAATGCAATGGGTACAGTTACAAATTAAAATGTAGGACTTGCCAAAAAATCTATTTTGGAAATTCAGATGGGACTCGGAAGGAGACGATACAAGAACATATTGCTGCATTTAGAAATAAGAAACCTAAAGTATCAGAATGGGTAGAACATTGCTTTACTGACAATCATAATCCCGATCCGATCGCGGAGATTCTATTCAAAATTAAGGATAATCACAACAGGTATATAATAGAGGCTTGCACAATTAAAGAGCTATTCCTGCATCAACAAATATAAAGTTTATTCCGTTAATAGTAACACCTTGTCTTATTTCCAGGTCTTAATGCGGAATAAAGACTATAAATTTAAATAATCGGTATCAAAAATGTTTGTTTATGTTGAAGGATGTTGTTTTAGGCCATTGAGATAACTTCAGTGTGTATACATTGTCGCTGTTGTTATTAGTGTATTGACATTGTTGCTATTGTTATTAGATCTTATTATTGTTATTTTATTTTGCGAAATTCAGAACTTGAAAAAGCAGAACGATGATTTCTGTGAAATATTGTTGGTAGTTGTATGAAATTTGGAAATGCCAACTATATTTTGTTTGATTTTATTTTCTATTTTGAAACCACATTAGTGAAATCACACCAACAGATAAATCAAATTTTACCGAAAATCCAAAGAATAAGGAATTAAAATTATACTTTTCACAATTGTATGTATATCCTCCAGGTAATAATCTATCCATGTGACTAAAGATTTGTGATTTCAATTCCAGTTTTTGGACTGAAAAACCAGCCGAAAAACATTAAAAACAATCATAATATTCCTAAATAATCGTTTGTCTTTTTTAACAGATGATAATGTAAGGATCAAAATAAGAAATAAAGACTCAGAAGATTATATAAATGCAGTTGGTTGTGATGTAAGTAGCAGTGATTAATATTCTTATCTTTAAAATATTTTTTTTTTATCTTAAATCTAATTCTAACAACTGCTTTAAAAATATCCCGATTATTCGGCACTGTGTGTAATGGCATAATTCGGCTCAAATGGCGAATTTACATAAAGCCGTTACCCGGTACCAAGTAGGAGGAATAGAATACTTGGAGTCAGCTGTTCGATCCCCGACGGTGGTTTGGAATTTTTTCCGAGATAATTCTGTGGCAATTCAATCCTCGGGCCCACCCCGCCCTCTGTAATACGATTACGTTGTTTCTTTCCTGGTGGTTACAGCAGACAAACGTTGGCTGACTATTCGATCTCAACCAGTGAAAAAACGCTGGTAGTTTTACCTTCAGCTTCTCATAAACCCTCGTGAGGCTTGTGGGTTGTAGAAGCTATCTATTAACGCAAGAAACTTTTGGATCTGATAGCATTTTATATCATGTAGTATTGTTGTTGTGTGTAGGGTGGGGGGTTATGATATTACTTTATTTTGATTCTAATATTAGATGCTTTAGGCAACTTATTCTGGGTGTAAACTGTAAATTATCCATCTATCTAATTTATAAGTCATTTTAGGACAAATATTTGATCCGTTTACACTGTTGAGTGCAGCCCAGACACTTTTAAACTCCAGTGCAACTCATTTCAAAAATGGCAAATATTCAAAATGAAATATTATTAAGATCGCCGTTATCCATGGAACATGACCAACAAGCTTTGTTAAGGTCATAGGAGATACAGCAATTGGAATGTACCGTTTTAATGCTTTAACCTGTTGGTTTTGTAATGTTTGTTAAAGTATCTTTCTGAGGTATTTATGGGCCTTGGGCTCATAGTAGAAAAGACTCCCTTTACAACAAGGGACTTAATTGAGGTCAGATGGTCAGCCCAACGCATCTCCCTTTAACCTCGGAAAAGCAGCCCATTCTTCAGAGGGTTAGGGGAACCTGTCTGGAGGAAAATTCCCAGGCTGTTCTAGCCCGCAATCAAGGGCCTTTGTTTCTTGGTTATCGATACCACTCTGTTGTGCATCTTAATTTTCCCTTTAATTGAAGATTTTTCTTTGAAATAAGTGACTTCAAAGCGTTCTTGCAAGAACAAATAGAGGAGAGAATATAAAAGAATATGAAACTGTTAAAATCTGTTTATTTTGAATGTTTCTGTAGGGATATAAACAGAAGGGTCTGTTTATTCTAACCCAGATGCCATTACCTCAAACCATAGTGGATTTTTGGCAAATGATGTATGAACAAGGATCAAAGCTCCTTCTGATGCTAAACAACGCAGACAAAGCCGCTAAATCTGAGGTAAGTCTCTTTCTTATCTTTCCTTTACTATATTACTTATTCATAAGGATTAATGGCTTACTAATTGGATTATAGCATTTACTAACATTTTTAACAGGTGGCTTTCCTTCATTCTGCATGCATGACTAAACCAGACAGTGTCATCTTTTTAATGATTACTGTGTCCTGTGTTACTGATTATTATCCAGGTCTCTAATTCTGATAATAAATCCTGTAGAATTTATAAAATGCATTTCTCAGTTTTTTAGACAAGAGGAACCTTCTTCACCTCTTTAACAATCCTTTCCTGCAATTTTTCCATCTGCTTTTAACTTTGGAAAGAATACGTTCAGTATTTTTTTATGTATAGCTTTTAGATCTTGTTTGCTGCACTGAATCATCTGGAATAAAAAATAGTGATAAATTTTTACTTTTTTCTTCACCATAATCTCAAGTCATAACATTTGATTTTTTTGCTTTCATTTAAATTCCGTCTTGTTATATTAGTACTTGTAGTTTGTTTTTGATATTTTTTCCGTAGTTTTAACCAGTTTTCTTTGCACTTCAAATGCTCGCACTTAATCAATGATTGACTTTTTTTGTTTAAAAATTTAATTATTCAGTTTCTAATTTTATATCTTGAAGTCAACTTTCTTAGTTTCTGATTTTCTTTGTTCTTTTGTTTTCCGCTGTGAGTTACCAATAATTTATGATGATGAAGAATACACATCAGTTTCCAATTTCTGAGATTAATTTCTCCGTTCCAAAATCCCCGACTCCTCAATTTCATCGCTGATTTATTCTGCATATTGTGTTTCATGTATGAATGGAATCTGTTGAATGAACAATTTCCGAAATTTATTTTTTTTTTTACTTTATAAGATAACAATTTTTCATAAGTAAATAATGGGCCTTTTTATCTTTTGAAGACATTTGGACAGTATTGGCCAGAAGAAGGATCGAAGCAATATGGACCATTCCATATTCAAGTGGTTACCTGGGAAAATAAAGGCTTTATGATAGAGCGGATCATGAAACTATCCAAAGTAAGTGTTTAGCAAATTAATATTGAATTAAATAAATAAATAAAAAGTTATTAGGCGTGCCAAGATCCCTTCAATTTGCTTCCGAAGCAAAAAAAAAAAAAATAATTGAGATTTCGGGTGTGAAGGGGGGCGCCAGGGTCCCCTCGTGTTCCCCCTATCCAACCTATATATGCCCAAATGGTCATCCAATAAATCTCTACATTATTTATATGTAAATAAATTTTAGTCTCATGTTCTGTAATTACATAAATGTGGACTTAAAATTATTTCAATAATAGATCACCTGTGGATCATTACCAGACTAACATTTCCTTTGCCTTAAGCATAGCCTAGACATACAGTTTTCATAAAGCAAAATTTCAATTCTTCTTCAATGTAACCCATCAGAATAAATAGGACATTTATGGTTTGTGCACATTTCCGACACTATTCTCTCTTATAATCTCGACAATAATGATTTCGGTAAAAAAATAAAAAATAAAATAATTATATATTATAAAAGCGTTATTTTGTCTGTCATAAGACTTTACGTTTTTCCAATTTTGTGACCAAACTATAAGAGATAGAATAGTCATGTAAATGGATAAAATGTAGATCTTTTTAAGACAAACAAAATGCTACAAAAATCTTTGGAAAAAAGTTTTTGGTTTCCAAGATGGCGCCTTTTAAAGGGTCAAATTTTGACTTTTTCTCAATTTAAACGAAAAGTATAAAAGATGGAAGAGAACATTATATTGAGAAAATGTTGGTATTTGAAAGTTCTATCGAACGTTATATCACTTATTCACAAACGCTTCAGCGTTTGCAAGATACATGCAAAAATGTGAATTTTCGGTGTGTGACGCCGACCCGCAATACATCCGAGTTCTTCGGAGAAGCCACAACGGGCTGCGAAGTTCTATATTCTCCGACGATCGCAACATTAATTTACTAAATAAATAAAGTTTTTTTTTTTAATACTATATATGCAAGGGTTCCAAAGCGAAGCGCCGGTACCCGGCTATTATTATTATATATTATAAAAACGTATATTATAAAACGTTATTCTATCTGTCATTCTGTAAGCAAAATGCTAAATTACAAATTACTAAAATGTTACTGAAATAGAGAATCTATTCATAAAAAATGAAAATATATTAAACAACTGTCCAACTATACTGATTGGCGACGTAAATATAGATATTTTCAAAATGAATAAAAACAATGTACGTAAAATTTATGTGCAATAATGGTTTCAAAAATCGTCTTTACGGAACAACAAGAAACTGTACAATTCATGGAAATACGAAAACAAATATAGCTCATATTTTCATAAATAAACATGATATCAAAACACCAGGAATAATATGTAAAGAACGAATCGGATAACAGTTGCAAATGAGAAAATAACACATCCAAATATAATCTATAAAGAACTAATCAATGATGTTAACAAAACAAAATTCATGAAAATCTACATATATAAAAAGAAAAGTCCTGACTCACTCACTCGCTGAACCATCAACGCTCACCCCAAACCCTTGGATCTAGAAAGCTGAAATTTTGCACAGAAGTTTCCTTTATGATGTAGACAAGGAATAAGGCCGGATTTTTCGAAATTCGGGATAGGGAATAATCTGGCAAACTGACGATGAAGTGTATGGCGGCAACCCCAGGTGTGTGGCGCCAACCCGCAATACACCTGAGTTAACTGGAGAAGGGCACAACGGGCTGGAAAGTCGTATATTCTCCGATCTCAATATTAATTTGCTAAATAAATAAAGTTTTCTTTTTTTTTTTTTTAATACTATATACGCAAGGGTTCCGGAGCGAAACGACGGTACCCGGCTAGTAAGTATTTAAAAAATTAGTGTTTCATATTTTCTTTACTCAAGAACGGATTAATTGAGGTCTAAAACAACTGGATCTCTCACGCGTAAATCTATTTCATTGATTCCATTCGATGCAACATTTCTTATTACATTAAACCTGAGTTAGAGCTGATTCTCCTCAACACTGTGCCGTTGATCGTTATAGCACTCTATAGAACTCTTTGTGATGTGGACTCCATTCTTGTTTTTGTTTATATGAATGTTCCAGAATTTATTTGATTCTAACCGGCTATTGTCGCGTCGCTTCGGAAGCCTTGCAAATGAAACGTTAAAAAAATGCTTTATTTATTTAGCAAATTAATATCGAGATCGGAGAATATACGACTTCCCAGCCCTTTGTGGCCTTCTCCACACTCCTATCACTTGAAACCTTCCTCAGTTGGTAAAAAATCACATGATCATTTACCAGTTAATGTTTTATTCTAAATTAAAGTTTAAATTTGTTTTAAAAAAAAACAACATATTAATTAATTATATCGTATATTATTTATACATCGCCTAATAGAAAGTATCAGGTAACTCGTTAGTTAATCGTGTTCGACGCCTGCAAAGAATCTCTTTAAACGCACTCGACATAAAAATGCGGTGCCCTTTGTGGCCTTCTCCACACCCCTATCACTTGAAACCTTCCGCAGTTTGTAAAAAAATCACGTGATCATTAGAAATTAATGTTATATTCTAAATTAAAGTTTAAATTGTAAACAATATCCAACGTATTAATTACTCATATTCATCACAGTATACATCGTCTAATAGAATTATCAGGTAACTCATGAGTTAATCGTGTTCCACGCCTGCAAAGAATGTCCTTAAATGCACTCGATTTAAAACTGCTGTGGCGCCATCTATCGACAGCTTTGGGAAACTTTTCATTTTGGGGAGTTTTGCAACGTTTTTCATTCATCCCACAGGAACTACTTGATGGATCGGGATGAAAAGTAACCTATATCTTTCTCCGTGTCATAGACTACCTACATGCAAAATTCTTTCCGATCCTTGAGGCGTAATTGAACGGCATACAAACTTACAGATTTTCTATTGTATATTGTATATTAGTTAGGATTAAGATTTTTTTATTTATTTGATGTTTTTTTTTATAATAAAGGCTGATTCAGAACCTCGTAAGATAGTTCAAATTCAGTTCACGGACTGGACTGCTGGTTTGCTGGTTCCTAATTCAGTGTCGGCGTTAGTTGCTTTGATACGTTATGCTGATTCATGGCACAGAAGACTTGGAGGATCCATCACCATTCATTGCATGTAAATCATTAATTTTTAATTAATACATCGCATTCCTTTAATTTAGTCCATAAGCCTACCTTAGCAAAATTATTTACTTACTTCTGGACAGATAAATAAATCATTTAGTTATTAATAAATAAAGATATAATATCGCATAAAAAGAAAATTATTATTATATTGTCATTATATGCATGTTATTAAATAATATCCGTTTTATTAAACTGCTTGCAATAAGTTGAAGTTTTATTTCAGTCATTAAAATTTAAAACTGATTGAATTTATCCTTCTAATTGTAGGGATGGAGTTACCAGATGTGGACTATATTGTGTTGCTAGTATAATGTCAGAGCAGCTTTTGTCTGAAGAAGCAGTCGATATTTTTCAAATAATTCGGAAATTACGACTACGGAGACCAGCACTGATCAATTACGTTGTAAGTTGCATTAATGATAAAATATTTCAAAGGCTTTTAACTTGTTTAATTTCTTTTTACATTTAAAATTCAAAATTTTAATTTTGTGCGCGCACATGTGTGATATCAGTGTTGCAAATTATATTCTTGTGTCTTTTTCTTTTGTCAAAACGGCAGAATTAAAACAAAAATAAATAAATGAAAAGTAAGTACACTATAAAATAATACATATTTAATTTCCCTATAAACGTATTACTCGTGCGAATTTCTTCAGAAACATTTTTTTTTACCTTCATCTTGATATGTTTTTGTTAAAACCATTTAATGAGGCTTGGAAATATTAAACACAAATCAGAGCTGAGAATAAGTGTAAAATTAATTAGGATATTTGATTTAGCTATACAAGGTCCTGCCAAATTACCATTTTGCATAATCTCTAGAATTAATAAATACTTAAAATTTACTTACCAGTGGAATTGAAACTATATTATCTTTGTACCATGGGTTTTTACTTGTACAATTGCACTATAAAATAAAATTATACATTTTATTTTATTTATTTATTTATTTTTTAATAGACAATACGCAAAAATTCAAAATAATTTCTTTGAAAATGTCTTATCATGTAAGCAGACGATATTACAAAAAATGGCGGGCGCTTGAGTTGCCACCTATTGAGAGAGTAAAACAATACAGAATTGGGAAAAGTAAAATTCCTACGGTAATTTTGGCTACGTCTGTTTTTAAGCATGATCATGCCGGAAGACCTCCAATGTCGAAAAGGAGACTTTTATAATAATGAATCTTTATTACAGTATATTTATTATTTGCAAATTTCTTTTCACATTTATATTTTTACTTACTCTTCTCGCATTATAATAGAGGCGGCTAATGTAAATTATTAATTTCGGCCCCAACAATTTACGAAAGTCGATATCTCTGTTGAGATCAACGGTATATCCCTAAAACATCATCTTGAATATGATTTAGATGAATCTAATTTTATGTTTTTACTTTCGAACTTATTTCACCCTAAATTTGGGTTTACAGATTATTTTGAAAATGACCGTTCTGATCAGGGCCGGCTCGAGGGTATGTGGCGCCCCTAGGCTAGCTGTGCACCTAATCATTTTTTTTAATTATTTTTTTTTGTAAATTTTAAATTTTTAAGTTTTATAAATTTTACAAAAGGGGTATATCGTAATAGAACATATTTAATATAATAGTATTTTCTTTTTTACGAGATTGAGGCCCAACATCTCTTAGATGCCATCTTGAATATTGCTTATTATAAATTTTATTATTGAACAAGGGGGGGAGGAAAGAGCAGAAGTATTCGCATTTTTCCATCAACATAGAAGATTACTGTGATATAGTATGTTCACTATCAAGTCATCCGAATGTTATTAATAATATTTGATCATTTGAAATTTTCAATTAGGGATGTATATAATGTTACTGCTTGTTAGCCGAGACGTTTCAATAGTGTTTTAGCAGAAACTGCTTACACAGATATATCAACACAATTCTGTGGTTATTTAAAGAAAATGAGAAATCTACTATTAATTGAAAAAAAAAAAAAACAATATTCTTTGAATATATTTTTATTTACAGGAGCAGTACAAGTTCTGTTTTGAAGTTGCAATTGAATTATTCAAAGAACAGCAAAAGGAGAAGAGTTAATCCAACAGTAGTTCTTAAGAGACCATGGTAATCCTTCCTTAAAATAAAAATCCCATTTCTGAAATTCATTTTTAGAATCATCTCGAAAGTTTAATACTTGCTACTGATTTATTTCATCTCCCAATATTGCCAATTAACTTTCATTAAATCATTTCTGTGAAAGTAAACCATTTTAAGAAGAATGCACTAAAATAGTGGAATAAAGTATTGATGGAATCAGTCTTACAATACTTCAGGAATTGTATTTTTTTTGCTTTTCAATATGTTTAGAAATGTTATGCAAGTTATTTATTCTTGTAAATAATTACAGAAAGAAAGTTACATCTCAATGGTGTAAAAATAAGAATGAATTAAAAAAAAAAAAAAACAGTTATTGTTTTTTTAAAAAGCACATTTATATTAATGATACACCCTGTATATTCTGAGATGAAAATATACATGAAGTACTTAAAAAATATATTAGGGTTTGGGGTCCAACCCACATGAATTTTGAGATATTTGACATTGTTTTTATTGGATTTCTTTCATATTACAGATGTTGATGATGGCTTAATGCCTAACATCACTGGTTGGTATTCTCAAGAGATGGGATCGAATTCACTGCATATTTTGTTTTTTTAATCTTTCCTTCATTTTTTATTTTCCTCCCTTTTCTAACTTTTTGTTTTGTTGTTCCTTACGTTAATGTACTTTTTTTTCTTTTCTAACTAACATTAGTAATATTATTAGAAATTGTAAATAACATCCCTTTAATTAGAAAATGAAGGAAAATGTTAAAAAATAATAAAAATAAAACAGGGTATTTCTATAATTTATCAAATAGATCACTAGTTATATTTCTCCGTCTTATATTAATGTATTTCGTTGGAGTATATGTTTATATTGTATTTCCACATAAATGGAAAAATATATAAGGATATAATATGAGGATCACACATTTCCTATATACAAATGTGTATAGAGTGGATCTGGTAGCCAAGTGGCGAGGTGCTCGACTGCAGCCTGGAGAAGACGGATTGGATCTCAACCCCAGCAGAGATCGGAATTTTTCCACGCTGAATTTTCTTTCAGACAGGTCCTAGCCTTCTGATGAATGGGTACATAGTTTCTTTTCAAGGGTTAAAGATGGGCAGGCATCAGGCTGACCTCTAAAAATTGGTCACAAACATCGGGAGCCTTACCTCCCATGACCCCAAGGGTCTACAGTGGGACATTTTAACATACAGGTAGGCTTTCCAAATTTGGCGTATAAACACAGGACCATTTTTCAGCAAGTTTACCTTTTTTAAATTAGTTCAAATCTACCTATATAAAAAGAAAAGTCCTGACTCATCAACGCCCAGTCCAAACCCTTGGAACTAGAAAGCTGAAATGTTGCACAAAGGTTCCCTTTATAATGTAGAAAATGAATAAAGACCGGATTTTTCGAAATTCCCACAGGATAGGGAATAAAGATGATTTATATTTTCACTTTAAAGTTGCCTTATCAATATAAAGTGATAACACCAACCTGCAATACATCCGAGTTATCCAGAGAAGGCCACAACAGGCTGGGAACTCATGTATTTTCTGATCTCGATATTAATTTGCTAATAGGTTTTTTTTTTTTTTTTTTATGCTATGTTTGCAAGGGGTCCGGAGTGAAGCGACGGTACCTGGCTAGTATTAAATAAAAATAAAAATATATATCTAGTTAAAGAATGTTGTTTACTATTCTAGTTGTATTAATAATTTAAGTCAGAAAAGAAAAGTAATAAAGAAAGTACATTAAAGTAAGGAAAACAAAACAGAAAAAGAAAAAAAAGAAGACATGCAGCAGATTCCATCCCTACAACACTTGGAACATATTAACCAGTGTTATTAGCTTCTAAGCTATTAGAGGAAATCCCACTAAAACAATATCCGATATCTTGAAATACGCAATGTTGGCTCCCAAACCTATATATACTGTATTTTTGAACTACTTTGTGTATACTTGCATCTCACAAAAGGGCATTCAATTTCATAAAATACAGGATGTCGTCGTCTCAAATTATCCCCATTGTAACATCATAGTTATTATATGCAGTATGATAGCGATCATAAACTCCATTATACCAAATTAATAGTGATATTATAGATTCAATTTCATTTCTAATTGTTTTCTAAGAGATTTTTGATAAATAATAAAAAAAACTTTTTGTCAAAAATATTTTCATACTTTCGATACAATTTGTGATAACTATTGAAGCAGTGTTAGATTTGAGTTTTGGATTTTGTTCTTGCATTTCTTCTAAATTTTATTGGAACACTACATAAATATTTTAGAAGCATAACACTTGCAAATGTAGTTTTTAAAATATTTAAAGAAATCTATCCTTTTTCTAAGGTTATTATCATACATTGTAATAATCATGCTTACTTTCCTTCATTCTCAGGCAAGGGAATATCCCTTCAGTACTAATAAAACTTAAAACAAATTTTTTAATAAACTTAAGTAAAATTAAAAAAAAAAAAAAAAAAAAACTATAATTACAAAACTAAGAAGTCGTTGCAAAACCAAGTTGTTGCACAAGTCCAAATATAATGAATTCTTTAAACTTTAGGGTTTTAAAGAACAATCATAAGCCATCCCAGCAGTGGTCAAGCAATTTCCATTGGCTTAGAAACATCTCACGACAGGTTCACATCTTCAGTAAAATGTGGGCGTTTCTTTCTTTCCCTGTCTGTCCAAGGGCTGGTTATCTCCTCCTCTTTTCTTGAATTTCACTCACGTCTGAAATTGTCTACCTTAATTCAAATCGTACTGATTAGCAAAAACACAAAACAAAAAATGCTTCTCATTCAATATTATATAAATTCACAATGGAAATTATGGACACCTTCCACACTTTCCTGTTATTCATCTTAGGAAACAGTGAAAATTCCTATTCTTTTGCACCACCCATATTTCTCCAGGGTGGCCTTCCTCTCCTCTCTCTCAGTGGTATTTTGCCAGTTAAGTTAGCTGGACTATGTGAAAGAAAAAGAGAAAATCCACAATAATATTCTCCTTAATAAGCTGTGCACACTGAAGCTGTTGTGTGATCTTGAACAAAAACAATATGATGATTCTATTTTTGAAATTATTTCTTTTCATGTAAAAGTATGCAATCAAAACCTTAAACATACCACTGTGTTGTTGTTGCTTTAACAGTTTCTTGTTCAATGTGTGTATTTTAATGTTGTAAATGCAACTGCAGCTACGCTGACAAATCAGATGAGAGAGAAAATTTGAGAAATACTTCAGTATTAAGATAGACAAAAAAAAATCCACACCATATCCAAGATTCAAGGTTCCAGACCTATTAAGAGCTGTCAAATAAATCTTTTAACTGCTACGGGACAGCAAAATGCATTCAAAACAGCAGTGCTGTTAAATAGATCCAAAGAATTATAATCTGTCGTTTAATGAGCAATGAAAGATCTAATATAATTATTAAAAATCTAAATTTTCATAACATGAATGGAGTTTTCTTTTTTTTTTTAATAGTAGAAGTATTGATGTACACTTAAATGTAAATAAATGTAATAAACACTTTTAAATGTAAATTCACTGGAATAAATTCTGTTTATTACACTTATTGGAAATGGTATTCCTCTATTTTCTTTTATTATCCTTTCTGCCTTAATAATCCTCAAACATGTAAATGTATCCCTTTTAATACTACAGAATTCAAATAGGAGATTTTTCATATAACTTACGAAAGTTACGAAACAAAAGTTACGAAACAAAATATGTAAATTATGAACCAGAATGCTTGTAAAAGTCCTTCACGATATTTCCTCAATTATACTATAGTTCTTTTCATACAATTATAAAGCTTTTAATTCTCATCACTATCTCCTTCTCAAAACCTTTGCTGCTTTATCTCTACTAAATTTATGTCTGACTGTTTGTCCTCAAGTAGTTTTAAAACTTGTAGAAGGATTTACTAAATCCCTATCCTCTCTTACACTTTTCCATGCAAATCAATTGGGAATGCCGTTACTGCAATAAGATGCAAATCAAATTCATTTGGCAAGTTTCGACAGGGAAAAAGAAATTATGGATATGTATATTACCAGTTCTTACTTACTAGAAGGAACAAGAACACTTAAAACAAAACCAATCAAGAGATCAGAGGCTATCAAAGAAATATACTATTTTATACACTAGGAATAACAAATTGAAAGCAGTCATAACTTATGGACAAAAGAACCAAATAAGTGTGGCCGAAATCCTACATAGAATCAAGAAGCTGAAATTGAAACTGGATAAGGCATATAAGCTAAAATAAACTGGAGACTGATAGTTTATAAATTACAAACTGGGTTCCAAGCACTATGAAGTGCTGAGAAAATATCCACATGATCACACGATCGATGAAATAAAGAAAGCCTATTACACTACCAAAACCGTTAAGACTACAGAACTGGAAAAAAAAATCCATGAAAAGAATTTCAGTAGATACAGTGTATATATAGTCAATAAAAATGATTATGATTATTAAACAGTTAAATTTTTCTTTGTGTATGTGTTGTGCATATCATGCTTGTATAGTTTACCAAGCACAATATTAAATGGAAAAATGTAGTTGACATTTACACGAAAGATTGCCTTGAGTCCAATATTGACACTTCCTGTTCATGAACCAACAAAAGAACATCAAACCCCATTTTTTTTTTTTTTTCCCCAACTTTCCGGTCAAGTAAAGATGAGAAAAGGATTTTAGCAGGGATGACTTGAAATTGTGCATTGATTCTGAGGTTTATTTTTTATTTTTCTAAAACAATATAATTTAAGTGTTTGGAAGCGAACGTTGCTTTCCTAATTATAGTTAACAATAAAAAAAAAAAGTTAAAGCTGTTCAATCATATTCAAAATAAAAAAAATTAAAGATTTAATTTAGTTTTAATGTTTAAAATTATAATTTTTTATCAATATTTTTTCCTATCTGCACTTATTTTCTTTGTTTTTCCATTTGCACACAAAAAAATATTTTAATTTAAAAAAAAAAAAACGCAAAGATATAGTACTTTTGCATGTTACGCGAAAAATTTATTGCTGAAGAATGTATTGCATTCTTATATTAGAATGGTAGGGATTACAGTGCAGAATTCAACCACCATTATAATCTTTAATTTTGCTTTTTAGATTATTTTTCAAGCAGAATAAATAGATAATGACTAAATAAACAATACAAATGAATGACATTTTTATTGGTTAATGTGTTACATTACCTTGTTTCGTTACATTTTCAGTAACTTGGTTTATCTTCATGGTTGTTTAGCATGCTTCATTGTGTTTTATCGTATCTGAATTCTGTTCTAAAGCTATTACTTTGCTGTTCTGTTATTCTCTCATTGCTTTTAGTGGTTTTTAATTATGGCATCAAAATTAAAGTAACAGTGATGCTGAAGTAAGGGCACAAGTCAATCAAAATTATTTGCAGAAGTTTTGATGCACATAAGAAATAATTACATTGAGCTGAATTAAGATGACAGTTATTTCCATTTACAAACTGAAATACTGTTACCAAAGTGTCACGAACGCTGTTCGCGCCTCTGCGCTTTCGCTTAACCCTTTTCTCTTCTTTCGCATCTCATTTCTTGCACATCTCTTTATTTCTCCATATATTTCCAACCTTTCTATTAAATCCCGGGGTTGCAAGGGTTTTCGTTCCTTTAAACCCCACCAATGCAGCTCCTTGGTGACAATTAGGCAATGTTTTTATCAGGAGTGACCTATAAGAGCTTCTGTGGATGGCACACAAAGGCAACCAGGCCTTGAAGCCTGTTGTTTCCGACATTAAAAGCTCGGTTCTCCTGTTGTAAATTCCATCGGAACCCTGCTCTCAATAGGGGAAAACAAAAGAAAAAGCCACTACTGAGACTGCATAAGTGATGCCAACCCTTCTTGACCAGATAGGACAGTGGGAGCCAACACCTCGCCACCCCTCACGCTTCTTCAGAAGAAAGAGAAAAACAAGGCAGAAGGCGAGTGAAAATGAAAGTGAGTGGAGTCGCATCCCTCGCTTTTTAAGCCATTTCGACCTTCTGATCTCAATATCCTCGATCAGAGTTAAACCAATCCCTGACTCCAGCAACCGGATACTTGGTACCACTCTACATTCCACCTGCACTTTTATCCTCTGGAAGAGAAGTCGAGCACCGATCATCCTGGTCACCCACTCGCCTTTGTACCTCCAGAGTCAGAGGACCACCTATGGCAGAAAAGAGCCCCTGCCGAACATCACAAATAATCTCCAGCCCTACCTGTGTGTGACTGCAGCTAGCGTTGTGAAGGCAACGAAGACTTGCCCAGCTGTGTGAGCCATTCTTTTCTCTTTGCTTGTACTCCTCCCCAATACTTTAAATAAAGGCTTTTCCTCTCACATCGTGGAGTCTGTCTGGCTATTCTCATTGAGATGTCCCGGGCCACGGATGCTTCCCCTCAGCTGAGCTAGCCTTCCACAGCACCCATTCTCTTCCCAACCTTCTCTTTCCCTGCTCCCTCCCGTATCATCCCTTGTGATTGTGGCTTGCCTGGGAGAGCACTCGATGGTGTGCACCTAAAACAACACATAACAAAAGAAAACGAAGAAAGTATGGTAACACACACTTTGTAATTCACAATTGCTGTTTCAAAATAATTCAATTCCTTATGATTTTTTTTCTTTTTTTAATTTCTTTGGATTTCATTATTTCAAATTTTGATTATAAAGTTTTAATAGTTTTTCATATCATTTTTTTTTGTATAAAATGTAGTTGTACTGTGCCATTACCTTTAAAGGCTGATTTCCTATTACGGAAAATACATCTGACTGTTTAGATGGAGTCACATACATTTTTCAGATATATACGGTCGGACCATGATTTAACAAATTCATCGGGACCAAAAATTTTATTTGTTAAATTGAGGGTTATTCGGGATTATCGGGGTCCAAAAAAAAAAATCTGCACTTACCTTATGGAACAGCCCTAATAAGCTACTATACAAAAATATCCATAATTAGAAATTGTACACTTTTTATTTAGCAGCTAAAAATACAGTGACTAATTACGCACTAGTTAATTTGAAATTTTAAAGTATGTACAATTTTGTTCTTTTTCAACTTTATGGAGAGAAGAAAATACAGCGTCATTTATATCCTGCTGCATTAGGTATGTTTTCAGTTTCCAAACCATGTAAGGCATCAGAAAAAGTAAAAGTTTTAATGGGAGTTTCATCAACTTTAACCGCAAGCAAAATCCTCATTTTGCTTCTTTTTTTTTCCCGCCAAAGCATTTTTCATTTCTATAGCAAAGTGTTTTGTCGGGTTGTAAGTCATAAAACAATCCTGTTTCATCTGCGTTGTAAATGTTGGATGGTGAATGCCCTTCAATCAGACTGAGCAACTTTTCTTTCCAATCTTTTACTACATTTTCATTTATATCCGCCTTTTCTCCGCACACTTTCTTTTGGACTACATGGATCTTAAAACGATCGATCCAACTATTGGATGCAGAAAAGTCTTTCACATTATGCTTTTTGGCAAGTTGAAAGGGCTTTTTCTTTCCCTCCCATGTCGAAAATTGCTGGTTACAAGAAAAGTCTTTTTCTGTTCCAGACAAGATGGATACTGTAGTCATTTGAAAAGCAATCCAATATTTTTCTAACCCAAACTAATAAAAAAAAAAAAATTTTCTTTTTTCGGCTGCTGAAATAATTCGTTAATTCGGGATTTATTATTCATTAAATTGGGGTGTTTGCCTTCATTCTCATCGGGGAAAAGGAAAAATTCGTTAAATAGGGGTTTATTAAATCGGGGTCCGACTGTATTCAGATGGAGTCAGATATATTATTTCATGGAGGGAGGGAGAGGGCAAAAAGAACCATCTCAACTAATCAGACTGCATAATTAAAAGTGTTATGCTTGCATTGTACTTGTGTGATTCTTATGTTACCAATAGGAACGCATTACTAAATGCATAATGACAATTTGTACCAATAAAAATTTAAAAATGCAAAATAATCATCAAAAAATTACTTTTTAAAAACTTCTATAGAATAACAGAATAATTTATAATATAGTCAATCATATGGCAATCTTTTAGTATAGAGGAGAAGGTAGGAATATGAGATAGGGTAGTAATATGAGATACCGTGGTTTTCGAACACCGTAGGCTGGTGACATCTACGGTAACAGTTGGAAATTACTTATAAAACACAAGAAATGAAAACACAAGAGCGCTATAAGAAGTAATTTCCAACTGTTTCCGTAGATGTCACCAGCCTACGGTGTTCGAAAACCACGGTATCTCATATTACTACCCTATCTCATATTCCTACCTTCTCCTCTACAACTATATAATGCAAACACTAAATTAATAAAAATATTTTTATTTCATTGTTATATTATACATATAACATTTTTTTTTTACATGGTAGCATTTCTATTTTTCAAATTTTATTACTTTTTTTTCTGAAAACTATTTGTTCTTTTGCTTTTCAAAATTACACAATTATGCAGTAAATCTATTTGAAACAAACAGAATTATTTCCTAGAACAGCTACTGAAACCAAATACAGATGATTTTATAAACAAGTAACTGAATGAAGTCAAAACATCAGATTCATTTTCATATACATTTTTCTCCTATTAATAAGTGTTGTTTATAGGAAAAAAAGCATGCATAAGAATATTGTAATTCCTTGAAATGATTACCGTGGAAATCTCTTCAAGCAACTAATACAAGAAACTATTTGAAAATGTTGAGGACAACTGATATAGAAAAAATAATTCAAGCAGTTTTTTAAGAGCTAGAGAAATAAGTTGTTTCATGTGCTTGGTAATTTATTTTTGCATTACATTATTTTTTTTTTCAATTAAGAGATGTTCTTTGTCCCATTTGCCTTTTGCTGCAAATTCCTATTGCTGACTCGGCAGCACAACTAAAAAATAAAACCAATGGGGGTCTTTATTTATTTTGAATCTTTTGTATATTACATCAGTACGGCAGAAGAGCAGGCAGAAAATGATTTCAGTTGATCTCAAAACCATAAAAATCAGAGTGACAACAAATGTAATCAAGAGTAATATTAAGAAACCATTGTTGATTCTTTTTGTACCTCATAGTAGTAAAATAGATTGTACAACAATCTAAAGAATACAATGCAGAAATGAATGCAACAGTAACTATAGGTTTCCAAAATCTGCAGTTTCAACAGATACAGTAAATATTTGTTCATTAATGTAGAAGAATTATCAGCAACTGCAAATAATTTCTTAAAATTAACAAAATTCCCAATAAACTTTTATCCAGTCTTTTCAACCTACATTGTAAAGCTCACTTATATTCAGTTTATTTAATTTGATTATTATAAACAGAAGAATTTATGCATTAAAAACAGACTTAATCGTCAGTTGGCACTTTCACTGAGATGACCAAATACTGCTGCTTTATTTGAAGCCAGAATTTTTAAAAAATGACTTAAATCACACTTCCACTGAAGTTATAAAAATTAGCATTCATCCATCTTCAAAAATAATGATGTAAAACATTATCAAAGTGTGATACCTTTACGACAACTTATCGGAGACATTCCTCGATTTGTTCTTCACAGCAGAAGAAAAATAGTTCCAAAAACAAAAACAAAACAAAACATTTGTAGGTGTTTTAACTTCTAATTTCATCTTCATGGAGTAAAAGTACTCTTCATCAATACATGATTATGGTTTATTAAACGATCTTTCAAAAACACTGAACAAACACCAACCCTCAGTTAATTAAACTAAGTGAAAAGTTAATCTCTAAAAACCAAATTAAAAAAAAAAAAAAGTAAGAAAACATTAATTCATTTTGTACCTATGTGAAATTAAAATTACAACCTTTCACGATTACCGTTTTCATAAAAAATTATGGTATCAATACCCTAGGTGCAGAATATGAGTAATTTATAATTTTGATTTCAATTGGGCTAATACTTTTTCTAGCTTCATTGCCTTTCCCATATCTCCTTTCAGTTTCAACTTTCCTGTCATAAAGGCAGTTGTTGGCTTCAGTGCTCCTGTTTGATAAGAAATGGAAGACAATGAAAAATGAATGAATATTGGTTTCTAATGAAAAACATCATTGGAAAAATTAATTACTCTATGTGTAATATTAAAATATGATATTATACACAGCTTTATACACTATAGCTTTGTTATATGCAATTTAATTGCAGTGAAATTTTCACATTATTTTATAGATTGAAGGTAATACTTTAGCTATTTTAATTAAGTGTGAGGAAAACAAAATCTATAAATATAGTAAGTATATATGATAAAAAATTCTATGTAGATATGAAAGCGATCGTTTGCATAAAAACATTAGTAAAAGATTTAATAAGAAAATAAAAATAACAAGTTACAAGTTTCGAAAACTGCTACAGGTTTTGAAACTTATAACTTGTTTTTTATTTTCTTATTAAATCTGTTACTAATGTTTTTGTGCAAATGGTCACTTCATATTTATTACAGTTGCATGTTAATACATTCATTAATTCTATGTAGACTTCAATGGTCATTATCTTACCTCTCATCAACATCTGCTATTCTTAATGGTAACTTCACAAACTCTTATAATTTTTAAATTTGCTCTTTTGTTTATTTCAGCATTGTTTTGTATTTTTAAATACATTTTTCTGATTTTACAATATTAAATCTGTCATTAACATAATCATACACTAATATTTCTTATTCACAAATCATTTTTGTTCTTAAAATTTGAATAAATTAACTACTAGATCCATTCCAATAAATATTTTCATTTTAATAATTGACAAATGCCTGCTAAAAGAAAGCCAAGCAGGGATGATGATATTTAAAACTAGTGTATACACCCAGTCAACAGTGATAGGAGAACAATGTTACTGCTTTTAGTTCAGATAGATTATTTTAAGTAGAAGTTTTTTCTGTGTTTAAATATTATTTTTAATTTCTTCATTCATATTCAACGACTCTTCAGTTCATCACTGAGGATGAGCTTCTGCATCTAATGCTCGTCTGACCTGAGCTTGTAGTAGGCTAAAAAAATGAACATAGAGATTTAAATTTTAATCTAATAGGCTAAAATTAAGGAGTTGTTTTTTTTTCTCTGGCTCTTCTCTCATTGCGTCACACCACAGAGGGAGTGATAAGAGATATTCAACAACAACAATTTCAATGTAGTCCCAGGGAATGGATAAGGCATCTAACTTCGGATCAGAAGGTTACAGGTTTGATTCCTGTAGCAAACTTTTCATTCAAGCGTAAATACTGAAAAAAAATCCCATTGCATAATTTATACATAATAGATATTTTTATGGGAAAAATGTTTATTAAACTCTTTAAATGTTACGTTTTCAAAAGAGAATTGAAATTGTAGAAATTATTTCTATTTTCACAGGAAATTAAAATTATCTTCCAAACACAGAGGAAGTGTGTTACGGAAGTGCATTAGACCCAGACAGATCTGGAAAACTGTATAAAAGATTCACACAAAAATATTATTTCTGTAATGGATGGTGTTATAACAACAGTGAAAGTTTGGGAAATATTTTACTTCACCTGATTATCCTTACAGCTTCAGCAACTAGGGAGCACTGATATTACTTAGTATAATTTTTGTTTGTTTGTTGGTGCTTACTGGGGCAAACTTAAGACCAAAGGGAGAACTATTTCCATTGCATCAAATTTCTAGTATAAGGGGCATATTTCAGAGAAAATTCACGTTATAGGCTAACATAATATGCATTTTTCTTTAACACAGATCATATTGAATCTGCATGTATAATCTTTAAATTTATATGAGAATGAAATTCTTTCCGTCTTCATGCTAGACATAGAAATTGATATCTAAGAATGAATCTACTATTCAGCTGATTAATAAAAATGATAAAAACACAAGAAGCATGATTACTAAATTCACATTCAGAATATGACATCTTAGTGCATGATTATTATTGTACATTAATGGTATATTAACAAACTTTAAAAAACAAAATCTAAAACTTTATTTAAAAATACAAAATAAAACTGGAAAAAAAAGACCAAAATAAAACAATCTTAATCATTTATTATTACAGTGTGTAGAGGGAATAATTGAAAAAATGGGACCAAACACACTACTAGAGATAAAAAAAAAAAAAAAAACATTTAAAAAATTCATATTCGTTACATGTTACAAGGCATCGTATACAGGCCTTTTCATCAGACTATAA
>JAFIDM010004315.1:63440531-63459419 GCA_023159025.1 Thereuonema tuberculata | reverse complement strand
AAAAGAAATTATGGATATGTATATTACCAGTTCTTACTTACTTACTTACTTACTTACTTACTAGAAGGAACAAGAACACTTAAAACAAAACCAATCAAGAGATCAGAGGCTATCAAAGAAATATACTATTTTATACACTAGGACTAACAAATTGAAAGCAGTCATAACTTATGGACAAAAGAACCGAATAAGTGTGGCCGAAATCCTACATAGAATCAAGAAGCTGAAATTGAAACTGGATAAGGCATATAAGCTAAAATAAACTGGAGACTGATAGTTTATAAATTACAAACTGGGTTCCAAGCACTATGAAGTGCTGAGAAAATATCCACATGATCACACGTTCGATGAAATAAAGAAAGCCTATTACACTACCAAAACCGTTAAGACTACAGAACTGGAAAAAAAAAATCCATGAAAAGAATTTCAGTAGATACAGTGTATATATAGTCAATAAAAATGATTATGATTATTAAACAGTTACATTTTTCTTTGTGTATGTGTTGTGCATATCATGCTTGTATAGTTTACCAAGCACAATATTAAATGGAAAAATGTAGTTGACATTTACACGAAAGATTGCCTTGAGTCCAATATTGACACTTCCTGTTCATGAACCAACAAAAGAACATCAAACCCCATTTTTTTTTTTTTTCCCCAACTTTCCGGTGAAGTAAAGATGAGAAAAGGATTTTTAGTAGGGACGACTTGAAATTGTGCATTGATTTTGAGGTTTATTTTTTTATTTTTTTAAAACAATATAATTTAAGTGTTTGGAAGCGAACGTTGCTTTCCTAATTATAGTTAACAATAAAAAAAAAAAAGTTAAAGCTATTCAATCATATGCAAAATAAAAAATTTAAAGATTTAATTTACTTTTAATGTTTAAAATTATAATTTTTTATCAATATTTTTTCCTATCTGCACTTGTTTTCTTTTTTTTTTCCATTTACACACACAAAAAAAATATTTTAATTTAAAAAAAGACAGCAAAGATACAGTACTTTTGCACGTTATGCGAAAAATGTATTGCATTCTTATATTAGAATGGTAGGGATTACAGTGCAGAATTCAACCACCATTATAATCTTTAATTTTGCTTTTTAGATTATTTTTCAAGCAGAATAAATAGATAATGACTAAATAAACAATACAAATGAATGACATTTTTATTGGTTAATATGTTACATTACCTTGTTTCGTTACATTTTCAGTAACTCGGTTTTACCTTCATGGTTGTTTAGCATGCTTCATAGTGTTTTATCGTATCTGAATTCTGTTCTAAAGCTATTACTTTGCTGTCCTGTTATTATCTCATTACTTTCAGTGGTTTTTATTACAGCATTAAAATTAAAGTAACAGTGATGCTGAAGTAAGGGCACGAGTCAATCAAAATTATTTGCAGAAGTTTTGATGCACATAAGAAATAATTACATTGAGCTGAATTAAGATGACAGTTATTTCCATTTACAAACTGAAATACTGTTACCAAAGTGTCACAAACGCTGTTCGCGCCTCTGCGCTTTCGCTTAACCTTTTCTCTCCTTTCTTTTCTTTCGCACCTCATTTCTTGCACATCTCTCTTTATTTCTCTACATATTTCCAACCTTTCTATTAAATCCCGGGGTTGCAAGGGTTTTCGTTCCTTTATTCCCCGCCAATGCAGCACCTTGGTGACAATTAGGCAATGTTTTTATCAGGAGTGACGTATAAGGGCTTCTGTGGATGGCACACAAAGGCAACCAGGCCTTGAAGCCTGTTGTTTCCGACATTAAAAGCTCGGTTCCCCTGTTGTAAATTGCATCGAAATCCTGCAATAGGAGGAATCCTGGATAGGGGGAAAACAAAAGGAAAAGCCACTACTGAGACTGCATAAGTGATGCCAACCCTCCTTGACCAGAGGGGACAGTGGGAGCCAACACCTCGCCACCCCTCACGCTTCTTAGGAAGAAAGAGAAAAACAAGGCAGAAGGAAATGAAAATGAAAGTGAGTGGAGTCACAGCCCTGTGCGATATCCCTCCCTTTTTAAGCCATTTCGACCTTTTGATCTCAATAGCCTCGATCAGAGGTTGAAACAATCCCTGACTCCAGCAACGGGATACTTGGTGCTGCTCTACATTCCAGCTGCACTTTTATCTCTGGAAGAGAATTCGAGTGCCGATCATCCTGGTCACCTGCTTGCCTTCATACCTCCAATGCCAGCAGACCACCACTGGATCACCAATGGCAAAAAGAGCCCCCCCCCCCCCCAGCCGAACATCACAGATGATCTCCAGCCCTACCTATGTGTGACTGCAGCCAGCGTTGTGAAGGGACATAGACTTGCCCAGCTATGAGCCATTCTTTTCTCTTTGCTCGTACTCCTTCCCTACTTCTCCCCATTACTTTAAATAAAGGTTTTTCCTCTCACACCATGGAGTCTGTCTGGCTATTCTTACTGAGATGTCACGGATGCTTCCCCTCAGCATGTTCCACGGCACCTATCCTCTTCCCAACCTTCCCGCTCCCTCCCCTATCTCCCTATCATCCCCTGTGATTGTGGCTTGCCTGGGAGAGCACTCAATGGTGTGCGCCTAAAAGAACACATAACAAAAGAAAACGAAGAAAGTATGGTAACACATACTTTGTAATTCACAATTGCTGTTTCAAAATAATTCAATTCCTTATTTTTTTCTTTTTTTAATTTCTCTGGATTTTATTATTTCAAATTTTGATTATAAAGTTTTAATAGTTTTTCATATTTTTTTTTGTATAAAATGTAGTTGTACTGTGCCATTACATTACAGCCAACTGCTTCATCGGCCGCCATCCAGGCACAGGCAATGCCTTCACTAGGGGCTGCTGTGTCTTCTCGAACCATATGAAGGCGCCTGGCTGAAGGACAGTTGGTATCGCGGCGCCCATTACGTGTCAGCACACCCACCCTTGACGCCCACCCATCGACGCCTCCGTTTGGAGTTTTGCCGTGCACGAGGAAACTGGACTGCAGCGGAATGGAACCAGGTCGTCTTTAGCGACGAATCCAGATTCAGTCTCGGCAGTGATGACAATCGTGTTCGTGTGTGGAGAGCACGTGGTGAACGCTTCAATCCTGCCTTTGCTGTACAGCGACACACCGCTCCCACAGCTGGTGTGATGGTATGGGGTGCCATTGCCTACAATACACGGTCACCCCTAGTATTGTTCCGTGGCACCAAGACAGCCCAGCGGTATGTTCATGAAATCCTGCAACCACATGTGTTGCCACTCATGCAACGGCTCCCAGGAGCCATTTTTCAACAAGACAATGCTCGGCCTCATACGGCAAGGGTATCACAAGACTGTCTCCGCACTATTACTACCCTTCCTTGGCCTGCCTGATCCCCAGATTTGTCTCCAATCGAGCATATCTGGGATCATTTGGGACGACGAGTTGGGCATCCCACGAGTTTGAACGAACTAGAGGCAAGGTTACAGCAAATATGGAACGAAATGTCTCAAGACATCATACAGAACTTGTACGACTCAATGCCCGATCGTATCGCATCGTGCATTCGCGCTAGAGGGGGTCCAACGGAGTATTAACTCCTCCGTTCTTTTGCCTTTTTCTCTGAAATAAATTATCCTTTTTCTTTGATTTTCTAATCATTTACTTATATCAAAGTAGTCGTTACGTATGTAAATTTTAGTTTCATTTTGATGACTCCTTCTTGGTGCGCTAATTTTTTTGTCCATGAGTGTACATCTGAATGTTTAGATGGAGTCACATACATTTTTCAGATATATACGGTTGGACCATGATTTAACAAATTCATCGGGACCAAAAATTTTATTCGTTAAATTGAGGGTTATTCGGGTTTATCGGGGTCCAAAAAAAAAAAAAAAAAAAAAAAAAAAATCTGCACTTACCTTATGGAACAGCCCTAACAAAGCTACTACACAAAAATATCCATAATTAGAAATTGTACACTTTTTATTTAGCAGCTAAAAATACAGTGACTAATTACGCACTAGTTAATTTGAAATTTTAAAGTATGTACTGAGTAATGTTTGACAATTTCCTTGATTCCTCACTCGAAAAAGTTCTTTTTCAACTTTATGGAGAGAAGAAAATACAGCGTCATTTATATCCTGCTGCATTAGGTATGTTTTCAGTTTCCAAACCATGTAAGGCATCAGAAAAAGTAAAAGTTTTAATGGGAGTTTCATCAACTTTAACCGCAAGCAAAATCCTCATTTTGCTTTTTTTTTTTCCCACCAAAGCATTTTTCATTTCTATAGCAAAGTGTTTTGTCGGGTTGTAAGTCATAAAACAACCCTGTTTCATCTGCGTTGTAAATGTTGGATGGTGAATACCCTTCAATCAGGCTGAGCAACTTTTCTTTCCAATCTTTTACTACATTTTCATTTACATCCGCCTTTTCTCCGCACACTTTCTTTTGGACTACATGGATCTTAAAACGATCGATCCAACTATTGGATGCAGAAAAGTCTTTCACATTATGCTTTTTGGCAAGTTGAAAGGGCTTTTTCTTTCCCTCCCATGTCGAAAATTGCTGGTTACAAGAAAAGTCTTTTTCTGTTCCAGACAAGATGGATACTGTAGTCATTTGAAAAGCAATCCAATATTTTTCTAACCCAAACTAATAAAAAAAAAAACATTTTCTTTTTTCGGCTGCTGAAATAATTCGTTAATTCGGGGTTTATTATTCATTAAATAGGGGTGTTTGCCTTCATTCTCATCGGGGAAAAGGAAAAATTCGTTAAATAGGGGTTTATTAAATCAAAGTCCGACTGTATTCAGATGGAGTCGGATATATTATTTCATGGAGGGAGGGAGAGGGCAAAAAGAACCATCTCAACTAATCAGACTGCATAATTAAAAGTGTTATGCTTGCATTGTACTTGTGTGATTCTTATGTTACCAATAGGAACGCATTACTAAATGCATAATGACAATTTGTACCAATAAAAATTTAAAAATGCAAAATAATCATCAAAAAATTACTTTTTAAAAACTTCTATAGAATAACAGCATAATTTATAATATAGTCAATCATATGGCAATCTTTTAGTATAGAGGAGAAGGTAGGAATATGAGATAGGGTAGTAATATGAGATACCGTGGTTTTCGAACACCGTAGGCTGGTGACATCTACGGTAACAGTTGGAAATTACTTATAAAACACAAGAAATGAAAACACAAGAGCGCTATAAGAAGTAATTTCCAACTGTTTCCGTAGATGTCACCAGCCTACGGTGTTCGAAACTACGGTATCTCATATTACTACCCTATCTCATATTCCTACCTTCTCCTCTACAACTATATAATGCAAACACTAAATTAATAAAAATATTTTTATTTCATTGTTATATTATACATATAACATTTTTTTTTTACATGGTAGCATTTCTATTTTTCAAATTTTATTACTTTTTTTTCTGAAAACTATTTGTTCTTTTGCTTTTCAAAATTATACAATTATGCAGTAATCTATTTGAAACAAACAGAATTATTTCCTAGAACATCTACTGAAACCAAATACAGATGATTTTATAAACAAGTAACTGAATGAAGTCAAAACATCAGATTCATTTTCATATACATTTTTCTCCTATTAATAAGTGTTGTTTATAGGAAATAAAGCATGCATAAGAATATTGTAATCTCCTTGAAATGATTACCGTGGAAATCTCTTCAAGCAACTAATACAAGAAACTATTTGAAAATGTTGAGGACAACTGATATAGAAAAAAATAATTCAAGCAGTTTTTTAAGAGCTAGAGAAATAAGTTGTTTCATGTGCTTGGTAATTTATTTTTGCATTACATTATTTTTTTTTTCAATTAAGAGATGTTCTTTGTCCCATTTGCCTTTTGCTGCAAATTGCTATTGCTGACTCGGCAGCACAACTGAAAAATAAAACCAATGGGGGTCTTTATTTATTTTGAATCTTTTGTATATTACATCAGTATGGCAGAAGAGCAGGCAGAAAATGATTTCAGTTGATCTCAAAACCATAAAAATCAGAGTGACAACAAATGTAATCAAGAGTAATATTAAGAAACCATTGTTGATTCTTTTTGTACCTCATAGTAGTAAAATAGATTGTACAACAATCTAAAGGATACAATGCAGAAATGAATGCAACAGTAACTATAGGTTTCCAAAAATCTGCAGTTTCAACAGATACAGTAAATGTTTGTTCATTAATGTAGAAGAATTATCAGCAACTGTAAATAATTTCTTAAAATTAACAAAATTCCCAATAAACTTTTATCCAGTCTTTTCAACCTACATTGTTAAGCTCACTTATATTCAGTTTATTTAATTTGATTATTATAAACAGAAGAATTTATGCATTAAAAACAGACTTTAATCGTCAGTTGGCACTTTCACTGAGATGACCAAATACTGCTGCTTTATTTGAAGCCAGAATTTTTAAAAAATGACTTAAATCACACTTCCACTGAAGTTATAAAAATTAGCATTCATCCATCTTCAAAAATAATGATGTAAAACATTATCAAAGTGTGATACCTTTACGACAACATATCGGAGACATTCCTCGATTTGTTCTTCACAGCAGAAGAAAAATAGTTCCAAAAACAAAAACATAACAAAACATTTGTAGGTGTTTTAACTTCTAATTTCATCTTCCTGGAGTAAAAGTACTCTTCATCAATACATGATTATGGTTTATTAAACGATCTTTCAAAAACACTGAACAAACACCAACCCTCAGTTAATTAAACTAAGTGAAAAGTTAATCTCTAAAAACCAAATTAAAAAAAAAAAAAGTAAGAAAACATTAATTCATTTTGTACCTGTGTGAAATTAAAATTACAACCTTTCACGATTACCGTTTTCATAAAAAATTATGGTATCAATACCCTAGGTGCAGAATATGAGAAATTTATAATTTTGATTTCAATTGTGCTAATACTTTTTCTAGCTTCATTGCTTTTCCCATATCTCCTTTCAGTTTCAACTTTCCTGTCATAAAGGCAGTTGTTGGCTTCAGTGCTCCTGTTTGATAAGAAATGGAAGACAATGAAAAATGAATGAATATTGGTTTCTAATGAAAAACATCATTGGAAAAATTAATTACTGTATGTGTAATATTAAAATATGATATTATACACAGCTTTATACACTACAGCTTTGTTATATGCAATTTAACTGCAGTGAAATTTTCACATTATTTTATAGATTGAAGGTATTACTATAGCTATTTTAATTAAGTGTGAGGAAAACAAAATCTATAAATATAGTAAGTAAACACGATAAAAAATTCATGTAGATATGAACATTAGTAAAAGATTTAATAAGAAAATAAAAATAAAAGTTACAAGTTTCGAAAACCTGTAGCGGTTTAGATCATCAGACTACAAATATGATATGATATTTGTAGTCTGATGAAGACCACTACAGGTTTTGAAACTTGTAACTTGTTTTTTATTTTCTTATTAAATCTGTTACTAATGTTTTTGTGCAAATGGTCGCTTCATATTTATTACAGTTGCATGTTAATACATTCATTAATTCTATGTAGACTTCAATGGTCATTATCTTACCTCTCATCAACATCTGCTATTCTTAATGGTAACTTCACAAACTCTTATAATTTTTAAATTTGCTCTTTTGTTTATTTCAGCATTGTTTTGTATTTTTAAATACATTTTTCTGATTTTACAGTATTAAATCTGTCATTAACGTGATCATACACTAATATTTCTTATTCGCAAATCATTTTTGTTCTTAAATTTGAATAAATTGACTACTAGATCCATTCCAATAAATATTTTCATTTTAATAATTGACAAATGCCTGCTAAAAGAAAGCCAAGCAGAGATGATATTATTTAAAACTAGTGTATACACCCCGTCAACAGTGATAGGAGAACAATGTGACTGCTTTTAGTTCAGATAGATTATTTTAAGTAGAAGTTTTTTCTGTGTTTAAATATTATTTTTAATTTCTTCATTCATATTCAACGACTCTTCAGTTCATCACTGAGGATGAGCTTCTGCATCTAATGCTCGTCTGACCTGAGCTTGTAGTAGGCTAAAAAATGAACATAGAGATTTAAATTTTAATCTAGTAGGCTAAAATTAAGGAGTTATTTTCTTTTTTTTAGGCTCTTCTCTCATTGCGTCACACCACAGAGGGAGTGATAAGAGATATTCAACAACAACAATTTCAATGTAGTCCCAGTGAATGGATAAGACATCTAACTTTGGATCAGAAGCTTACAGGTTTGATTCCTGTCGCGAACTTTTCGTTCAAGCGTAAATACTGAAAAGAAATCCCATTGTATAATTTATATATAATAGATATTTTTATGGGAAAATGTTTATTAAACTCTTCACATAGATGTAACATTTTTGTTACGTTTTCAAAAGAGAATTGAAATTGTAGAAATTATTTCTATTTTCATAGGAAATTAAAATTATTTTCCAAACTCAGACTAAGTGTGTTACGGAAGTGCATTAGATCCAGACAGATCTGGAAAACTATATAAGAGATAGACACAAAAATATAATTTCTATAATGGATGGTGTTATAATAACAGTGAAAGTTTGGGAAATATTTTACTTCATCTGATTATCCTTATAGCTTCAGCACTAGGGAGCACTGATTACTGAGTATAATTTTTGTTTGTTTATTGGTGCTTACTGGACCAAACTTAAGACCAAAGGGAGCAACTATTTCCACTGCATCAAATTTCTAGTGTAAGAGCATATTTCGATCCAAAGAACATTCAAGTTATAGGCTACCACAATATGTATTTTTCTTTAACACACATCATGTTGAATCTGCATGTATAATCTTTGAAGTTTATATGAGAATGAAACTCTTTCCGTCTTCATGCTAGACATAGAAATTGATATTTAAGAATGAATCTACTATTCAGCTGATTAATAAAAATGATAAAAACACAAGAAGCATGATTACTAAATTCACATTCAGAATATAACATCTTAGTGCATGATTATTATACATTAATGGTATATTAACAAACTTAAAATAAAAACTCTAAAACTTTATTTAAAAATACAAAATAAAACTGAAAAGACCAAAATAAAACAATCTTACTTATAACCCAATCACAAAAGCAAAGGGCTTTCAGAACATCCTAAATAACAAGAAGGCGTCTTTAAATATTAAACTTAAAATAACACTAACCTGCAAACATTTTACAGAAATCCTTGCTGTCCATTGTAAATGAAACATCAGCATCACCTGAAGGAAGATCACCCTGTCCACAAGACCCTTTGGTTTTCAAATCCAAATACCAATTTCCTTTATCTGTACCTACATATTTAGAAAATACACAAATTAGAACAACAAAGCTTATTTCTAAGAATAGCATAGAATTAGCATAGAACAGCATTATAAAAAATGATATTAAAATACTGATATTTGTTTCAACACTTCAACATATTTTTCTCCTAATGCTTTGTTCCAATAAATCCAATTTACTTTAATCATAATAGCAATGTTTTTTAAGTTCTCACAACTTCAAAATTATTTAATTACCACATTAATATCATATAATATCTTGCTTTGATTCTTATTACGAAAAACATTAACAGCTACTCCTCACAATTTGATGATTCATTTGATATTTTGTAGTTACTGCTAAAGTATACATTTTTTTTTAACTCCTTGTTTTTTTAACTGTTAGTCAAACAATCATCACTAGCTTTTGTTGTAACAACATTGGCTAGGGATGCACTCTATGATAAGTGTAGTATTAAGTTCAGAGGTGCACAACAAATGCAGTTTCTCATGTAACATTTTCCTAAATTCTGTGAACATTACAACGCACTGACTGTACCATCAAATCAATAGTCAACATGAGAAAACTGTACTAAAATAATACTACATTCTAATGATTGTATAAGTATTGTTCTTTTTTTATTATTATTTTCATGTTTTTCTAGTTATGAAAACAAGTTTTCAAGTAGTGGTAGCCCCATTAAATAAATTTACTTTTCATGTAAAATTTGTACATACATTTCAATAACTTAATAAAAGTGATTTGTGGTGCTTGAAAGACATTTGAATTAATAATAATGATAATAAAAAAAATGACATTGTAGTATTGGAAAGCATTTAGGTTTATTAACCACATTTTATAGGGAGAGGGGTGCGACAAGGATGCCCTCTATCACCTACGCTGTTCAACATCTACTTAGAGGAGTTAGTGAAGAATTGTTTTCAGAACATGGGAGGGGTGATAGTAGGAGGAAGAAGAATAAAGTGCATAAGATTTGCTGATGATATGGCATTGTTAGCAGAAGAGGAGATGATACTAAGGGATATGCTACTGCAGCTGAATGACAGCTGTGAACAATATGGAATGAAGATAAATGTAAACAAGACAAAGACTATGGTTATCGGAAGAAAGACAAAGAAGATAAACATAAGTATTCGGAATGAGACATTGGAACAAGTGAACAACTTTAAATACTTGTACTATAAGTAGTGGTATGAGCTGCTGCCAAGAAGTCAAGAGAAGGATAGCAATAGCAAAGGAGGCTTTTAATAGGAAAAGGAGCATCTTCTACGGATCTCTGGAAAAAGAACTAAGGAAGAGACTAGTGAAGTGCTTTGTGTGGAGTGTGGCATTGTATGGGGCAGAAACATGGACATTACGACGCAGTGAAGAGAAACGACTAGAAGCATTTGAAATGTGGATATGGAGAAGAATGGAGCATGTGAAATGGACAGACAAAATAAGAAATGAAGCTGTACTAGAAAGAGTGGGTGAAGAAAGAATAATGCTGAAACTCTTCTGTATAATTCTGTTATGTGCTATGTTTATATATAAATCTCTTAAGGACTGATTGCACAAAAAGCTCATTATTTAAAAATTTCTGAACCAACCTGTGAGAATGAAAGAATAGCTGGATCCCATCTTCTGAACAAGATCTGGACTAATAAGACCTTCAATAGCTTTAAATACGTCATGTACTGGTCCAGAACCCTGAGTCGTGGAGGCAGATGAAGATTCTTGCTTCTGGGTTGATGGGGATGTGGACAAAGTTATGTCTTCAGGAAATTCATCCAAAAAGAAGTCAACAAGTAATGTGCTTCCTATAAGAAATATACAAAAGTTAAAGCTTCAAAGTTCATAAAATAATGAACAATTCCAGTTCCTCTACAAAGCACTGTTTAATAAAAAAATAAATAAATAATTAATAAATAAATAAATAAATAAAAAGCACAGTGTTTTGCCATCTGTACTTTCTTTTTTTGCATAAGTTTCATGCAGCAAAATTATCGTTACATATAAAAAAAAATTGTAAGTTGTACTTTTTTCTCTGCCGTTACTGCTTTTACTGGCGCTACTTGCTGTACATTATTGGCGTGACTGTTGACATGAAGACATGTAAATGTGCTTAGTTGCAAACTTCAGCTCTTCACTTTGGAAGTGCAGTGATGAACTTTCTTATGTAAGTCAACAGAATCCTTCAACGTGCCCAGTGATGTTCGACAATTGTGATACACCTTTGACTTCAAGTCAATAACCAAAAGTCACAAGATGTGAGGTCAGGAGATCTTGGTGGCCACTCATGAGGAAAGGACCGACTGAGTACACTGTTCTCCCCAAATGGTGAGTAACAGTCGCTTGACAGGAATAGCAATGTGCGGAGGTGCTCCATCTTGAATATGACTGTATGGAGTGGTTGCCGCTCTTGCAAGTGTGGAATAATGTTGCTCCGTAACAGTAACCATTTGAAGTTCAGACCCTTTGACTTCCTCAAAGAAAAAGGGACCAATAATGAATTCAGCGGTGAAACTACACCAGACCGTAGTTTTTGGCTGATGCAGGGGGCTCCACAAATGCATGTGGGTTTTCTGTAGCCCAGATGCGACAGTTGTGCATGTTGACACTGCCATTGACTTGACTTGACGCCTCATCACCCAGCGTGGGTATAGGAGACTTCCATGGAAATTCGATGTCTTCGATCCTGGGCAAGAGTTGTCAGACAACCGAAGTTGTATAGGCCTGGAATGGATACGGCGATCCATGGAAGCTGTTGAGGTTGCATATATCCAAGGGGCGCCAGTCCCAAAGGTCGACACTGCCATTAAGTGTGAAATGCGCTTTATTCTTCCACATTACCTTGAACAGCCAATCTTCATGGTCGTCCATCTGCTGGAAAATCCAATGAGCAAATTCTTGACACTTCGTGAAATTGACCGGTTTCAGTTCCTGCAAGAGTTGAATTTTGTAGGGATATTTCTTCAGGATGATTCGCAATGATACAGTGCCTACAATATGCCAGTTCTTTGTGAAACATTGTATGAACTGCATTCCTCATCATGGGAAACTGCCGGTAGTTCATCCACCATGTGTTTGATATCCGGACAATGGCACGGGATGTTTGGGTCTTCCGCTTCATGGACATGCTTCCAAACAACCTGTCTTCAAATTTTGGTTATCATTTGCCTCAGTGCTGCACAAGTCAAGGGTCCTTTGCCACTTTGCAAACCTCAAATGGCCTGATATGCGTGCAATGTCGCACAAGCACATTCCGCATTCTCATAATAAAGTTTCTCTAGGAGGGCTTTGTCATGCAATGACAATATTCCGATGCATACAGTACAGTAACCACAACAAGGAAACAACACCACTGTCAACTTCACATTTGACATTGTCAGCCAGAGGTGCTGCTTATAAATCTGCATCCAGCTGCTCTCTGACCCAACAGTGCCATCTGGTGGTCAGAAATGTAACTAATCAGTCAACAAAGTTTCGTTGTTTGACACAAAATCCCGCGTCATTCCGATCATTGCTATGAAAACCACATCTTGCTACTATCAATATTCCACAAATTATTGCATTTTCAAATTTTTAAGTTACCTTTGGATCACACGATATATATCTCTATATAGCAAAGGATTTTGAGTTAGAAACTTTCTTTAGCAATCCAATTTTTTTTAATTCAAAATGTTTGTAAAGCAATCAAGCATTTTCTCGAGATGCAGAATTTTCTTTATTAATTAATCTCTTTGGAATCTGGAAATCATTAAGAATATTTGGAATTTACTAAATCTAATATTGCTAAGCATTCTTGGAATCTGATTTACAGTAAATTTTAAAGAAATTATTATTATTGTGTGTATACACACACTCCCAATAAATTTTAATAGAAAATGTTTGTTAGGATCTTAATTACAAAGTTTATGCTTCGTTGTCCTACAGTTGCCTTAATGTAAAGTACTATGATATAATACTAATGTAAAATTAGGACAAACCAAACTTTAACTCAGCTTGTAAAAAGTGTGAGACACTTCTACTACATTGTATTTCAATAAACACAAACAAATTTTGCACAAATACCTAATCAAAAACAAATTTTCAGAAGATGCTCCCCACTTCCTTTTTCAAGTTTTAAAAATGTAAGAAAAGACAATTAAATACGAGGGTTATACTGAAAGTCATGAGCAACAATTTTTTTAAAAATCAGATTCATTTATTTTTGGAAAAACATATACATCACATTATTTTTCAGACTTTTCCTTATTTTTCCATGTAGTCTCCATTTTTTTTTGGATACATTTTTCCCACCGTTGTAGGAGCTTCCCACCGTTGTAGGAAATTCCCTTACGGTAGAACCCTGTTCCAGCACTGCGAAAAAACTGATGCACTACTTCTGTGATGTCCTCCATCGTTTTGTAGAATTGGCCTCACATGCCGTCCTTTGCAGCACTAAAGAGATGATAATCGGAAGGTGCTAAGTCAGGGCTGTAGACAGGATGTGGAAGAACTTCGCACCCCATTTTCCGACTTTCTTCCATGATGGAACAAGCAGTGTGGGGCCTTGTGTTGTCGTGCTGCAGGATGGTCTTCTTCCCAGGACATTTATCACGCAATGCACGACAGAGCTTATGAAGTGTCATGACTTCATACCGAGCAGCATTAATGGTATGCCCAAGTTCAAGAAATTCCACCAGAATCACAACACCTGCATCCCAGAAAACGGAGCCCATAACTTTTCCAACTGATGGCACTGTCTTTGCCTTCATTTTTGTTGGGGAATTGAGGTGGTGCTATTCCATATTCACCATTAACTGTTGGGTGGCTTTCACCACCCTGTCACTAAACTGGTAAAATAAAAAAATCTTCATTTTCATATCACTGAAGAAGTTCTTGAGCAATGGTTGTTCTCTGAATTTTGTTATCGCAAGTCAATAAACGAGGAATCCAGCGGGCACAGACTTTCCAATAGTCTAAACTCTTGATCATCTCCTGGACTGCACTGCGCCCAATTCCAAGTTGGCTGCAATGTCATCCACAGTTACACGTCGGTCTTCCTAAATGATGTCATCCAGTCATTCCTTGTTGAATTCATTAGAGGCAGTACGCGCACAGTCGCTACCAGACTTACATTCGATGCTTGTGTTGTCATCTTTAAAATGTGTAAATCGTCTGACACTGCTGGATATCCCATGCACGCATCTCCATATGCACGCTGAAGTCTCATGAATTTTGACAACGGAGAATCCATCTTCAACGAGAAATTCAATCATAGAACACTGGCGAAACGAAACATCACTTGCAGCCATTTTGTATCGGCTATCTGTGGTCAAGTGATGGAAGCTAATGACGTCACAACTAGCTCATGGCACTATTTTTTTCTATAAAACTTCGGCTACACCCATTTAAATTTAAAATTTCTTTCATTTTATTGCATTCTGACAAAATTTTCTTCATTACTTGAATTTTCATCAATTCTCCTTATGAGGTTATCTACTATGTATCTTTTTATTTGAAATGAATGTCCCGAGTTGAAATTTAGAATATGATTGCTTTGAATATTTTTTCTGTAAAATGCATTTCACTTTCCATATAATTTAAACAGATGTTACATAAATTACCTGACAGTGGCTACCCCATAAGGAAACCTTTATCGTTTTTGTATATCCTTGAAGAAAAAATTCTTAACTAATTTGTAGTCTACCTTCTTTAATCAAAGGTCTAAAATATTCAGACTGTTTCCTTCTTCCATTTTAAAATTTATATCTATGCATCATTCATTTCTTTATATAATTTGTGAAATTGTCAATTTGTTCCATACCATATAATTAAGATGTCATCCACATATCGATAATATTCAAAATCATATTTCTTTTTCTTGTTTTTTTTTTTTACTTTCAAAAAGAATTAACAGAATTCTTAGTTATTTTTATTTCCTCTGTGTCAGCTGACCTGCGATTTGTTATTTTAAAGAAATATTTTAGCAAATGCTCAATAGATGGCATTAACATCTAGACACTAACATTAACAAAAGACACTAGAAATAACATACAACCATTATAGCAGTTTATTGTCGACTAATGACAACACTAGCATGAAAAAATCAATTGTTGACAATATATGGACATACAACTGTGAGGGCATTTCTTGAATGTCGATATACAACCACAAAGGGTTAATATAATAATTGGTATGTGGCAATTAACAAAGTTTGTTTGTAAGGAAGCTTACATATCTTTGATGCAATTCCTATTTATTCAATTGTCTTTTGTTAAAATTTTTAAAACTTGAAAAAGGAAGACTGAGAACGCCTTCTGAAAATTTGTTATTGAATATGTGTACATAACATGTGCATGTGTTTATTGAAATATTATGAAGAGGATAGAGTTAACAAGAAGTTATGATGCTGGAGTTACTCCACCGACTGATGGAAATGGATTTCTATACTTTTTTTTTTGTTATTGTAATTAGATGAAAATTAATGCATAAACATGGAAATGGAAGATATTTATAAAATGTAAAGCTAGCATGGCCAAGAAAAAAGTTAATATTTACCAGGTGTTACAGCATACTGATCCATATCAGTTACGCCTGCACTTTTGAGTACATCTTCATCAATGCAGAAATTTCCAGTAAATGAGGGATCTTTAGTCAGAATTACATAGGCAGCATCTGCAACAATGTCAGGGCGTCTGCACTGGGATTCAATACTTTTCCCTCCTAGCATCTCCATTGCTGCTGTGTGAATGGCTAAACAAGATAAAGAAAAATATTAAGTTCCAATATTAAAACAACTTTTTATATACAGTAGACTCGATTGTCGAACTTCGATATCTCGAAAACCTTGATATGTCGAAAAATTATTTTTCCCCTTGATATTACATATTCATCTAATGTTAATTTTAATTCTTATGTCGAAGAGTTTTCATTCAAAACCTTGTTATGTCGAATATTTTTCGAAGTAAACAATGAATTTTTCAGGAAAAATCGCCATTCAGTTGTGTCGAAGCAAATAGAGGTATTTTTTCAAGAATCTCTCACACCCTTCATTATCTCTCTGAGGGGTCAAGGACGATTCCGATAAATCCATCTGGTCGATAACTCCATTTGGGGAAAGGAGGGTGCGAGTGTGCGCTACTATGTCTCACCAGTCATGTTGTTCTAAATTGTTCAGAATTTACTGTGTATGGTTAAGTTAGTTGGCGAAAAACGTTAGGGAAGTTATAAAATATGTCGGTGAATCGCCAGTTGTCTCAAAAATGGAAAGTTTGAAAGAAAAGAAAACAGTGAGCGTTAAAGCAAAAGTTGAACGCGTTGACAATCAAAAAAAAGATAGAGATTTTAGAGGCTGTAGATAAAGGTGGAAAAAAGGGACAAATCGCAAAGGATTTCAAAATTACAGCATCGACTTTATCAACAATATTGAAAAACAGAAACAAAATTGAGAAACTTTTTGAACATGAAAAAGGAGCCGCAAAGAAGATTAGAATGGCCGGATATTTTCGACTACTTGTAAAAATTAAAATTACCATTGCTATATTTAGACTTATTGTCAACTAACATTACATATTTATACTTACAAGACTAATTTTTAGAATAGTATTCCGTATCTTGTGTTTTTACGTGAAATTTTATGTTTTGGTATATATGACCTTGTTATCTCGAAAACTCGCTATCTCGAATTTTTTTTTAGCGTCCCTTCAACTTCGACATATCCAGAGTCTACTGTAAAATCCTGAATATTTACTGTGAATGAATGATCGATATCATATCATATAAATTACATAATGTGGTTAGATGGGAAGCAGCTTCCATTGTGGTCTGTTGGAATGTGGCAGAAGGTTATTCCAATCTGAACACAGTGGATTGTAAATTTAATGATTAAATATAACGACTGAAAATAATAACCTAAATGGTAATGGTAATCAATTCTATCTGGCTTATAAAAATTAATATTAATAATCCAGCAGTAAATAAAGATTTTGCTTTATGTTGCTTATGTTGTTTTTAGAATTAAATTCTAGAAGAAATCAGTGTAATAAACCAAGTTTATAAAATAATTGATTGTTACTTTTTCAAATAGAGAAGTAAAATTGATGCTAAGATTCTCAACTGTTTTCCCTGTATCCCATTTATTAATTAGCATATTAAATTACAGTCTAAAGAAAACGAAAAAAATCTTAATTTTACTTCCTTGTATATTAACTCTTCAGGTTGAACCAATATTTATATCGAACCTGCAAAGTTAGAAATTTCATTTGTCCTGGTATGAGACAATGACATATCTGCTTCTATGGAATATTCATTTCTTTATATTTTAAACTTGGTGGTTCAAATGATTTTACTGACTGTACTCCACAGCATTATTAATTCTGGACCGTCCTGAATTTTAAAACATTACATCAAGCCTGTAATATCCTTTAGTAGCTATGCTTAAGATATGAACACAACAACGAAAGAACTTCTTCATCTACTTATTAAGTTGATTAGATATCTTATACTAAAAATTATTAGTGAAGTAAAAATTTATATTTTAAAGTTGTTTTAATCCCAAAATGGGCTTATATATATATATTCAACTTTCCTAATATCTACTAATTAACAAATAAGAAATTGTTAACGTCTGAAACAGAAGATGGCTACATTTAGAAATATACTAACAGATGCTGAATGCTTAGATGCGGTAATATTGTCTTATTATTTTTTTTTAGGAAAACTTAAGGAAATAAATACTCGTCAGTTTTATGGTAAAATATAAAACCATTGCACAGTAAAATCTACATTTGTTGAATCTTTTATCAATTGATAATGAATGTTAACCTCTTCCTCATTGTATCATTATAAATTACTAATATTCTTCACAGCAAAAATTACAACTCGGCTCTTATTATAATCTAGGAATGCAGTACAATAAATATTAGCTGCAACTAATTAATAAAAAATACAATTGTTACTTTAAATTTAGAATTTAACTTTTATTGTGTTGAATTTAAAACAAACCTGTTTTGGGCCAAAGTGCATTAACAGCTATGTTATCTTTCTTTAATTCTTCAGCCATTCCAAGTACACACATTGACATGCCGTACTTTGCCATTGTATAAGCTTTTTAAGAAAGAAAAAAAAGTAACTTATTTTGAACATTTAATTACTTTATTTACATTATTGAATAACTACTATCATTTTGCCAACATTTGCATTGTTGTGAATGTAATTTTTTTTTTAATCTTTTAATATTTTTTAACTTTAAATGCAGAAATCATGATACTTAAAAAATACAAAAACAACTTGCCGCACAATATATTTAGAAGGTTAAATTTAACACACAGACAAATTAAAATTATTATATACATTTAAAAACATGATGTTTTGACGATTTAATTCTTCAAAGTAATTTCAAAACAAAAATCAGTTTCTTTTGAACAAGAGGTTAGATGAATTCACACAAATCAAATGAACAAGGTAACCAGAGTTCCAAAATGGGAATTGTCCATTTGTCAATTTAGAGTTAGGAGATATGTATGTGTGTGTGTCGCAGTTCCTTTATATATAATAGAAGCCAAATTCCACCTTTCTTAACTCTTTAAATGGAAGAATTAGAATAAATATACAATTCCCAAGATAAAAAAAAAA
>JAFIDM010004315.1:63388991-63440431 GCA_023159025.1 Thereuonema tuberculata | reverse complement strand
AAAAGTAGTAAATGGCAATGAAAGGCAATAAGGAAGGAAAGAATGATAAAACTATTGGTTTAAAAAATATGTATGTTTATTCTAATTCTTCTGTTCAAGAGTTGATAGAAACTGACTTCCACCTTTCTGCACTTCTTTGTAAAGAAACTGTGACACACACATCTCCCAACTCTGAATTTCCAAATGGAGTGTCCCTGTTTTGGAACCCTAGCTACTCAGGAAGATCTGGGCATCAACTTCATTTGTTTGGTGAATTCATCTAACTTCTGTTTCAAAAGAAACTGATTTTTGATTTGAAATTACTTTGAAGAGAGACACCTTAATTAAAGGTGTTTTTAAATGTGTAAAATGTTTGTGTATTAAATTTAACATAGTATCTTTGAAAAGAAGACTTAAAATTTATAGCAGACATCCTAAATATTTTATTAAATGTTAGTAAAATCAAATCAATAAAAATAAATATGAAAAAAAAAATGTATCAATTACATCAGATTTTAATTGAGAAAAAGCAGCTTTCTGATTTAACTGAAGAAATGCAAGAAATAAATCATAGATAACTGTTTTATATAAACATTTATAAATTATCTATCAATCCATAAAGAAATCCTCTCTTTTAGAATTGTTAGTATATTGTTTGTTTACACATGAGTAAATTCTTTAAGATATAAAATAATAATTAATAGATTCTAAGATATTGTTAAAAGTATTTTCATCATTAACTGTAAGAAACTATTTAAATAGACAAATTAAAACACAACTTTCAAAAGACTTACAGGCTTTACAGGGAAAATACAAATACCCTTTTAAAATACTCACCCACGTGGTTTTTGAACCATCGAGGATTCATACTCAAAGGTGGACTAAGGTTCAAAATGTGAGCATTTTTTGCTTTCTGCAAATAAGGAATGCAATATTTTGATCTGTAAATAAAAAACAAGTAAATGAGGAAACTATACTGAACAAAAGAACAAATGTAGTATCTTAAACAAGAATATATACAGAGACGTTTTAGGCTTTTGTCTGGGTCTCACATAAATGTCAATGTTTTTTTGTTGGACGGTCAAGACCAAATTAGTGAAATCAATGAAGCTTCATGTTTTTGTAGAAATTTATATAAATTGGAGTCGCAAAGCTTATAACTGTCTCTGAAAGATAAAAGGATATGCACTTACAAAAACAAAAATTATGAAATTATTTTTACTCTTCCATTACAATTAGCAATTTTTAAGTAATTCATTAAAAAAAAATGAAGGTTTTTCTTAATTTTGAAAATATTAAATACCCGTACAAACAGAGTTGTTCAAAAAGTAAGGATGTAATGCTGGTCATTGCTGAACTTCCAAATAAGATATATAAATTTGCTTAAAATTTAGTAATAGAGACTCTATCCACTTTTATTTTTTTCCCTATATAATCAGCAAAGCATTTCATACTTTTTTTGCCAGTGTGTGTTCAACTTTTCTACATCCTCCCCACACATGCAAACAGCCTTTCACTACATTGCTTTCATACAGTGATCCATGAAGACAGGCACTTCTCTCTCTCTCTCAACTTGTCACAGATGAAACTTGGATTCGCTATCAGAAGTCGATCAAAATCAAACAACTATTATCTGCTTCTAACGAACAGAACGTCTCAGAAGAACGCATTTCATGTACAGTAATGATATATAGGATTGCATGAAAGAATAGTTAAAGTGTGTATTGTATGGATGGGCACTTTTGTGTACAAGATATAGAAAGCTTCTATTGACAACAATGTCTTGGAGACTTTAAAAAAACCCAACAACAACTAAGGCTTCTATTAATGAAATTCTGATGCAAGTTTTGTATCTTTTGTAGTTCAGTAGTGACGGGACTTGTAATTCTTCATTCAGAATACTCTTCCTGAAGGACTTAATTCTTGAGAAGTTCCAAAACACAACCCTGACTTATTATTTCTTAAGCTTTACAGATCTGACAGAAAAAAATTGGAAAAAAACCTAGGTGTTGAACAGGAGTTCCGCAGAGGAACTTGAAAGGCTCCATAAGTATTTTAATGTTTTTATAAATTTCTTTTAAAAGATTTTTTTGAGTGCCGTTTCTCATAAATTTTGTTTACTTAAGTTATATTCGCAAACGTTTAAAATATTTTTCATAATCTAAAACTAAAATGTTCATAATCTTCAAAACCTAAGGTCTTAGAAACCAGAAACTGTAACGTTCACAAACATATCCAAAGAATTAAGAAATGCATCCTATATCCCCAATCCTCCTTCGAAAAATATGTTTTTTGTCTTGAATTACGAGTTGGCAATTACTTAGGAACAACAATACTGATGCCTTGTTAACCAAAATTACAACTTAGGCTTACGTTAAGAATGTTCCCCTTGTGTTTATGTTATGCATCAGGTCATAACGTTTCATGTCTGTTTCAAGGGTTCCTGTTAGGTTTATGGCACTTGCATTATTCACCAAGATGTCAATTCCACCGTATTTTTTGGCTGCTTCTTCAACGGCCTTTTTCACTTGTTCTTCACTTCTTATGTCCACTATACAAGGCAAACATTTCCCACCTGCTTCCTCAACTGAAAATAAACAAAATAAATAAGTTTTATGATTGCAGAATTCTTCTAAAATGGACATTGTTGTTAATGCTTTGTCTTAAAATTCTTAAATTTCCAGATAATAACTGATATCACATGGAAGAAGTATGCATTCCATGCTGCTTGCTTTGGATTACGCGAAGTGAATAGAATCTAGTTTCTGTCCTTGTCTGAATTAATGAACTGTATTTATGAGTTCAAAGAAAACAAAATCGAATAATGGGTTATTGAGATAAAAAAAAATATAAAGGCCATATAAAAAATAATTGTTTATTCCCAAAAATTATGTGTACATAAAATAGCCCATATCTCTGACCCAACTCAAATACAAAACTATCCATTTTAAATTTCATATGCATTCCTTTCATTGTAAAGTTAGCTTATCAGTACCATCTTACTAAAATCATTTAGTATTGCCCAACTAAAAATGGAAGTTATGTTTCTTCCAATTTTTTTTTTTTAAATAAAACAATCTACTATTAAAGATTATACGAGATTATACTCATAGAATAGACATCAAAATGGGTGAGACTAAGTGTTTACTAAGTGACATCCTAAAACAGCTCTTTCATGCTCTTTGGAGATCATCAGCTAGGAGTAGCACCAATAAACAGAGAGGTCTCAGTACAGAGGTCAATAGGAATAATCAACAATAAATTCACAATAAAAGATAAATTAAGAAACTCGTGAGCTGGCACTATTGAGTAGATCACAGATAGTTAAGGCTACATGGAGATCAATGGGTAAAGATAATTTATTTTAAAAGTTATCCATGTCATTTGTCAGATGAAAGGAATGTTAGTAATATCCCTGCTATCCCCTGGGGTGTCACCACTGGCATACAGAAGGTGCATCTGAAAATGGGAAAAAAATGTAGAACTTTGGACTTTTTATGGAAAGTTCATCGCTTATTTGTAACTACCACCACCCTATACGAAAAAAGATAAGCCTTTTTTGTTTGGTTGAACAGCTATGATCATTAAAACTTCTCCCATTCCAAATTTCTGGATATACCTATGAGTTTCACTGAATAATGCGTAAATAATGTTACAGCTGCTGTCTGTGAAATCTACCAAATGGACAAAAATATTTGGAATCTCAGATATGGCACATTGAAAAATAATGTGCCCTTATTAAATGTAAAAACATATGTTACTTTAATTAGTCATTAAAGAAGAGTAAAAGTTAATATTATACTTTTATTGTGCATTTTTAGGTAATTTTTTGATTATTTAATGCACATTGAAAATTCATTGAGGCTAGTGGAGACTGGAACATGAATTTCTTTATTTCATTTTTATTGTGTATTTCTTGTTTTTAATTTAGACTTGGAGATTCCATATTTTTTCATATCTCAATTAATATTATACTTTTTTTGTCATCTTCAGACGTTGTTTTCTTCATAAAAGCCCACATAATGCACAAATACATACACACACACACAAAAAAAATATTCAAATATAAAGTTAGATTGTCTTTTGTCCTTAAATATGCACAGTATGTTTCAAGATGATTCACCTAACAGTTGAAAAGTTACCACTATGCAATGAAAGGGACACACACAAATTATGATTGGATGAGCCTCACTTTCTTACAAAAGTATACTAAAAATGTACGAAAATTTCTAGGAGTAAATATTCTAAGAGAATGCTTTAGTTGAAATGAAAATAAAAAAAAAACAAAACATAATGAAGACATGTTCTCAAGTATGCTTAGCTTTACACTTGAACTTAACAGTTTTTACTAAATGCTAAGTGATTAATCTTATTTCATAATACTTTTAAGAATTTTCTATTTCTCATAATTATACTCCATCATTCTATTCTACTATAGTTCAATATAGCTATCAATATATAAATTTCAGTCTGCAATTTTTGATTCTAAGAAAAGCTGAAATCATCCATTAACAAATCCTTAATCATATTTTTTTTCGCAAAGAATTTAATTATTTTAAACTAGTTGTATCCAGCATGTGTTGCAATGCCACTCAAAGAAAAAGTTTTTGTGTTTTAATTCTGCTTATTGAAGTGCTTTTGGTTACACAATAGTTTTTATTTTTCCATCTGGTGCATACACGAATAAATCAGAAGGTTTTCCAACGCGTGAGCAGGCCTCATACAGCTGTCCATGTGTGAAGCATAGATTTTCCAAACTTAGTCCACACACTTGTAGCAATTGTCCCTGTGCTTTGTTGATGGTTGTTGCAAATGCAAGTCGCACCGGAAACTGCAAATGTTGAAACTGGAAATACACTCATTTGTTGCAACGACTCGCGCACCAGATATTGTAAAATGGTTCTACGAATTCAACTGACGTAAGTTTCATTGCAATCTGATGAATGGTATAGGAACGCCTACAGGACAAGCAAACAAAGAAACATTCATTTTTATATATTAAGATTATATTCTCTTTCAAGGAAACCTGATTTTTATTTCTTATTCATTCCATGATCAAACTAATATATATATCATACCTTCTTTACAAGCAGTGTAAATAGTTCCTGGTAGCTTTGGATGAGGTTCGGCAGTTTTAGCTGCTATTACTACATTGGCACCATCTTTCGCTACCTTTAAAGCTATGGCTTTTCCAATTCCACGGCTAGCACCTGTTATGAAAACAGTCCGTCCAGCTAATTTTCTACATTTAGCAAAATAAAAGAAAGAGGTAAGCATTTGTTCGTACTATCCATATTCACATTAAAAATTATGAAATATTAGACGAGACAAAGACAAAACACATATAAGTTAAAATTTAAAAACTGAATCTAAAAACCTAAGCTAACTAGTTTTCCTAAAAGGAAGCAGAAAACTAGTTAACACATGTTTTTAGATTCAATTTTAAATTTTAACTTATGTGTGTTTTGTATTTGTCTCTTGTCTAATGATTTTTGATACACATTAAATTGAAATTTTAATTATGAAAAATATTAAAAGATGGTTCAAATGATAAAACCCTCTATGATTTTAGATAATATAAAAATCTGAAAACTGTAAAAATAAATAAAGCTATGGGTCATTGCCAACACGAGGGATAGAAAAGGTGGTCTAATTTGGAAATTTTATAAAAATTTCACCCAAAAAAATTCCTGAATACTCTCTGGACAACCATTAATCTAATTTACGCAATGAGCTATCTCTTTAGACTTTTTTTAATCTGTAATTAAATATTTTCAAAATTGATGTGTCTACGGAGTGGACTTTAGTGAGCATGGACTGGAATTCTCATTTTCACAGAGTAGGATTTTTACTACCACAGTATCCACAGTTGGAATTGGAAGATATTTTTTAATCAATTAAGTTTTTATTTGTATCCTGGGATAAATTTTAACAAGTGTCAAAATACTTTGAGTCCCTAAAAACAGTATAAAGAAAGGGAAAAATAATTGCATTTTGAAGTCACGTAATTAGTTTTTATTGTCAGGAGTTAAAAAATAAATATATGCAACTTAAAATTAAGCCTTCATTATACAATGTTTTTACTACTGAAATAAAATAAAAATTTTATTTTTCAGCCAAATAAAACAAGAAAATGTAGGTCAAAATCCCACATTTTACGAGGTCACAGTTCATGGAAAAACTATTGTCTGATACTATGGGAAAACATATTGTGAACTTATGGTGAACCTTCTTTTCTCAAGAAGGGATTCATCTCTGTAGAGGAAACTACAACAAGGTTTAAAATCCTAAATAATTTATAAAAATGCTAATAAGAACTAGAAGTCTCTTCTACTTGACTCTCTATTATTTTTCCTTTTAGTCATTTTAAAAGAATATTAGATTGGCTTTTGTCAGTTAGCAGATAACACTTCCATTCTGCACCATTACAAACCTATCAAAACAGGAATGAAAAATATATTAAAGTTAACTTTAAGCAATCAGTAGGCTAATGAAAAAAACGGACAAGACATAAATTATTCAAATGCATTTGAATTCTACTCCAAATGTTTGTATTTAACACAAAAATTTGAAAATGTCCACTTAGTAACCAGAGGGTGGACAAAATATCTGATTTTAATTTTTAGTGAGCGAACCATTGAGGTTAGAATCATGCTGACTTCAATATAAAATTAAGCCATATAATCAATCATTATAATAATAATTAGATAATGAAAAACGATTGTACTTACCTAAATAATTTTGACCACGGAGTGGACCGATGAGATAAACAAACGTAAATATCACAGACAAAAACTTTTTTCTTAAGACAAAAATAAAGCGCTCTGTTCGCTATTCGTCGATCACAATCAAAATAGCTTCCCCCTTCCTTCCTCTCACCACACCCTGATGGCTGGGAAACCATTCTAGCGATTTTTATGGACTTTTAAATTGTTGTCCACAAAGTGAACACATTTTCTTGGGGACATTTGCTATAAATTAATTAAGCAATCAAAATTCAATTCTTATCGCTTAAGATTTAATTAGTAAGTTTCTTCATAATTATTACGTCCTACATAAACTAAAATGTTGAAAATAAAACAAGAATTGTAAGCCTGGAAATAATGGTATATTTTGTAGAAATTCCTTGGGGACAGTCCACGGAGTGGACATTCCAGGTCTTTTGCTTTGAATTCTGGGAAAAATAAATAATATTAAAAACTTTTTTATTAGTGCTGGGCTTAAGAACATTATAAGGAACAACCTGACTGTAAAGATTTTTCTCATTGAAACCATTTTCTATTTTTTTAATGGCTGGGGACATGGTTTCTACCCCTTATTTTGGCAATGACCCATATACACATATGTTTTCCTTATTAAAGTCCTCACGCTCAAAGATGAATCTCCCAGAATGCAAAGCAGATTACAGATTGTCCATTCCTGGCCCTTCGCTAACATTGAAATAGAAGAGGTCGCTTCTCTTCTATTTCAATGTTAGCGAAGGGCCAGGAAAGGACAATCTATAATCTGCTTTGCATTCTGGGAGATTCATCTTTGAGCGCGAGTACTTTAATTAGTTATCACTGAAACATTAAATATAATTATATAACAAGCACAGTTATAATGAGATCATAGATTTTGTAAATAAATGGAAAGGAAATGGCTGAATGGTGTATGAGAGACTGTTAGTTAGTATCAAGCACAGACAAACAAACTGTTGTAAAAGAAACCAACAAGATCAATCCCCGATTTCAATCTTATCTCAGTAAAATGAAAGACATAGTTCATAAATTCCTCTTTAAAATGTAAGACTACTATAATGATTTTTTTTTTTATGAATTATTTATGTACTGCGTAAATAGTTGGAATAAACATTTAATCATATAATTTAAAGTATTCTTATTCATTATTGTTATTTTTTTCTCTTTCTCATAAGTATTTTCTATGTATATGTAGTAAACAAGTTCTACGTAACAACAAAAATAGCTTATAGTTACAATAACAGACATCATGATGTTGGTTATTACAAATATTACTGTTTGGATCTGATTATAATTTAATTGAATTCCTACACCATAAAAATTGTGACATTCTGCTTCGGAAAATGATGAAGATAACAGCGAAATCGAAGATGTTGTTCCACTGGACGACTCCTCCGACAGTACTTGAAAACAGCAATAATAATTTATAATTCCTTTCTTTGCTTCCTTATGTAGAAATACACAGTTAAAAGACTTCGCCAGTCCTCCATTTTCTTTTGTAGTTATAACTTCCTCTATCAATGAAAGGGTCGGCGAAATATTTTAAATATATAATTTTACAAATGAAGCCAAGTATGGAATTCGAAATTAGATCTCTCTATTCTAGATTGTTCAGACACAGTAAATTCACCTGTTTTATTAAATAAATACAGAATTTATAATGCTTAAAAATAGATCGTACTGCAAATTACTCCTACAATAAGTTATGCTTTCAATCATTAATTTGGTAAATATACAGTGAATGATTATATTTTCATCCACTGGTGTACAGGGGGGGGGGGGGGTTGTGGGATGTTATGTGTTAGAACCCCCTTTCCATTACAGCTGAAAATGGAAGAAATCTAGGATTTTTGACCTGTTTTGTTGGTTGAAACTTCATCGCTTCGTCTGTAAACCCCTCTAATCCTAGAAAGGACATAATGATTTTTGTTTTTGTTTTTGGTTGAATGACTATAACCATCATAACCCTACCATTACACCCCTGCGTATGCCTATATTTCCATCTGTACGAAGCCAATTTCGATAATTCTGTAAAATTTGTTTAATAATTCTAAATAACTGTTTAAAATTAACTTCTATCACCTCTTCTAGTTTATACACTGATGGAAATTAATTAATTTAAAGGAATATGTGCAATAATTTAAATAAAATCTGATTAAGAATAAAATTATAAAAGAACAAATAAAATACTATTATATGTAAAAGTCAAACACAATTTAAAATAAAACTAAGTTAACCATTTTGTAAGTTATATTTTAAATCATAACAAAATTATAATAAATTTAATAAGTGATAAAGAACTTCCATGTACAACTTTATATTCAACTTTTTATAAGTAAGTGCGTTTTATTCATTTCCATTTTTTATTTAAGTGATAAACTTGTTAAATTTATAATATTCAACAACCCTAAACAAAGCACTGCTCTGGAGACACTGATTGCTTTTTTTTCTTTCTTTTTTGTAAGTAGTTTTATTAATATTTTTCAGTCACTATTGTAAATTTGACAGTTTTTGTTTTCTACTGTTGCTCGGATATCCTCTCGCTACTTTACATTTCCAACTCTCAGGAACAACGACATCCACATCTCTGTAAATGACAGCATCAAAGGCAACCTTTTCACGGAAGTATTTGGCTGCTTTCTCTACGAAGTAGCTGCTGTTGCCAATACGAATGGTTCCAATAAATTTTCCAGTTTTTGTTTTAACAAATAGTTCAATTTGCAGTTATAATTACATACAGATATAAATTTACTGCTTAAAAGCACAATTTGCAAAAACTACAAGTATAATACAGCATTGATATAAAATTCAAGGTCCTAGGTGCTCAAGTTCAGTCTAAGTTCTTATCCATGAACTGAAAGAGTCCAGATCTAACCCTTCAATTATTCCCAGCTTGTTCTCCATAAGAAAGCTCTAGAGTTCCCTATCGTATATATATAAAAGGAGCCTGGGTTGTTTCCAAAAGCTAAAGGTGGGTCAGCATTGAACTGACTTCCCAACTTCATTTCACTGGCCAGTATGAATTTACGAAACATGAATATCTTTTTATTTCAGTGAAGCCTTACTGACCTTATGCTAAATAATCTTGGAAAGGGATAAGCAGAAAGAATGACGAATGATTCATGTTTTTTAACTTATAATAAAACAATTTTCAATAGAAGCAATTTATTAAATTTAGTTTATGAAAATAAATATAACAATTAAATTTACTTCAAATAACATAAATTGTAAGTATGAAGTTCAAAATTGCAATTATGGATCGCAAACTAAGAAAAATGTATTGGCTGCCATTCTATGACAAAAAAAGGCAGATATATATAACACTTTATTTTCACGAACTTCAATTTAAAATTCAGAAAAATAAGATCTGTCTTGTTTGAACTATATCTACACATATTTTAAATCAACACCTGAACTTAAATGTGGTCTTTTGGTCCGAAATTGTCATTATATGAAATGTATATTGGGAAAATAGAAAGCTTATTTTTATACTCCAATTCAGTTATTATTAACGAATATATTATTTATTTCAAATGGGGGGAAAAATGGCAATTTTGAGTTTGGTACCACTCTAAAACTGTTAAATTTTAACAGCTAAATAATTTCTCCAAATTCCTATTAAATTGGCAAATATTTTTTCTTCTAATTGCTTTTCTTTTTTTGTAATTGGCAATCGTGATGTTTAATTCTAAACAAATTGGTAAATCAGATTCACCAGAAAACGAACATTCTAAGATAATTAGAATGCAATTTGAATTACTAAATTTCACATATTAGGACTGAATTTACAAATCTATTGCTCATTAGAATTGAAATTACAAATCTATTGTTGAGCAACATCTATGTGGTTTTTACTGAATTGAGAAAGAAGAGAAACGTTTGGACACTTACCTCCGTAAACATGCTATAGTATATAACAATTATAATATAATAACGGAGTTAGCATTAGGTGATTACATTCACCAAATTATTTAAATTAAATATCATCTGATCCCATTTCTTCAAAACTTTACAGTTCAAAATTTTTGTACTGCTTATTTAATCATGTTCAGAAAATAAATGCCTTTTTTTTTTTAGTTAATTATAGTCAATTAAGTGGAACGAAAAAAATTGCATTTTATTTTATTTATTTTTTTACTCTAAGGGGAAAAAATGAAACTATGAAATATTGTTAACCAAAAAAAAAAAAAAGTGATCTTCAACTTATGATATCTCTGAGATTTGATATATAGCGATAATATCTTGTGACAAAAAACCTAATCGATACAAATATTAAAGAATGTATTGATCTCAAATAACTGTATAAAATTTTATTGGTTAATAATAACGCTTCCTGTTGAATCTAATTCTACTAACTCCAATGCTTTATCGATAGATCAGTGCAACGTAGGAGGTTTTATTCCTCTTGTCTCACACTAAGAGGGGTCATAACCCCTCTGTCTATAGAATAATAATTATTTACCCTGTATTCATCATTCTTCCGTGATCCTACTTTTTTCCTGGTAACTCAGTATCTGAAAAATAAAATAAAAAGAATTCAATAACATAAATGCGCCGGTAAATATTCATAGATGCTACATGATAAAATTACATCGTTTCGTGTTTAAAAAAAAAAAGAAAGAAAAAAGTAAATTTCCAATTATTCTTAAATTGAGGTAAAAGTTCCCCAAGCCGCTAAACTGCAGGCAAACTACACTTAAGCTAAGAAACCGATGAGACCTTTAGAATAGCAGTCAATTTAGAAATCATCTACGCTACCATGACCTTAACGTAATATATTTCGTCTATAATTAATTATTTATAGATTGGTGTTGTCATATGACTCTACCTACAATTTGGGATCCAGATCAGCAGGTCCTCTTCACTGCCACGACGATTTTTTTTTTCCTTCAAAACTTCACGACCTCAGCGCCAATAGATCCTGTGGCCAATTTGGAAACTAGCGTCCGAAGATGCGTTTGCCAACATAAAACACCTTTATGTTATGTAAAATATAGGTTCTCGATTTATACTAATGCCAAACTAGGCTAAAATTACGAATTATTTATTTCTAAGGGATTTCGTTTTCTACTTTATGAATAGTAAATGATATTTGATTGTTTTCAAAACTGCGCTTTCAGTTCAGGGACCTTAAAGCGAAATCCCGCGAAAATTAAAATCTCAAATAAAGAAAAAGCAACAATAGCGTAGTTTCTACTTAAAATGAGTCTTCCAACGTGTAACGACGACGGCTTCAGTGTCCCTGATGATTTTCCTTTTCCGTTTGAACCATACGGAATACAGAAGCAGTTTATGACAAATTTATACAAAACACTGGAAGAAGGAAAAATTGGGATTTTTGAAAGCCCCACTGGTACGGTAAGAGAATAAGAATTAGAGATTTCAGGGAAACTACAGTTTTAGGTTATCCTGTGCAAATTATTTGAAACGTGTCCATTCTGAAGGCTGACAAGCATCTTTCAAAAATGTCACCAATTCAGTTTTTGATTATTGCTTAATTCATGTTCTTGAGACATGTTACCAGACGTTCTGGATTTTACTTTGGTGTCCCGCTTCAGTATATGACCCGGATTTTGTAAAAAGTCGTAAACCGTCCATATAAGGATGGAGATATTTTTTTGTTTATATTACTATTATCGTGGAGCTTTTGGTATCCACACAGTGTTAAAGTTTCATTCAGTATGAAAGTCAAAATTGTTGTTATTGTTATATTTTTGGTCGCCAAAGTTTTTTTTTTTTTTTTTTGGATGTCAAAGTTGTCTTCTTCTGGCTTGATGTTGGAAAAATCTGGTCACCCTAGACATGAATATATATATATATATACAGGGTGTTTCAAAAATACACGGCATAATTTCAGGTATGTATTTCCCACATGTAGACAATCAAAATAGTTCATTACAACATATGTCCGGAAATGCTTCATTTCCGAGTTATGGCCTTCACAACATTGAAAATCACCGGAACGTTTTTCGTTCCGCCGGTCGTTGCCATTACAGAAGATGTTCAAAATGACCACCTCCTGCTTGAATACAGACCTCACATCGATGTCTCATTAAACGTTTTTCTTTCCGCAGGTCGTTGCCGTCAAAGGACACATTAAGAGGGCACTCTGACAGATCATTCCGAGGCGAAGGTTAAATTCAGTGGTGTGTTTGGCGTTCGACTGTGTGTCATGTACACAAATCAGGAGCTGGCAGAGATGCACTTCATGTACGGTAAGGCAGACGGCAATGCTGCGCTGGCTCGTCGTTTGTACCAGGAGAGGTACCCACAGCGACAATGTCCAGATCGGAAGACATTTGTAAGTCTCCATCACCGTCTGTGCGAGTATGGAAAATTTCACTCTCCTGGATTGGGAAGGGGACGACCAAGGTCTACAACTCCAGAAGAACAGGAAGAGATTCTGGAGACTGTGAACAGAACTCCTTCTGTCAGCACACGAAGGTTAGCGTTGCAAGTGAATGTTCCCCATATGACTGTCTGGAGACTGCTGAAAGAGCATCAATTGTATCCTTATCATTTGCAACGTGTACAGGCGCTGTCACCAGCAGATTACCCTGCACGAGTTAGGTTCTGTCAGTGGTTCTTGCAGCAGTGTGCTGCAAATCCGAACTTTCCTGCCTTAGTATTATTTACAGATGAAGCACAGTTCACACGAGATGGCATAACAAATTTCCACAATCAGCATGTATGGGCGTATGAAAACCCAAATGCAACTGTTGTATCTCATCACCAGGTGCGGTTCTCCCTCAACATGTGGGCCGGTATCATTGGTGATCGATTAGTTGGACCCCATGTACTTGTAAACAGACTTACGGGGCAGGCGTACACAAACTTCCTGGAAAACACCATACCTCATGTTTATGACGACACTCCACTGATCGATCGTCAGCACGCTCACTTCTTGCATGACGGCGCTCCTGCACACTTCAGTCGTACGGCTCGCCGGTACTTGGATCGAACGTTTCCTGATCGATGGATAGGTAGAGGTGGCCCAATTGCTTGGCCTCCACGCTCACCTGATCTGAACCCTCTCGATTTCTACTTGTGGGGCCATTTAAAATCATTGGTTTATTCGTCTCCGGTGCCTGATTTGGAATCCCTTCGGAATCGAATTGTGGCACGTTCTGAGGACATACGCAACATTCCTGGAGTGTGGGATCGTGTTCGCAGGTCATTGAGACATCGATGTGAGGTCTGTATTCAAGCAGGAGGTGGTCATTTTGAACATCTTCTGTAATGGCAACGACCGGCGGAACGAAAAACGTTCCGGTGATTTTCAATGTTGTGAAGGCCATAACTCGGAAATGAAGCATTTCCGGACATATGTTGTAATGAACTATTTTGATTGTCTACATGTGGGAAATACATACCTGAAATTATGCCGTGTATTTTTGAAACACCCTATATATATATATATATATATATATCCATGTCTAGGGTGACCAGATTTTATGGTTATATATGGATATATATGGTTTTACTTGGGTGGAGAGAGACAATGAGTTGCCACAAACCAGAATTTCAATCAAAAAGAAAACTACACTACAACCTCATTTATCCGGACTAACTGGGACCAAAGGTAATCCGGAAAATCAAAAATCCGGTTAATATGGATAGCAAAACAAATCCTTAAATAAACAGACTTACCGTTTATTACGATAAAAACTATGTTTTGTAGCTTCAACGCCCTGTGACACTCTAGTAAGCTTTCTTAAACTTGGCAAAAAGCATTTTATTACCATAATTTATTGTACAATCTATGCAGGAACTGTACCTTTAATCAAAATAAAAAGCTAATGTTTGGCGTACTTATAGTTTATGTTCTTGTTATCATAGTTAAAATTATTACAGTAGAACCCCTCTCGTCCGCCCTCGGCTGGTCCACCACTCCGGTTGATCCGACCGTGCTCGAGCCGGCTGAACTTGTCCCCGACTCGAGGGTGACTCATCACCCGTCGCGCCATTGTGTTGTTTACTTGCATATACAGTGACGGTAGATGGTGAAAACGCTGTTAAGAATTGCAAAACATTGAAAAGCCTAAACTTGAACTGCTTGACAATGCAGTAAATCCATATATTTTACTGTAAATCCGTATTTTTCTGAATTTTCTGATAATCCGATCTTTTTTGCGTTCCGTCCTTACCCCCAGTCCCAAAGATGACGGATTAGAAGGGTTCTACTGTATCTATGTGAATATTAAATAAAAAAAAAAAAGTCTACAAATCTGATTCGGATAAACGAGGTTGTAGTGTACTACCATCCAACCAAATAAAAAATGAAATCTCAACCATCCTATGCTTCAACATTTCACAGAGAAGCAGGGACATCTTTGACCTTTAAATGTGCCCTTTCATTAAAATGATTTATCAAACCACAAATTCATTTAGCTCAGCTTATTCGTTTTACTGCATTCTTATGTAGAGTATTCAAAAGTCAATGTTTCTGTTTCCTGTTATGTATTTTTTTTCTTAAAAATTTTCCTGCCCACTCCCTCTCAGATACTTTGCTATTTTGGTCTGTCACAAAATTATTTCTTTGAAATAATGTGGCAAGAAATTGGAAAGCCATAGAAATTTCATAATGTGAAATTTTGTTTTCTAACTAACTATCTCCATTCATAATTATTAAGAGGAAGAGCAGACTGATGGTTCCACAGGAATCGATTAGTGATTCCCGGAGATGGTTTATGTTGATTGAGTAATCATTACAGGTTATCTTATCAAGGAAGATATGCCTCTGCAATATAATTTTAAACAAGTGAAAGCAAAATATTGTTGATCACTTAATCATAACAATAATATTTTGTTACTGATTTACTCGTATGTGCCAAGAACTTGACTTGTAAAGTGAAGTTTTATGTGCCCTAATTTTATTTGTAAACTAGGAGTCCTGGTTCTCTCCTTCTCCACAACCTTATCACACCAAACCTTCCCCAATTGTTGCAGAGCAATATTTGTGTAGTTTCTGTTGTTGCCACCAGGTCCATATGTGGCACTATTTCAGAGATTTCATCCCCTTGGGGGTGGTTATCCAGGTTTCAATGTAGCCTATATTTTTCTCAGGGTAGTAAAGAGTATCTTATGTTAAATTTGGTTCTGAGCAGTCAGATGGTGTAAAATTGTATAAAGAACATACAAATATACAAACTTTGACTATATATATATATATATATATGTGTGTGTGTGTGTGTGTGTATAAATAGTTTTCTAATTATTCAGTATCAGTAGTTTTGCTATGATTGTAATTATGTTTAAATCTAGTTTATTATCATTTTTATGCAGTTAGGACCTTTCATAATTACACCAATGTAAAGCATAAGCTTTTTTTTGTTTTTGTTTTTAGAATTACCTGTAGCTTATTCTTCAAAATGAATCAAATTTTTAAAAGCTTTCTATTTTGATCTTTTATATTTTTTAAAATTTAACTTCATAGAGAGAGAGAGAGAGCGAGATTGTAGATGCTCTTTTTCACTTTCAGTAGTTTTCACTTGTGTACAAAAGGTGAAAAACAGCCATTACACAATTTCATTTCCCAATTTGTACTAATAATAATTATTCCTATTTATATAGGGTAAATCATTGAGTATTATTTGTGGATCATTAAAATGGTTACAAGATCATGAGAATCAAAAGCGAAAAGAGCTGGAAGACAAACTGAAACAGATAGAAGAGTAAGTTGGTTTTTTTAACAGTTTTTCTATTCATTTAATTATTTATTAAGAAAACATGTATATATTCTATAACAAACAAAACAATAATGGAGTTTATCCTCTAGGCCTGTAATTTGGCTAACATCTTAAGGTAATAAATACAGATGTGCTAAAAAATAAAAATCAGTCACATTAAAAGTAGTATGCAGTGTTACTATATGGCTCTTTAAGAATGATATAGTATAAAAATACAGAAAAACTATACTCCAAAATCAGGGAAAATATAAATATCCCAAAAATTACATATCTTTAATTTGCAACAAAAAGCAATTTATATTCATTATTTGAAAGCCAAGTTTTATCAAAATATATAAAATCAGGAAAATATATAAATATAATCGGATGTATTTAGTAATAGTAAGCACTATTCCCAAAAAATGCTTCAAGTAGAAAAATAATACAAAGCATATATCAAGATATAGATGATATGTTAGCTTCTGAATATCTGCATGAACTACCAAATCTCATTATTCAAACAAATAATGAATCATCTAAACCTACAGAAAATATTCATCTTTTTGATAAATGATAACTTTATGAATATAGTGATCTCTTATAGTTTAGATATTAAAAAGTGATTAATTTATAAATGTTATTTTGTTACAGAGAGAAAGAAAGGAAAACAAATGATTCAACAGGTAAGATTTAATGCTTAATCTGTTAATGGTCTTAACTCAATTTAAAATTTTGATTTTGATTTGATTTCTTATAAATTTTCCAGTTCAGTAAATTGGTTTTCACAAATATTAATTCATGTCAAAACTGTTAGGATACTGAGAGTATATCTTGTATTTTGTCTGTACTGTAGTTAGAATACAAATCCCCAAAACCCTAAATAATTGGATACTTTCATTTCACCATTTTCATTCTTATTCAGTAAGATTTCTATTTTTTCTTCTTGAAATCAAGTTAAATCATTCTCAAAGTAATCTCCAAGATTGTCCATCGTACGTTGCCAATGTTTGGAAAGGTGGAGAATACCATTGGCTGGATTTGAACATTAAGTGTTAAGCTAAAACACCAAGAAAATTTCATCTTTGTTTGCAAGCGTTTCCCACTTAACCAGCTTGAGTTTTGGAATCAAATCAAAGTCGCATGGACTCAGGTCTGGCGAATACGGAGGGTGTTCCAAGACATCCCTATCGACGTAACAAAGCCAGTGCAGGAGCTGCCATGTGACAATTGGCATAATCTTGAAGAATGATGGCATTGGACAGTAGTTCCAAAACGCTGATAATATTGGACAGTATTGAAAATTACTTTGAGTGTTAGCAATGTGTACTGAGCATTCCTGTGTTTCTTTTTCTTCCTTGGCTACACTGCATTGCCTTATTAAACGATGATTTCTAAATACATGTTTTCCACTTGTCCCCATGACGTTCCTTAACTGACCCAGACCATGTTAGTGGTGCCACTCAGAAGCACATCCAACAAGCTTTCAAATGTATATTCTGAAATTGCAGTGATGCCACATGTTAGGCAGATAAAAAACCGTTGCCATGACTTTTGAATTGACCCTCGTACTTAAGTAACGATATCACACAATTTTTAATTTACTCTTAAATATGCAAACTCTGTCTAGGTGTTTATATTACAATTAAACATTAATAAAAATTCAATGGATTTTTAATTGCTTCATTTTATTTAATCACAAATAATATTTGGTTTTTCCAAACCCCTCAGGCCTTTCACATAAAATCACATTTGATCTTTGAATATTAATTTGTTGTTTTGTATTTCTATATTTATCTTATAAACGAAGAAGCTTCTTTTGAATAAAATCAATTAAATAACTTATATAATAGATTTGTAATACTTGATTTTGTATTTATTTTCATTTATCAAACTGTATTGATGAATGTAATAGATTATCTTATTTACAAATAACAGCTTACTAATTATTATTATTTTAATTGTTAATTCATAATCTCATAACATACTGATAATTAGAATGAGGTTTTTTTTTTCCAATTTTTTGTTGGCAAAATGCATTAAATGAACTTAATTTTAATTAACATTATTGGATGATTGAAACATTGAAATTATTTACTATCTTTCTTCTCTTATATTTCTATAACAGATTGGTTTGAATCTTATTCCAAACAACAAGAGGAGTCCTCCTGTGCAGAAGAAATAAAGGTATTTATTAAAACATTTTGCTGAATGAAATTGCTGTTTAAGTAATACAAAAGTAGATTAAATTTTTCCCCTTTAATCTGGAAAAAACAAACATAAAATTGAAAGAGAGGATGTAGTTTATCTTCCATATCTTCCTGTTGAATATTTATGTTCATATTTTTTGACAATTATTACATTCACAAATCCATTCACAAGCAAAAGTGAAAGGGAAATTTTTTTTTTTTTTCATTTCACTTTTTCAAATGAAATAAACAGCTTTTAAAATAAGTTCCTTTATTCAGTGATTGTAAAACCACGAAATAACTAAAGTGTGGCAACCAAGAGTTGAGCCTTAGCTACGCCTCTTCAAACGAAGAACACATTTCACAATAGGGGTGAGGGTAGTAAAAGAAAAATTTGGGGGAAAAAAAAAACAAGATTAGGAATTTTTTTTAAAATATTTACCAAGAAAAAAATTATTTATAAAATAATCATGAATAACATTTATATTGTCAAGAAAATATATAGGGAAGAAAAATCAAAATAATGAAAAAAATAACTAGATACAATTGGTTAAAAATCTTTCAAATCAATAAAATTATTAATAATTTGGTCTAAGATTGGAAAACTACATAAAATATAAATTATTCAGTCGAATTAATTCGGAAAAATGTAATTCTGAAGCACTAAAATGTTAAAACTTTGTTAATCGCTGACGGAATTGACGAGAATATTACTATAAATTTTTAACTTTTGTTAAGTTTCTTTTCTTTTGTATTAGATAATTAACTATTAATTTATAGTTAATAATTATATATTAATCTATCGGCACTTACATTACGGGTATTCTTTATTTTAATTGTTAAATAAAACATTATTACCATGAAGTGTATATATTTGTTACTTACATTAATTAATATAATTTATATATAATTACGATTTTTCATAATTTAAGTAAATAAGAAACAGTATAAATATAACAGTTCTTAAACAGCAAATCAGTTTTATACATCGTTACAGTTAAATATAACATAGTTATTATTATATGTAAGAAAAATAGATATATAATGTCGTATTTTATATCATCAATTCCTCTGTTATAACCAAGAAACAAAATCTGTGCATTTCCCCTGAAAATGGAAATTATCACACTGACCCCTCAAATGACGACTTCGACTCTTCGCCTACCACGTGACATAGGCGTGGCTAAGGCTCAACTCTTGGTTGCCACACTTTAACATGTTTTTATTTTCGTGGCTTGGTCGTCAGCTCATGTCTTCCTTTGCAGAAACTTCTGTTATGTACAATAAAGATTTCAATGTTTTCCTTTGAATTATTTTCATTCTACATGAACTTATGTTCAATTTTGAATGCTGCTGTTCTTACAGTGTTTCTAGGAGTCTAATTTCTTTCTTTGGAACTAACAAATTATATATAAAGTTAACAGAACAGATATTGGGCATTTACAACATGATTATATTCTCCCACTCTGAAGAAAGACAAGATTGAATTGCTGTTCAGCATAATATTACTTTCCGGCAGCTCATCACATGACTCATTACCATTCATTCATTGTAGCAATTCCATTTGGATCAACACAGAAATTCTGTGCTTCGTTTCTCAGACTGTTACTCTTTGTTCATCTTTACCGTCTAGTGCTACACTTGTTTCAGAATATTAGAGAAATTCTTATTTAGCAGATTAAGACATTCATTTATGATGCATAAAAACGAGGTTCTAAGATTATTGTTTATCTTTAGACCTCTATCTATTCTTGCTCCTACTGCTTCATAACTTAACTACTTCAAACATTTATTAATAATATAATGACTGTACATTAAATTTCTTAAAGTTGGCAACCTTGGTTTACTTTAACATCACCTCATTACTGTTTTGGAATGAACTCATTCAGTAGCTTAATATTTGTCATATGTTGCTCACAATAAAAGGTTAAAAAAGTAATTATTTTTTTTTTCTTATTTACTTACTTTTCTTAAAGTAAATAAATAAGAAAAACAAAGTAAATTAAATAAAAAAAATTGCATTTCCTCTTCAAAATGAGTCTTTGAAAAATGTTAAAAAAGTCTGAAAAGAAAAAAAAAGAAACACCACAACAGGACTTATAAAGTTAATCTTAGGGAAGTCTATAGACACAATTTCTTAAATTTACGATTCGGAAAAAAAATAAATAATAATAATAATATCATTCAGTTTCTAACCTTTGTCCCTCTTTGATCATCAATTACTATTGCTTTTTTAGACAACTCTCAACAAATATAAAAAGATTGAAGATAAAATTAAGAAAATTAAAGAAACCTCTAAGCTTAAGGTAAGTTTATTTATTTAGTTAGTTAGTTATTATTTTTTCATTAACTCTACTGTACCTAGTCCATATACTTTCAGAGCAGTACATTGATTCATCTCTCAATAGAGAGAATTCTCACACCATTATGTACATGCTGCTGTCTGAAAATTTTTTATAAATTAATTTTTTTTATTTTTCAATCTGTAGTCATAAAAATGATGTTAGAAGCATAATCAATCCTTCTAGATAGCCCATCTAATAAAACCTGTATTAAGGTTTCATGGGTGAAAAATGTGTTATTAGGAAAAGTCATTATGCACTATTAGCAGAATTAGGCTTAATGTATAGTAAAACTCAATTTAACCGACTATAGGGAGGAACAGCTGTCCTAAAAGTCCATAGTCTGTAACTAATAAAGATTATTTATGATGAAATAAAATGAAGCAATTGGATTTTATCAATATTTAATCCTAATAAACACCTAGACGGAGCTTGCATATTTAAGAGTAGATTAAAAGACTAGTACAATAAAATACTTCAGAATTTTATTGGTCATTTTTAAAGGTGTACTTAATAAAATGTCAATATATATACTACATTGTTTCAGTATTGTAAAAATATTGTTTATAATATATGTTTTTATATATTACCTTATATACTGTATAAACAATATTTCATTATTTACTTATAAATATTTACTAATTTCAAAGCCGAGAGAAGTACTGTACAGTAAAACACTTTTACAAAAGAACATAAACTTTATTGAATAATGATAAATTTCATGGGGCGTAGCCAGGATCTTACTTGGGGGTTGGGAGGCAAAAAATTAACTTGAAGCATTTTACAAAACAGAAAATTTCTTGCTTTGTAAATATTTTAACACCCGAAGAAAAAGTAAAATGCTATGCAATTTGATTTCAGTTTTGGTTAATATACATAGGATCTGTTTTACAGGTTCTGGGTAAGCGATACATCGAAAATAAATTTAAAAATATGGATTTACCTAGCAAACAGTTTACCTGAAACTTATGAGAGTTCTGAAACAGGCACTTAAGTCTATGGTTAAATCTTTATACTAAAGCCAGTCATCACGGGTCTTCAGCAAATCTTCTTAGAACATCTTTTATGATTTTTCCTCATTTGATTTCCAAATTTTAGAGGGGGGGGGGGGCAAGTGACCCCTAGCTAAACCCATGATAAATTTATTTACCATTTTAATATTGAAAACAAAAGATTACAATAATTTAACATGAAAACTATTTATACTAATTACATTTAAAATAATCAATTATTGTAGGAAGATATAAATTTTTATATGTGTGTGAAGTTTTGGTGTTGCTGTCGAATGGCAATTTGTCTAGAAGTCCTGAGATGGTAGTAGTAAGACTATTTCCTTATCAGACAAATGAGTTATGAAGTTCATAACTGTGTCTAAAGCTCCTCTAACTTCAGAAGCTTGGGTGAAACTTTTCAATCACATACTTCATCATCATCAATATCTCATTATTCATAAGCAGCAATGAAAACATTCCTTGCTATTTCTTCCTCTGTGAAAATTATTAATACAGAATTAAATAGCTATTAAAGTTAAACTTTCATCTATTTCAAAAAAAAAATCTCCAAGCTAGTCTGTGAAATCTGAAGTCCATAAAATTGAGGTCCGTAAATAGATTTAGTAATTTTCAAATATTATTGAATAATTCTTAGTTTACTTTTTGTTCACCTTGAAAATTTTATTGAAATCTTCCTCTTATTCCTGTTTTCTTCTTTCAATAATACTGAATTTTGTTACTTGCTTTTAGAAAACACCTGTTCTCACATCAGAAACATCTGCTTTCAATGCATTATTTCCGAAAGCCAACCCTCAACAGTTTGAAATAGAAGATAAAACCTTTTTTGATTCTACTTTGTTGGATGAAGATGAGGCTATCATTGTTAAAGAATACAACAGTGATGAAGATCCTGCTTCGAGTGACGATGAAGAGAAGGAAGCTGAAGATAAAAATCCCCAAATTAAAGTAAGTAATATCTTTTCATTGTGATTTATTTTTCTATTTTTTTTTTTTTAATTAAGAATTAGATTTTATTTTGCATTTTGGTGTTAAGTGATTAGTTTTCTAGTTTTTTTCTAGAAGTATAAAGTATGAATTGAATTGGAATCAATCTTATTCTCGTATTACTTATATATTTTTGTTACCTGTTTGACATATAATTTTCTCTTAAGAAATTGTGATTGTTATTTTAATTTTTTTAAGATTTTAACCAACAGAGAATTATATTTTATTCACATCAATCTACAACTGTTTTTAAATTTCAGATTTTCTTCTGCAGTCGAACGCATTCTCAGTTAACTCAGTTTGTTAGGGAAATTCAAAAAACTCCATTTTCTGAAGATACCAGGGTAGTAACGATGGCATCAAGACAGGTTGATATATTTTTATTTATTTATTTATTTTGTAACATTTTTAAACTAAATGTTTCATACAGTACTCTTATTTTTTTTGCTTTTTATTTTATGGTATGTCTGTTACTGTTTATGGTAAGTCTGTTACTATTGTATAAAATAGTAAATTGGTTGTAAAATGCATTTGATTCAACAGAAATAAGTAGATAAAAGCTTTTCAGCTTACTTTTTTATAAATTTTATAATTGAGTATGTTTTTACTGTATTTCACTAAAACTGTAAAAGATTGTTAATTCATTTACTCACTTGCTATCGTAGATAAAATCCTTTAGTAGTCCTTGGTTTTTGATACATATGGAACATTAAATTATGGGGAATTTACGTAATAATATAATGAAACTAAATGAGCGTTTTCTCTCTCTCCCCCATAATCCTAAAATTCACATAACATTAATTTTTACCCCTGAAACATTTAGGGATTTTTTATTGATACACTTTTAATACAGCTTTCAGACAAACAAATTCATTTTTTAATTTGAAAGAAATCGACCTTTTAAGAATTTATTCCTTCTAATAAAAGTTTTGAAATACATAATATTGGACTTCTGCTTGTCTAAGAGTTATCTGGTTTCAGTAAGTCTTAGATAAGGAGCCTCTTGAGCTACTGTGTCCATATGTAATGTTATGTTGCATCTTTATATCATGGCTATATAAAAGATTGCCACAGTAAACAAGTCTCTAACCTCTTAATCCTAATATGCAAAAAGCAAAGAAAAACACCCATGCATTTTTTCCCTTTAAGATTAATCAAATATTCAGAGGTCATACAATCTGTTTAATCATATATAATTTTGGAATCAATTCTTAAGCATGTTGAAGTCTTTGAAATTTAGGCATTATTACATGTTGCCTCAAAATAACTAATATAGATAGTTCTGAGCTGATTAGCGGGTTTATGCGAGTAGAATGTTATTGTTAGTGTTCAAATCTGTGGAGTCCTATAAGTAAAATAAAAGTTTATTTTACTTTCAAAAAATAAAATATTACTGTCATTATTATTTGTAAATTTTTGCTTATGAATTTATTTATTTATTTATTTAAGAATTTATGCATTAATGAAGCTGTTCAGAAGCTAAAGAATGTTAACTTTATGAACAATCAGTGCCTAAATCTCCAAAAACAGAAGAAAGGAAAAGGTTACTATGTTTTATTATTATTTATTTATTTAGTTAGTTAATTAGTTATTGTTTGATTGATTGATTTGATTGAATGTCTGGCTCAGATCATCAAAGGGTTTAGTCACTAAACAATTTTTTTCTGACAATAATCAGTACAGTATAAACACCTATTTCCAAATATATTAATGTTAAACTTACTCAAGTCTTAACAGGACATGGAAATATTGTGGAATATCTGGCAGAATATAATACTATTAGTGGCTTAAATGTTCCTGTAACTCTTGAATGGCAGATAGTACAGTGAATTCGTTATGATTTTAAAAAGTTTGAAAAATTAAAGATACAGTAAAACCCCGTTATTACGCTCCCGCTTATAGCACTATCCCGTTCTTTACGCTCCTTTCGTACGGTCCCTGGAATTTTCTATATAACTCTGTATACTTTTACCCTCTTATAACGCTTCAAATCCCGCTTGTAGCGCTTTTTTTATATCGGAAATTTTGCATCGAAAAGAAATGTAACACTGTAAAGATTCTTTTCTTTCCCTGGTAGGAGGGAATCTTTGAACTCTTTAAAGTGCGGGTCTGTGATACAGTAAGTTAGTGCAAAATTTCGAAGCGGAAATACCTTTCTATAAGTGATAAATTGGAAGTTCTCCGTAAGTACGACGAGAATTCTACACTAAGTCAGAAGGATTTCGCAGAATCTCTAGGAATTCCCTCATCCAGTCTGAGAACAATAATAAAAAATAAGTATGGAATTACCAATGCAGCGAAGGATGGTTGCAAACGTAAAAAAGTAAAGTGTGGAAAATATTAAGATGCCGAGGAAATTCTAATTGAATGGATTCATCAGTCCCGTGATGCATCAGTGCCATTAAATAACCCAATCATTTAAGAAAAGGCGCGTGAAATAGCGGGCAGTGCACTAAATCTGCTCCGAAAATATATTAGTGTTGCTCCTAGTGGTGTATCAATTGATGTTAATAGTCACTTGAACCGCATTGAAAATGTCATAATTCATAACAGTAGCACACACACGGCAAACCACAATCAAAGATTTTTTTAATAGGAAATAAGCTCACATTTGCACTATATCTATTGCAGAATCAAGTATCTTTCCTGTAAAATGGTGTCTAAATGTTTCCCCATCTCATAAATCATTTCCCGTCTATAGCGCTATCCCGCTTATTACGCTTGTAGTTCATGGTCCCTTGACGAGCGTAATAACGGGGTTTTACTGTATATGCTAGAACTTGTAACTATTGAAATACAATGGCCTTGTCCTTTAGATCTTTTAGTACAAGGTATGTTTTTTTTTTTGTTTTGTTTTTTTTAATTTTATTCAAAATATAGCATCTTTTACAATTCTACACTTTGTATATAAAAAAGAAGGTCAGTTTTTAAAATTTTGTAAATATATTGTATCTCTAATGATTGTTTGTTGGTTTTGTTTTGTGTGATGTTATACTCTTCGAAGTGGCACATTTATTAAATTTCTTTTTTTATTAATCAAACTATAATGAAACTTAAAAAAAAAAAAATAATGCATGCTTAATCAGTTAAGGACAGAATATTTGAATAAATTGGATAGTAATATTTGATTTGATAGAATCTCAAACTTGCTTTCTAACTTTCATATTTTAATGACTCCTTTCAGGAATATTCATGTTAATTAATCATATATATTGTTGTGCTGTCATAAATCATAATACCTTCTTTGAGAGTAAATACCAGTTCTTTGTAATTTTATTAACAGTTTTATTAATACAACATTTACTTGTGTATGTTTAAGCATTTTTACATATTTTACATTTTATTCTTAAAAAAAAAAAAACTCTATAGGTACTAAAATATCAATGGAGGAGACGCTTGTGAAAAAGAAGAAAACTGGATCAGGATGCCCCTATTACAAAACAAATGCAATTGAAAATTTTAAAAATAGTTTGTTGGTAAGTATAAGGGAAATAATTTGTTTGTTTGTTTTTTAATTTTTTTCAGTCATTTCCTTCCACAATAGTAATTTTTTATATTTATTTCATTACAATTATATAGTTTCTTTGTAAAACCTACAAGAATCTGCTAACACCAGATTCATTTATGTGCAGTTAAAGAAACATCAGAATCTGATTAGATGAAAACTAGTAGAACAACATAAAAGGTATTTATTCATATAAGGTATTTTTCTTTTTAGATTTATTGTATTTCAAAAGATTAACCTTTCTAGTATTAGTCATAAATATAGATTTCGTAATATTTCAATCTTAATCTTTTTTTTTAATACAATAAATTTAAAAATAAAAATACTTTATATGAAATTGTGATGATATTCCATTAGTTTTCATCTAATCAGATTCACTTTTCTTTTAACTGTCTATTACATGTAAGACTGTCACTGGCAGTGCATTGCACATAATCTTATTAAGAAAAAAGCTATGTGGTAAAATTTCACTTTATATTTCTTGCAGGTATTTAGTTCTGTGATAGCTTGTTAGAACTAATAATTCTGATCTTTCCTCTAATGGTTTTCATGTAACCATTTTTCTTCTAATTTTACTTTAAGAAGATATCTCCAGTGAACTAGGAGTTTTCCTTTGCATTTCTCATATCGGGAGTTTTTTTTAAGCATCATTTCAGCATTTATGAAATGCTTCACATGTATAGCTGTTAAATAGTCTACTCATAAAGAATTAAAACACACATAATTTTATAACATGTACACAGAAGCTCGGTTATAACGCGATCTTTCGGATCCAAGATCTCGAAGATCGCGATATAACAGAACATTTATTACTTCGCGACCTCAAATGTCGTATATCACACCCTATTATCGCCCACACGATTCCAAATCGATTTAAAATGGTCATTTCACGATTACCTACATCATTCAGAGCTATGTGAAAGAATATTATATTTATAAATACATAAATCATTACCTTTTCATCACTTTGATGGGTTATATTAGCTAAAATCGATTTGGCGCCGCCATCTTGGCATCTTGTACAAACGACGAGTCACATGGATCGAAACTAGTATTCATACGCCTATTAGATTACATGGGCCTCTTTACTGGTTGTCATTGGCAGAAAAATAGATCTCAATATTCATTTTGGTTAAAAGAAAAAATCCACGATTCTGGTATTTTTTTTTAAAATATATTGTATTTGACGCATTTTTGTGACATTAGGGTGGGTATAGAGTCTCAATTACTGTAAATAATAAGGAAAGAAGCATATTAATTTACACCTTTAATTTGATTTTAGGTGAAAAAACGGTAAATTTTGTAATTTTACAATTATACACCTTTTTCAAAATAGAAGGGGTCCAAGACCAAATCGTGTTATATCCGAATTTGTGATATAAACAACCGCGTTATAATCGAGCTTCAGGATATTTACGCACAGAAGAATACAAAGTGCCTTTCAAAGATCTGAGTCAGTTGAAGCATTGAAGAATTTTGGTAACTATTGAAATTACTACTACTGAACCACTGGATGAAGCTAGAAACATTGGTAACTCAGGATCATCCTCTTCAAGTACAAATGAAAAATTAGACTTTGAAGCCTACTTGGACAAAATGGAACATTCAAAAGTAAAGCGACGCCGCTTATGCATGGGAAAAAAAAAAACCCAGTAAATGTACAAATACAGAAATTTCAATAAGAATTTTTTTAAAGGATTAAAAGAAGTAGAAAAGTACAATCGATCATCAAAACTGTCTATAGAAGAAGCCATCTTGTTTATCCATGGGTTATTTATAATGTAGTAGAACTGTAATAATCAATGCCATCCACCCAAGTCAGTGTTGAAAGACTGTTTTCGGCACTGAAAATAATGAAACCAGATTTAAGGGCTTCTATGAGGAGGATCTGGCGAAAGCAATTCTGTTTCTAAGAACGACATATTAGAAAAGTTTATTTATTTTTGATTTAACCCCTATTCTACAGCTTCTTTGAAAATTTTGTACGGATCCATTTTTCAGTCTTCTACAATATAATTTTTATTTCATTTAGTATAATGTTTCATGTTTCACTCACTTAAATTTTATATCCAAACATTACTTTAATCTCGAAAAGGAAGGAAAATGGTAGAGAAAGGAATATAAGAGAAGTAAATATTATAAGAAAAAGTTGTGATTTGTACAATGAAGGTCAAGTAAATACTAACAATGTTAATGATAATAATTGATAATTTATTCTTTTGTTTTGTTTCATGTTGAGGTTGAAATCCAAGACATTGAAGAATTAGTATCAACTGGGAAAAAACTGAAAGCCTGTCCATATTATGTATCAAGATATGCAGTTCCTGATGCACAAGTAACTTTTTTTTTATTCTTGACTAAACATTTTCTTACAGTTTGTGTACAAATAGTTAATCATATCGATGTGTAGTTGAAAAGAACAGAGTCGACTAATGGTGTTTTTGGCATAAGTTATACAATTTATTTACAAAATGTACAACTATATACACTGCTCGGAGGATTCTGAGAAGGGGTCAAGAAGAAAGGTCATGGGAGAAGGAGCCAATCGCGTGAGATCTTGACCTCCTGGATCGGCCAAATCAGAGTGGGTTTTAACTGACCAGTCCAGGAAGGTTTTTATCCTTGTACCAATATTATTATACATATAGCTGTGGACAGAAATCCTTATAATTATACAGAGTTGATTGAGATAATGAATTAAAAAAAGACAAAATGATGATTTACTTTTGTAAGAAAAACACTTTCTTTCATATGTTCTACTTGTAATTTCATTAAATATCTGAAAAACTGTTTCAGATATTTCTAATATCTATTTTTCTTATATCTTTATGATATACCTACATTGCAATTCAGTGATATTTAAAGATATGTAAATTCAAATTTAAGACTGATTGTTGAATAGACAGAATTTATATAAACAAATGAAATGTATCACAAACATTACAATTATTATTATCTTACAGAAGAGCATGACTAAAATATTATTTTAAATACTTTTTTCTTTTGTTTTAGCTTATAGCTTTACCATATAATACCCTTTTGCATAAACCAACTAGAGATGCTTGTGGGATTTCTTTGAAGGGAAATATAGTCATAATTGATGAAGCTCATAATTTATTAGAGGCAATTGCTAATATTCATAGCACCGAAGTTACTGGTCAACAGGTACATTTCCTTTGTCATTAGTTATATAAATAAAATAGCTTATTCAATCTGTTGGATTACAGTATTTCAATCTCATTTGCAAATAATTGCATAGAAGATTCAATTTAACATATTGCTTGGGATGTGCCCAAATAAAATATCAAAGTAATTTTAAAACATATTAACTAATTATTTTTTTCCTAAGTCCAATTTATGTTTTTAATACTGTTTGAGTACATTCGTAAGTTTATTTCTTATTTACTATATTAATAAATTGCTATTTCACTTGAATGAATGTATTCTACTAAAGTATTATGATGCTTAATAATTTTGAAATTAACAATTTACAATTTTAAGCAAACAATCTTGCAACATTTTGTTTATTTCAAGTTACATAATTCATTCATATCACATTTTATTGTTTCATGTCTTAGTTTGTAGCCTGCAGTCATACTAAGCTGACTTATCAGCATTGCAATTCTTATACATTAAATCTATTTTATCTATTGTTGCTGTACACTGCCTGCTCAATTGAAAGTGGACACCTCCACAGGATGGAACAGACACTTTATTTACAGTGTGTCTAATACCACACACTGTGGCCTTTTGCCCTAAGCACAGCATCCACACACTGTGTCATGCTCTCCACCAGTTTCTGATAGGAAGCAATCAGTATTTTTGCCCACTCCTCCTTCAAAGCCTGCACATGTTGGATGCGTGTTTGCGGTCGCATCAGACGCACAAGAATCCAGAGCTCCAATTCGTCTTACAGATGTTCAATAGAGTTGAGGTCCGGACTCTGATCGGGCCACTGAAGTTCCTGAACATTATTCTCCACAAACCGGGTGCTGACAACACTGGCCATATAGCACAGCACATTGTCGTGCTGGAACACAAATAGCCCTTCGCCGAACTGCGGCCACAACGTAGCAAGCATGGAATTGTCTAGAACGTCCAGATACCATGTTCCCCTCGATCATAACCAACAGACCACGTTCAAACCAGGAGAATATGACCACACCATCACACCAACACTGCCAAACTTCACTGTTGGGATGATACACTCATGCCAAATGCCGCATGATCGGTAGAGTGTGAAGCGTAATTCGTCGCTCCACATAATGCTCTTCCAGCGGTCCATCGGCCAAGACAATCACTCTTTATACCAGGCCACATGATGCTGGGCGTTTACAAGAGTGATGTTAGGCTTGAGGGCGGCATCCCGACCGGTATACCCTAAGGCATGGAGCTCACAACGAATTGTCATAGTACTGACAGTTGTTCCTGTTGCCTGCTGAAAGTCCTGCCGCTGTTGTTCCGCTGGAATAGCTCTGTTCTGCCATACCAACCGCTTCAGGGCCCTCTGTTCTCTGTCGGTTAGCATGCGGGCTCGGCCACCTCCCTGATGTTGTGTTTCCACTGCTTCGCGTTTCCACTTTGTGATAATAGCACCCACGGTCGACTTCGGCAGGTTCAGTGTCGCTCCTATGGCTCACACACTCTGGCCACTAATGTGGCAGCCTATGACTACTCCACGTTGAAAATCGCTCAGCTGCTTTGATGGTGGCATTTTACCTCTGCATTTTACCATTTTTATAACAAATATATTCAAATTATTGTCCGAATTTACATGGGTTGTTCCACTACGTCAGGTATCCACTTTCAATTGAGTAGTCAGTGTACCTGTTATATCACTAAATTTAAGATGGCAACTCTTAAACAGGAGACTAATCATTTCTAGAGAAATATGCAAATGTGTAAGATTGCATGTATTGATATCATAAAGTATATATTAAAAAAAAAAAAAAAAAACTTAAAATAATGCAATTTATATCTAAACTTAACATTTCTTTATTAGTTGAGTCAAGCTTTATCACAGCTTAGTCAATATCAAGATCGATACCGAACCCGTTTAAAAGCTAAGAATATTATGTATATTAACCAGTTGATATTTATATTGAAGGCTTTCATTAATCAACTCAAGGGTAAGATTTTGAATTTAAAGTTACTAAATTTTTCTAATCCTTTTCTTGTAATTCACTTTTTTTTATAATAGTAATTTAAAATTTAATACTAATATTAAATACGGAAAACCATATAATTTTACAAGGATGTTTCAATATGAACAGAATTGATTTGGCTTCTTTTGTCTATTATTTTAATTTTTCAACATAATTATCAGAATAATTCTCTATGGTCAGACAATAAATATCAGATTAAGATTGCAAAAAAAAAAACAACAAACAAAAAAACAATTAAGTCAAAGCAGTGTTCTCAAATTTTGCTCTTAAACTTAAATCAAAATTGCGCTTCTTGCTTTAAATTATATTTCAATCAAATGGCAAAACTATTATACAATTCTCATCGCTGAACATCATGAAAATCTTTTATATAAAGTACAAGAAATATACAGGGTGTTCCATCACGAAACTGACAAACTTCGCCAGCATGTTCAGGTGGCTATTCTAAGCAAGAAAATGCCCAATGGATTGATTTAGCTTCATTCCCAACATATATACTGTATAATTCTGCATTGCTGTAGTTACAGTATAACCTAATGAAATACCTGGTTGGATCCGATGTGAGGTCTGTCCTTGTTTTGTTATTTATCAATAGGAGTATATGTGTAACCGATGATGTCATACTGCAAAATGCCTGCAACATATTCAAATGAGGAATATGCTGACGAGATATTTGTGTATAGTCTTTGCAATGGGAATGGGCATGCCACTATCGCGGAATATCAAGATGGATATCCTAATTGCACGGTCCTTCATCATGTGATATTTGGAAACGTATCAGTGTTAGAGAGAGACTGGTTCCTTTCTGCAAGGAAATACCGACCAGGTGCTACAGAGGTGTGATGAAGAGGTTCTAAATGCTGTTACAGCCAAGTCTAGCCTTAAAGTGTGCACAAAATTTCATGTACAACATTTAATAGAAGATTATGTCTCTTATCAGTTTCACAGAACATGAAAATAATAAGGGATCTGAAGAAAAAGTGTAATTCACTTGCTTTTCACATAATGTTCAGAAGTTGAGGCCTTTTATCATTATTCCAAATATCCTTGTCAAGCCTGATAGGGCCTAACTCCTTCCTAAAACAAGTTTCTTCAATGAATTTGCTCACAATAAAGCTCATCAAAAAACACTGTTGTTGTTTTTTGTAGGCAAATCCCTACAAAATAAATCCCATATCTTTTTCCTTGATGATGAATTCAGTTGATATTTTGCTATCTTAATTAATCAAAACTTCATATAATGCCCTCATGTGATACTAAAATGATTCTAAAGAACACAAATAATGAAAACAAAAGCATTAATATTTAATGGATTTTTTTTTCTCACCAAAACAATTTACATTCTTCATATTGGAATAACCCTTGGAGATCAACTCATTTTCCTAATTAAAAAGTTGTTTGTTCTTAATAAGTTAGTGAAGTAATATTTTTTTTTTTTAATTTTTTTAAGAAATTACTAATTTGTTATTAAACAAGACATATTTGTTTTATTCAGGTTCTACTACTAAATTGCTATCCCTTAATAACTTTCTGTGTGATTCAGCAATTGATAATATTAATTTATACAAGCTGCTGATGTACTGCAAACAGAGTGAAATATCAAGAAAGGTAACATTAAAAGAAAAAGCCTAAATTCATTAAAAAAGCATAAAAGTTCTCAAACTTACTTTCTTTCCTCTTTATCAAGCAGAATAGTTATTTGAAAATGTTTCTTGATTGTTTAACTATGAAATAAGTAGATTGTATGTCATCTAAAAAATAGCATTGAAGATTTAACTATTAATATCGATTAGAAAATATTGCTTCTCGTTATTTCAGTCCATGTTTCTTAACTATAGACATAAAACTGCAGCTATTTTAGTGCATTATTCTTTTGAAGCCATATAATACAAACACAAAATTTCTGGTATTATATGCTTACATGTTTGTCATGAAATTGTGCGAAATTCTTAAAAATCTCATCATCTTTGTTCAGAATTTTATTTAGAAGTTGTTATTGCAACTTCTTCTATCAGTATGGCATCAGCAATATCAGTTTTACCATTAGAATTATATAGTTACCTTGTTTACCAATTTACTGGTAACACTGTGCGATAATGAAGATTAGACACAGAAAGACTAACATTGAAAAACTACTTACGCTAATAAAATGCAAGACTAAAGTTTATTATATACTTTTTTATTTAATTCAAGATTATTTATTGTAATAATAATAATTATTATTATTATATGTCTGAAGAGTCTACATCTAGTGTAACTGAAATGGGGAGTGTTAAATGAAACCACAATTATGAAAATTATTTTTTTTTTAATCCTACATCTTAACTGGATAAAAACTATTAATTAATTCTTCATGTTTCATTTAATTGCTGCTTTGATGAATTAAACAGCACTGTGTTAATTTTCAGTTGAAGAAAGTACATTAGAGACAGTCCTAGCTTGCATCTATAACATTAAAGAAATTATTTTTTAGTGACACCAGTATTAATAAAGAAGGCATTCTCAAAAAAATAAGTATTTGGCTAATAGAAAAAGGAAATTTCAACCATCATCTGATTTGATATATTATGATATTCATATATATTATTCATGTTCATATATATTATGATATATGAATATTTAGTTTGTGCTATAGTGAAAGCTGTTAAATGGCTCTGTTCTAAAATTATAAATTTTGTTTATAAAAAAATTATTTCGAAAACAAATTAAACTTAAAATCCATGGAAGCATTGCAATTTTAAATTATATATTGTTTACTTCAATTGAAGATGCAGATTTTTTTTTTTAATATTGAATTTCAAAATTTTATAGAAATGGCTATTTATTTAGAATAGATAGAGGTTAAGATTAGAGTTTTAATCATATCTTTTTATTTTTCAAGAACTTACCAAGACAGAATAATATACATTTTCCTTATATTCTAACCTTTAATTACAGTCAGCATTAAAGTATAGTATGTTTTTAAAAAACAGCACATATATATATATATTAAATGCTGCATTTATTATATTAAAATTACACTGCATATGTAAGAATAAAATTCCTTAATTTCTTATTGGAATATATTCATTCGAGCATAATTATCTTTCATTTACATTATTTCGAAAATAATTATAAAAATTAAGATTAAAAATTAGATCTCTCTTAGGGAGTTAACATGATGTGACAACGATTAGAAATATTCATGAAATACATTTTGAAAAATACACTATTTATCTTTAATTTCATTATATTTTCAGATGAATGGATTTGTTGAAAAATATAATCCACCAGAAGAACCTAAAAGTAATTATTACTTTTCTTTTTTTTTTTTATCTTATGTAAATAAGAATTATTCTTTTGCTGCTGAAGACTGATTACATTAGTAGGTCGTGTTAATTATGGCTTTTAATGATGTATTTTGGTATCATACTGATGATATAGGAAGATATTTGCAAAAAAAAATGTAAACTTAAAATTAACTTTTTTTCCATTATTACATTTTATTTAAATATTTTATTAAATAATTTTATTATTCAATATTGATATTATTATCCAATAATTATTGTAGTAAACACTTCAAGTTTTTTTTTTTTTTTTAAGCCCAATCATTCTTATAATAATCAATATTCATGGCAAAAGATTCACTGCGATTTGTTTTCTCCCAATACCTGAAAATATTTTATGTTGATTTCTGATAACATTAAAAAATTATGAATACAATAGTTCTAGAATTATCTTAAATTATCATTGGTTTTATGATATATCACGATTTGAATGTTTGGTTGAAGATGGTAATATGTTCAGTTTGAAATTATAATCTCAATAGCCTTTTTATATTTTCATCATTTTTACTTTTGTATGGTTTATAAATAATCATTTTTTTTTTCTTGCAACTGTAATTTTTTTTCTATTTATTTATTTATTTATTTATTTATTTAATAATGAGTAGCTTTATGCAAATGAATTGATGACTCAAAAAATAAACACAGAACTTTATTACAGTTTCAAAATCTGTAAAGCTTTTGAAATTATAATGAAAGTATATATTTACTTGATAATGCAGAAAATTAAGTCATACCTTCATATGATGAAATATTTCCATATACAGTAAGACACAATGTCGATTATAATTTATTTTATTAATTATTACAGTGAATTAACACATAATAATTATAATAATAATACTATATAGTTTTTATATTAATTTACATAAAAAAATCATACTAATATAACCAATATGATTTCTTTCACAGAAGAAATAAAGCCAACAAGTGTAGATTCTGTCAGTGGCTTCTTGAAAGAATTATCTAATCCTAAAGTTAAAGTCAATTCAGGTAAGTTTTTCTAAATTGGGATTATATTTGTGAACTTACGCAACTTTTAAATTTTACTAATTGACTGTGAGCAGCTCAGAATTTAAATTTTACAAGAAATAAAAAACATGATCAGCAGTATCGTATTAATATTACCAGCATTTATAATGAATCTCTTGTTAACTGATTTTATTTTGAGAATTGAAACTTTCTTGGCGACGAAGCTTAAAGAATTCTTCTCTGGTTTCCAGTCGAGTAAGAATGTTGGAGTGGTCCAAGCTTTCTATAAATGTTAAAACAGTATAACTTATTTCTTCCGGTGGTGCAGGAATAAAGAGTTGAAGCTGATTGAAGTTTTGTAATAAGAATTCTATCTATCCATAAACACAGTTGAATTCACTTGTAAATTGAATTGTCATCAAAAAACTAATTGTAGTAATAATAATATTAGAAAATAATATGTTTCAGGAATTTAATGTGTTTATATATAGAAACAATGAGACTGCTAAGAATGAAATCAAAAATACTTTTGGAAGGATTTTTTTCAGGTGTTGCTCTGTTAATTTTTCTTACTTACTGTCTTTTTAAAGCTGTTAAATGGAATTTCTTGAACATTAGTTCCACATCTGTTGTTATGTTATTCACAATAATGTATGTCATTTAATACCAAACGTAAGAGAAAAAAATATTGAGTAATGAATATATTAATAAGTAATGGATATAATCACTTCAATAAGAATACTATTGAAGAAAGGATTAGGTAGATGAATGATAGAATTACTGTGGTAGAACAGATGATATATTGAGTAATGAATATATTAATAAGTAATGGATATAATCACTTCAATAAGAATACTATTGAAGAAAGGATTAGGTAGATGAATGATAGAATTACTGTGGTAGAACAGATGATGTTGTTTTTATGATAAAACACAATAATTAAATGAGTTCAATAATAACAATAAATTAATATATAAAAATGAATGGTTTTATAATAAATGATTGTGCTATATTGATTTTTACTGAATACTAATATAACTAATATATTGAATGTTAGTAATATTAGTATGTCTAATACTAATATATTTTTTTTCCCAGAGACTATATAAAAAGGCTTTCAGTCTGTTGATGCTATTTATGTACAGTTAAATTAATTTTTTTTAAATGTTAATTATTGCTATATTTGAATATTCCATTGTTTGATTTTAATTAATTGGAATATTTTAGTTTTTTTGTTTGATTGTTTTTTAATTTTTAGTTCCTTGTTTTTATATATTCTAATAAATTTTACAGTTCCAGAAACTAAAGAAAAAGGAGCTTCTACGCCAATTTTAAGTTCACCATTAATGCAGATTGAAGAGTTTTTGCGTGCCTTAACAAATTTAAACAAGGATGGAAGAATAGTTATTTCCATAAATGGTAAGATTCACGTAATTTAACTTTTCTCGAAAGTTTGAAAAAAAAACTCTGAACAGGCTTCTGTACCATGAACGATTAGATGTATGGTTACCGATTCCTCTATACCAATGTTCTTTCATTTTTATGTCAGCCAAAATTAAATTCCTCATATTTAACATATTTATAAATGTGACTAGCACAGATACATCTGTTTTACTGTTGCATAAATAAATGTTTACAACAAAGTTAACATAAAGAAAGAAAATAATAAAATGACTTTTAATAGAGCAGTAAATAAAATAAATTATTTATATCATTTAATAAATGATTTAATACAGCAGTATTAAGAAGCTCAAGAAGATAAAACATTCTTTATAATTATGTCAAATAAAAAGTTATATGAGAAATTAAACTAAGAACTATTGTTGTAAAGTTTCCTTTTAATGAATTAAAAATTATAATAAGTTTTAATAATTTTTTTTTAAGCAACAATTTGCGATAAATTCAAAAAAAAAAAAATCCTTGAAGCAATTTAGCCTGAACTATTGAAAAATGGAGGAGATAATAAATGTATTTAGGGACAGAAATCATCCTTTATATTATTTGATATTCCAATAGTCTATCATTTTGATTTCTCTCAACTTAGATGAGTGAGGTTCTTTCCAATATGATTCTGTTCCCATCTCAATGCTTCTGTTGTATTAGATTTATTTCTTTTTGCTGCTCTTTTGTTATCATCTGAATCAGAGTAGGGTTGTCAAATAGTACACACTTTGACCTTTTCAATCTTTTGCACTTTTGGTAACAATGTTTAATAAGGTGGGAAATGAGCATAACTACGCGTAAGCATAGATAAAAGGTACATAATTATGGATCTGAGTGATGTATATTAATGGACAAGTTTACAGGAGAGTATTTCATTGGATTACACTTCTTAAAGACATGGGAATGAGGGATATTGTTTTTCAATGTTCTTTAAGTGTATTTTATAGCTCAGTTAAGAGAAATGGCAAATTAAATGCAATGCGGCTGAGGATGCTACAAAATGTTATGGAAAAACTTGATCTACAAGTTCCCATTTTCTCTATCACGATATTGAACTCATGTAGGACGTACTGAACATGATATTTGTTAGCTTGTATTTCAAAAAGATTGGTTCAATTCGACACTTTAATGTACCACCTTTCGAAATGTAAAATAACTGGATTGTATAAAATACTCATCTTTATTTCTCTTTGCAATATTTCCACCGGCAAGTCTTCTTCTAATTATATGATTAGGAATACATTACTCCTTTAAATTAACAATCTTCATATCACATTTTTTTAAACAAAATACATCTTTCATCAATAACCAACTATAATTAATATGTAATTACACAACAATAAATAGACTATATAAATTTTCATTATCAGATGAATTTCTCCACTCATCATTTTCTTGAAAGTTCCAATGTATATTCATTAACTTTTATACAATTAAAGTTATTTATAATACAAGATTCTACTATGTATCTTTACTTCTCCTCTTTTATTCTAAATAAAATTTCAGTGTTAGGGTCCGGATTATGGTTATTAATCATACAGTGGTCCGCCCACTCTTGATATATTAATTCTTTTGTTTTTGTAAGCTCTTATATGAGTATTTTATAGTAATGAAGTTAAAAGAACATTATGTGCATGAGTTATAATTAAATGGAATGTGTTTGAGCTCATCTATGAGCTAAAATGCAGATTTTCTTCACACAGCTTCAGTGAAGATCATATTTGGTTCCGCGTCATATGCAAGATGTCACAGGACATACCTTATTCATGTAGATCTCTCAGATCCGTAAATTTGTAAGCATATAATACTTTGGAGCACACTCTAGATTTGATCTTATGAAAAAAAAACTAATTAAAATAATTAAAATATATTCTCTCTGAAACATAAAATAATAAAAAAATCAACAAATATCTTGACTGATTTATTTTTGTTTTTTTTTTTTTTTTTTTTGAAGACTTTTAATTTATCTCGTATAAAATTTTTACTTCTAAACCCTTCTTCTTACTTTGAACAAATAATTCAAGACTGTCGATCTGTAATTGTGGCTGGAGGTACAATGCAACCTGTAAGTTGTCTTGGTATTTAATAAAAATTAAAAACTAAAATTCTTAGATCAAATTCATTATTTAACAAAAACATCAAAATAATTACAATTTAACTGTTCAAATTTGTGTTTTATTTGTTTGTTCTGTACTTGAAAGTAACGTAAATATTTATTTTTATTTTTTAATCTTTCAGATTTCGGAATTTAGAGACCAACTTTTTATTGCCGCTGGTGCCTCTTTTGATAGAATAATACATTTTTCTTGTGGTAAAAAAAAACTTTATTAAAAAGTTAATTTATTATTGAGGAACTTCTTGAGGTGTTTCATAGAAACCCGGAAGTCGTGTTTGATAAATAAAATACTAGGAAATTTTGGGCAAATGGATAATAATTAAAATTTTGCTAGAAAAGAAATTTAAACTACTTCATGAATAATGATATAATAAGAGAAAACTTTAATAAAAATATGTAACTTTCTAATTTCAAAATTTACATTATTCAAAAACAAAAATACTTTCCCTTGTCCATTTTTTCCTTTGACTTTTTACCTGGGTTTATAGTTTAGGCGTTTGCTCCCATTGGCAGCGCTTCTCCTTACACTTAAACTGTTTCCTGCCAGCAAGGTGGTACATTCTCATGGTGGAAATTTTTAGGGGTCCTTCCCAGGATCTCTGGCAGGAATCAACATCACTTGCAGGCTAACAATTTATTCAGGGACTGCTTGCGTTGCCAATAGTGTCCACGGCCTTTCTTGTTCCCCATCAGTTGGCCAAGAGCAACCCTTCCCAGGCAGGTACAAACCAACCCCTCATTGCTGGAAAATTCCAAATGTTTCTTTGTTCTAGGGGATCAGGGTAATTAAAAGGAGATTTAGCTTCAGCTATTCACTAATACCATAGGTATTTCCTGCTTACTGAATTTCACAAATCATTATTAAAGTGCAAATAGACAAAGGTAAATAAAATAAACATTATATAAAAAAAGCTATATGAGATCTATAACTTTTAAAAATAACCTCAGAGCCAAATAGAACAATTTCCATTTTTAATTATTTTTTTTACAAAATTAGGCTCTGGAGGTTACAATGTATATATCCTTATATTTCTTGTAAATTAGACCACATAAAATATCGGGGGGGGGGGGGTCATGTTTCATTGGGCACATTAAAATCTTTTTTGGGATTAATTTAATTTATTTACAAATCTTGCTTGTTTCACCAAAATACTTTGTCTTCTTAATCCAATTTAAGAAGGCCTGGAGGGAAACAAGCTACGAAATTTATATCTTGTTTTACTAAATTTGAGTCAGTCGGAGATCTGAATTAATCCATTAATTTGGTTGTAGAAAAATCACTGGAATTTTAAACAAATAATTCCTTTTTTAACTGCAGTTTATTTAATTTTTTTTTTTTTACAGATCACATTATTCCTCCTGAAAATCTTCTGTCGATTGCGTTGTCAAATGGTCCAACGGGAAAACAGTTTGATTTCTCCTTCAAAAATAGATCTTCAGTAGAAATGGTAATTTGTCAATGTATTTTGCTTTGTTGATTGCGATTACTAAGAAGCAGGGCAATTAAAGACAAAAATACACAGCTGTAGAAGTTTGGATTTGATTTAGACATTAGATGCTCAGAGAATTAGCCTTGATGACAAATGCAGTTCAGTGACACATAATAAAATAGCAAATTCATTTTGAGAAAGAAAAAAGAAACAAAAAAGTTTCGTTATTAGTTTCAGAAATTGCATTTATTTTAAATTATTTGTTCCAAAACAGTTTGTGTAGGTTAAAGTTAATTGCATTTATGAAAAATGAAATAAACCGTTGCTTCCAAATTCCTAAATATTATAATAAAATAGTTCCAGTGCATTTCAAAATGAAGAAACCCGTTCCTTTTACATTGTTTATAACTAAAAAAAAAAGAGTACAGTTTAATAATAATTTAATTGATAATGTTAGCCCTGTATTATAAGCATTATATAATCAAACCTTTAAAATTTCAAAGTTATAAAATATTTATAGATTGTATATATCGAGGGTCCCAAGCCAAAAGGTTCTATGTGCACTTTTGATAAATTTTAGTTCTGTGTGCTAAACGGTCTATTTTGGCGACTTCTGTCGTGTGCCAGAAGGTTTTGTTTAAAAAACTAGTTCTAGCCTGTCACCTGATTGTTCCAAAAGGTTCAATTTTTAATTCTTTTACGTCTTTCAGCTTTCTCTGTGCCCGAAAGTTGTATGGACAGAAATTAGCGAAAACGCACATAGAACCTTTTGGCTTGAGACCCTCGATATATTTTTAAAGATTAAATATATCTGAAGTAAAAAAATAAACCAAAAATAAACTTGTGGTTCCCACTATTCATTAAAATTGGACCATTTAGGAGTCAACTTGTTTCTTGAATATGGAAAACACAGACAGGAATTAATAGAAATCAAATAAAACCATTTTTAATATTTTTATGTGAAGCTGCACCTAAAGACCAAAAGAAACGGAATAGGAATCTTTGTACATGAAAATTTAAACAAAAAGATGTAAAAACTTTAAAAAAAAAGCATTTTTTTTTTTTGTTTCCTTGTTTTTGTTTTTGTTTTTTTTTTCTTAGCCATTTTATTGTTCATCTCAGTTTTTATTATCTTCACCTTTCACAGATTGGTGAATTAGGAAGACTGTTAATTAACATAGTAAACATTGTTCCTGGAGGCTTAGTATGTTTCTTTGTATCATATGAATATGAAAAATTTGTATTTAACCACTGGAAGAAATCAGGTGTCCTCAGCTGCATTGAGAAAAAGAAAAAAGTACGTAACTGAAGTTATATTTAATATTTCAATTTATTACTTCAAAGAAAGAAAGGAAATTATTTTAGTAAATTTATGAAGATTTTGAATAGCTTACGTTAATGGCCTCGTGTTCAGCATGTTGCAATACATTTAATTATAGAAATTCAGTCATTTTTCTATGCTAACAATCATCCTTCTATAGGTAATAGCTTTTCCTTTTAAAAAAAACCTTTAATTTAAAAATTATAGGCATTCATCCAAAGCAAATATTAACATTCCTACACTTGTATATATGGATATGTAAATATAATGTTAAGCGGAGATACTGTTAACGTATTTTTATAATAATAATGAAGAAAAAGACTAATTTGTATTTCTCTTATTGTATTTGTCTTCTTGAATTAAAGCTATTTAGAGAACCTAAAGTCTCGTCGGAAGTAGAAAAGCTTTTAGCAGAATATGCTGCAGTAATAAACGTGAGTATTGTTTTTATCATTAGGACAATAGAATTCACATTTCTTAATTATATTGCTTATATTAACTTATTCTGAAAACGATAAATGAAGTGAATGAAAACAAGTGTAAATCTTTAAAATATGAAAAATTATGTCAAACAGATTTAGAAATATATAACCATGGCAGGGAGAAAAAACAGTTCCACTTTAATATTAATTCCTTAACATTTTATACCTTCTAAATGGGAATCATAATAAGACTGGAGAATAGTAAGAATATCACAGCATTGTTTTGTATTTCATCATATTTTTTCCTTTTATTTTTTTGAATAAAACTAAATGTTCGATTTCAATGAAAAAAAAAACAATTGTAAAAGAAAATATTACTACAGAAAATTACATGATTGCTAATGGCAAATATAAATAAATTTAGGCAAAACTAACTTTCTATATTTAAGTAATAAATTTTTGATTCTTTGGGAAGGGAAGATACAATGTAGATGTTGCAAAGATGAAAAGATATTTTTAACAATAATGGAATATAGAGAAGTGGTGAAACAACATTACATAAATAATAAAGAGCTCTATTTGTTTATTTCTTTCTTTGATTGCACACATATTTCAGTGGGCAATTTTTAAAAGTGCAAGAGCAACAAAGGCCTAGCTGTGCCAGAAACAAGATATGAAATTGAGAACAAGTATAGTTGAAAGGGAAAAGAACGAAGGAAATATTTAAGCCCACACCAGGATTTGAACCCAGGTTCAGGCATATTAGCCATGTGATGCCGTCGCTTTAACCATTCGCTATGGCTGAATGACTATAATAAATCATAAAAGGCACAACACAAATTGAGGAATAAGTGTCAGTCATGACAGTATTTTAGATATCCTATCTAGAGTTGACAAAGATTTCAAGAAATTTTCTGATAAATGTGCTCATATCACAATAGAATCAAACTACATTGGAGGCACTGGCATCATCATCTTGTTGTACACTGTCACTAATAGTTGTTGTTTCATTAACTGATAAAATCAACGAAGCACGTGTAATTTTAAAAATGCTAATATTGATTAGCAGTCACTTATATGAAAAAGAAATAAAAGAAGAGATTCACATTCTTGTAAGGTTTTTTTTTTTTTTTTTTTTTTTTTTCAAAAAAAATTATGAAACCTAAAATTTTGAAGAAAATGAAAAAAAAGCTGAGAGTTAGAGTCAAATAAATTTACTGGTATTCATTTTATCAACAATAAACATCTTGATATATCGGAAGAATGTATCATATCTTGTTTCCTTCATTTCTATAGAAATATGTTTGTTATTTTGCTTCAATTCCATTCAATTGTTTTTGTGTTGATTCATTTATTATTGTAGGGAATTCCACCTGGAAGCAAAGATCCAATTACAGGAGCTATTCTGTTTAGTGTGGTGGGTGGAAAGATGAGTGAAGGAATAAACTTCTCGGATAACTTAGGAAGGTTAGTTGGAAGATTTAGTCAAACTTTGTTTTGTAAAGAATGAGTGTTCAGATATATGTATTTAGTAAGCAGTTTTTTACGTGTGTTTAACATGGAATTCAAGATATATACAATTATACACACAATCATAAAAAATTAAAAATACATATCTACAAAATTGTGGAGCCTTTCAAACCTACCCAGAGGTTCATCATCATGCACATTAAATTCTTACAAAGTTCTGTTTAAATAGAATCGAGATAATAGAAGAAAACCAATGAAAATCAATATTTAAATTAATTTGGAAGTTCGTTATCCATAGGTAAACAGTTTCCCAATCAGATCAGATGTGGCTGACAGGAACTGCCCTCTGGATGCCAACTAAAAAACTAACAGAAGTAAACAAGGAAAAAAAAAATATACATATTTTTTTATAACATCTTAAGAAATCTTATTTATCCATCAAACTTCTGTCTTTTTTATCAATCTTTTCTCTTAATAGCCTTTTTTTGTATTCTTGCAAATCTTTCGAAATTGCTATTATACATATAATGATGAATGTTACTATTTGGAATAAATGTGTTATATGAATCTAAAGTTTTGATAAACAAGGATTCAATGGCTTCTCTTCCTTGTTTTTTATTCCATTGATCAATCACAATACAATCCTCAAATTTTCCAATATGCCTTTCTTTGTACATGTGGTTAGCTATGAAAGAACAGTTGGTTCTACCAGTTTTAATACAGCTGCGGTGCTGGCTAAATCTTTTTTTCAATGTCTGACTGCTATTACCAATGTAAAAACAATCCTGTTGATGGCAGGAACTAAGTAAATGCAGCCTTTTTTGAAAGGCTCCACAATTTTGTAGATATGTATTTTTTATTTTTTATGATTGTGTGTATAATTGTATATACCTTGAATATATGTATTTAGGAAAATATAATGGTCTCATTGTCAAGGGAGGGGAATTACACTCGCCACTGGGGAGAGCATTTTTTGGCATTGAGACTGAAGTTTCAAGAGTTTTCGACCTTACAAAATTATTATTTTTAAAATTTTTTTTAAGGCACTGTAAATTTTTTGATTTTTCAAAAGGGTGAGTTTTTTCTTGTCAATCAAATCAAAAATTTCATTAGGATTTTGTTTTTGTTTTTTTTTTTTAAATATGATGTAGCATTTATAGATATTTGTATTACAAAGGAACAGAAATTTAACATATACAGTGGAGCACCGTTTATATGTTTCTCGTTTATACGTTTTCCTGAAATCGCAAATTTCATTTATACGTTTTTTTCAAGAATTCAAGAAGAGAGAAAATGCCCATTTCAACCTCAGATTCCCACCTGCCAATTGCCCAGTCTTAGAAAAGGCATGCAAGAATACCTCATTAGCAGTGATTTAAATGATAAAGTTACAATGGCACTTTTAACTGTGCACAATGAATTTTTTCTGTGCTTTCCAAAAAAGCCATACAACCTAAAATAACAAATTATTTTGTAAATGCTGAATGAATAGGAATAGTAGTGCTAGTTGTACATTAAATCCGGAATAAAAAGCTTTATATTACATACCTCTTGTATTTCATTTTCATGTAATATTTTAATTTACCTCTGTTGGTCATTATGAAATTGTTCTTAGCTTTTGTGAATTCCGTTGATACGCTTTTTCATTTATACGTTTTTTTTTTCTCAGTCCCTTGAAAAATGTATAAACGGTGCTCCACTGTACCATCCCACGCTGTTGTCGTATTGTAAATTATGTCTATGTCGTGTCTTCTTGGCTGGTGGTAAAAAAATCCCTGGCTGGTAAGATTTTTCAGGAATTTCCCCATCCCTGCTCATTGTACAAATTACGTACTCATTTAGCTTACGCCCCCATCTTTGCAGGTAAGTATTACATATTGACTATTTTTTGCTTCAGATTTTTACTTTTGTACTAATATTGCAATTGCTCTAAATATTTAATTTTGATTGTCTTTATTTTTCAACATTTTTAAAGATCCTTGAGCTCAAATTTGAAAAATATGAGCCTTGATTCTAGTTGGAATTCGCAGACATGGTTCTTATCACTGCTGGTTAGACAGCATGCTTAAACCTATCATTACCACATTGTAACTAGGGTTAGCTGATAGATGCAGTCTACATCTTCTCTTATTGATAAACAAGAGGTCTTCAGGTACAGCAATTTATAAGAATGAAAAGTCTTAAAATGGAAGAGCAAACAAATTTTCATCTTTTATATAAAAAAAAAATGTCAAGATGTACAAAAAATAGTAATACATATAAAAAAACAATAAGTTAGAAAGTATCTCCATTTAAGGTTGTAAACCTTCCCTATTAACCTTTTCATACAAGAACAGTTTCTGATATAAAAAATATATATATGTAAATGTTGGTGACTTAGATATATTTAAAATTGGGATTTAGGTAAATAAGGAATGAAAAGAATTGTATATTTTTGTACTCAAAGGAGAATTTTAATTTTGGGATGGGATCTGTAATGTTCTTTAATATTCATTAGAGAGAAAAGGACTGAACCCAAAAACTGCAATTTTAATTTGAATTGCATTTGTCTGTCCAAGTAGGATCAACTTGCAAAAAAGCTATGTATACCCTAGGAAGCTGAAATTTTCGAAATATGTTTATTATTATTAAAATGAACATCCCTATTGATTTTGGTTATATTCAATCAATAGGTGGGAAACTAAGGAGAGAAAATTGCCAAAATATGTGACTATGTAAGCACAGTAATCTTGATATTACAAAAAAATATTCATATTAGTTTTAATGTTAAGGCTGCTACACACGATCAAGTATACATGACAGTATGCAGTTTTATCACGCATGTCATGCATACTTGATCGTGTGTAGCGGAAATTTCGTACTTGATGGAGCTCAAGTATGCAGTATAAAGATTCCAACTTTATACTTGAAGCCACGGCTTGCACATGCGCTTTGCAAAAAAAAATCATTTGTGACCCAGCCGTCGAAGGAGAAACAAGTGCGGAAAGGACACAGAAGTATTGGAAGAATTCATTCGAGTTTACCAAAGTAATCCTTATCTGTGGCTGATTAAATCTAAAGATTATCATGATAATAGGCTAAGAAAGAAACAGTATATATTATAAAGAATATATAAAAACATTGATCCAAACGTCCGAATATCACTGTGAAGAAAATAACTAAATAAATAAATAGAGATACAGCATTGAAAGAATTGAATATTTCAAAAATTTCTTAACCAATTCTGATACTATAGGGATCTGTAATTATATTTCTTTGTTATAGTTGTTTTAATTTTTTAATAAGTTACTATACATATGTCATAATGAGCGATTTTTTTTTTTTTGGAGTGATAAAAGATTCAAACAGGTTTCTTCGTTCACTCGCAGATAATTATGCCAATCATTCGGATATATTTCCAATTCACATAGTAAGTTAGTGTGCGAATAGGTTTTTATTTTCAATAAACATTCCATACACCACATCCCACGTTTCTTCTTTCGTTTTGTCCTTTTGGAAATAAGGACACAAGCAGCCAAAGCGAGCAAAGCGTCGTCGTCCGAACTCGACATAACTCAACCATAAAATGAGACTTGTCAAGTATGCAGTACCGTGTGGTGGCGAGGGGTTTTTTGTGCATACTTGAGCACCAATTATACTTGTCATGCATACTTGTTCGTGTGTAGCAGCCTTTAGATAAATGTTATCAATTATGATATCAGTTGATTTTGATAAAGAGATTTGACCTATAGGAACTCACTTATAGGAAATCGGCCAATACACGAATCATTATAAAATGAACAAACACTAATGAAAACTTGACTAGTAAATTTAGAGTAACATTATTCTTTATTATAAGTTTCAAAAATACTATCAAGCAGATATTCAAAAGTTGGCCCATATCTTTTTATTTATATTATTTATGTCTGAAATAAAGTATGATAATTATGAAATTAATAAATTGTCTCTTCAATAATTCTTCTTTTCCCCTCTGTTGATGAATTCATCTTAATTTTTTAAATACGTAGACTTTCTTATTCTTTAGAAGTCGCTAATCTCTCTGGTTTGCTTTTGAATCTTAAATAGAACAGATAGTTAAGAATATAGCTTGAGTATTTAAGTTTGTGAGTTGCTGTATTTGTATTCAATAATGGTATCTAATAATTTGTTGAATGTCTTTTCTTAGATGTATCATTATGGCTGGACTACCATATGCTAATATTAAATCTCCAGAGCTACAAGAAAAAATTAATTTTTTAAATACCACAGTGGTGAGTATTCTACAATTCCACAGAAAATGTGAATATTATTGTTGTAATATTTCTAATATCATACTATGACTTTTTTTTTCCCCCTATTTTCTTACAATATAAATTTCTTGATTGTATAGAAATTGTATACAGTATTCATACGCAACAATGACATTCATTGCTATAGTACACATAATTACCATTATTTATTTTAACATCCTCAGCACCACATTTTTCTCTGGTGGTGATATTCTGAATTAATTTATCCCCAAAATCTAACCTGGACAATTCTTTTTAAGAAATATGAATGTATTTCACCTTCTAGTTCTCTTTGTGGATTGCTCAAAATTGCATATTTATCTTAAATTTTTATAAGGCCTTAAAGCTCTATGAATTCACAACACTTTGCTTTTATTAATATGATCATTTTTTGTCTTGTATATTTGTCAGCCTAAATCACCTGAAGGAATATCTGCTGGTCAGATATATTATGAAAATCTATGTATCAAAGCTGTTAATCAATCTATTGGTAAGTTTTTATATTCTTTCAGAAATTTCTGTTTTCTTAAATTGCCATTTCTTTTAAAAAATCCTACAAACAAATGTGTGTTACTTTGCCCACTAATTTTGAATCAGAATCCAGTTATGGTTCTATAAAATGATTGATTAAGAAAAATACAAGATTGAATTTTCTGTGTCAATGTTATAAACTTATTAGGGATATATGACTAAAATGTGCTTTTACATAATAAATTATGATCTAAAACTCAAAACGGTTGACTTATGCATTTATTTATATAAAAATGAGGTTATTTCATTAAAAAATAACCTGAGAAGTATTAAATTCACTTACAAATGAAAATATAAAGTAAGGAAAACAAAATGGCGAATCATGAAATCCAGGCCCTTAAAGGCAACATATTTTGCTGTGTTCTCATACTGTTCATACAGTTTCCATTAATGAAATGAAGTAACTGTGATTCATGACATGTCAAACCGTTTTTGTATGACTAAATTTAAAGTCGAAGTTGGTGTCTAGAAATGAATAAAAGTTCTTTATAATTAGCAATAATTATATTCACAGGGTATTATAGTTTTGATCTAATATTTGTAATGCTCCCATATATGCACTGGAGTGAGAATAAAAGGATTAGAACACACGCACACAAAAAAAAGCTTTATATATCCATTTGTTTGTGACCATGAAAACTTAAAAAGCCAAATATATCCATTTCTAAATGTAAAAAAATAACTCCAAGATTATCTTCTTTTTAACCAATAAAAAAAAAAAAAACTACATATTCGTATTGTTATGCTTAAAAGACCAACATTTGTAGGTTAAGAAATTATTTCAAAATTGAGTGATTGTTTGAATTCATTAAAATTTTTAAAAATGGTAAATTCTGCAGTTTATAATCTTGTTGATGTAAAATGGCAAAAGCTCAATACGCCAGATTTTTTTTTTTTTTTCTTAAAATCTGTCATAAGCTTTTTGTACTAAATTTTCAAAAAAGCAACATTCAAAAAACACAAATGGATTTTTTTTTAATCAAGTAGATAAAATGTTTTATATCGTAATGTTATTGAAATAATAAAATTCAATCTTTCCAAGTAAATAAATATTGATTTCAATGCTGTTTGTTATTGCTACTTATGTTCATGTGCTTTTTTTACCTTAATCTGTTTAAATCCTGCAGTAATCTAAAATTTAAATTGACTATTGCACTAAAGCAATACAAAATTCATCCTCAGTGAATCTAAATTGTTAAAGAGTTTAAATTGACTTTTACAATCCTACTTTTAATAGGAATAATCAGCTACAACAAACAAGCCCTCCCTTAGATATTCATGACTTACTTTGGAGCATTGTTTTGTAATGTTAATACAAAAAAATTCAAAAATTTGATTTTCAATATTTTATTTAAATTGTTTCAATTGCTAAAGGCATCCAAATGTATTGTAACTTTGTATCAATTTTGTGATCCAATGTATATTAAAAAAGCACTTAGTAGCTAATAATCAATAAGCTATTTAATCCTAGAAAGTTAATTAGTATAATTTATTTTTAATTTAGGTAGAGCCATTAGGCATCAAAAGGATTATGCAACAATCCTGTTACTAGATACCAGATATCACAGCAGCAAAATCATATCGGGGCTGCCTAAGTGGATCAGCTGCAATCTACAAATAATGAATAAATTTGGGCCTTCTGTGGCCTCCATTGCAAAGGTAAGTGTATAAAAATATAAAATATAAATATATTCATTTTTTTCTAAAAATAATTTTAAGTCTTACAAGCAAATATAAGAAAATTTTCTCTATTCAAAATAAAATCCTGGTAATCTTTGCTTGAATTATCAAAGATCACTAACTATTATATACAGTGTCCAAAAAAAGTCCTGCACTATTAGGTCAAATTACAGTATTTGTTCAATATGTCCTCCATTCTGTTTGAATTAATTTGAGGGTATGGCATGGCTTTTGTCCTTGATCCAGGTGCAGAGGCGGGCCATATCAAAATCTAAACTCTATACGTCTGAGACTTCAGATTCAAATCCAGCGAGAGTTGGGCCCATTCATGTCCTCTGTGACCAGAGAACATGCAATTCCAGACTGGTTTGCCAGATTGACTTCTTTGGACTTTAACAAGCTCAGTTTCACAAACTTCTATGGCCTATGGTGCGGGACTCTTAACAAAGAATTCTATTTAATTCATTAAGACTGCATTTAAATTTTGGGTTAAGACATTTCTTTAACAGATTATTACTATTAAGTAATAATATTTATAAAGCTTATTTGGCAGTGGCTCTCAACCTTTTTAGTTGAGAAACCAATGAAAGATCACCTCTGAAACTCCTAAGATAAGTGTTCAGAGTCTGCAGTGAAGTATTTTAGCATATGAATATCTGCAGCACTTGACTATAGGCTGAAAAAGCTGGGTTCAATCCATGGCAGAGGTCGGGGATTTTTTTTATTTTTCAATACTGTATTTTTGAGATAAGTCCTAGGGTCCAACCAGTCTTCTGAAAAATGGGTGTCAGAATGACCACCTCTCCTCAACTTAGTCTCATTGGTCAGGAAACTTACCTCCTGAGACCGGAAGAACCACATTAGCCTATAGTTGAATATTTT
>JAFIDM010004315.1:63266592-63384444 GCA_023159025.1 Thereuonema tuberculata | reverse complement strand
AGGTTGTAGACAATCATTTGCTCTTACTTTTATTCTGTAAATAATTAATCTGTTAATAAAACAAATCTGTATGATTATTGGAATTGTGGGAATTTTTATTAAGGAGAAAGCAAATGTACTATTAGAGAATGAGTATTGGAACATTATAAACAGAGGCTTAAGCCTAACAATGTGAAAACCATTGTACATCGAAAAAAACACTCAAAAACTAGGAGTTATTTAACACATTCTAACAAGAAATACTGAGGGTCAAAATTTAAACAGAAATGAAGGAGTAATAGAAAAGTAGATTTCGGTGAAAATTCTCAAAATTTATAAAATTTAAGAATTAAATTATTAGTTCAAGAGTTGGGATTATTTGAGTTTAAATTGCAGTGTTGCATGTTATAAACATTATTCATGTTCGTGTCTACTGATTTGTTATTACAGAAAATTTGCTGAAGGAGATTTATTTATCATTATGACTAAAAAAAGAAGCAAAGAGATTAAGAAGAAGTATGGTTTTAAAATCTCAAATTATGTATACTGAACTAGGCTTCTGCTTATTTAGTCAAAATAAGTTATACCTGTAAAAAAAAAAAAAAAAAAATTGTTCCTCTATATTGTTGATTATGTGAGATCGTCATTTAACCTGTGATTGATATCAATACAAAACAAAGTAGCACACTTTACTAATATAAACTTCTTACTAAAGTGTGTTGCCTTATTTTATAGTATTGTTGTTGACCAAAGGTCAGACAATTTTTCTGATGGATGTGCTGTAATTGCAAAACAAGACATTTAACAAAGTATGTATGTGTATCTTATAACCAGCTTGAATTGGTCAACTTATAAAGGTACTGAAAATTTTGCAAACAGATTGGGACATTCGATCAGCTACAGCATTCTTTCCATATCTTTTGGTTTTTGTCTTTTCAGAACAAATGAAGTATCACATTGAAATGCATTTTCTAGGAATACCACTTTTTGATTATTTATTCAACTAACTGAAAGGAACACAGTAATACAATTGGAGAAATCTGAATGAACTTTCTGTTGAACCTAGTGCATGAAGTGTATCTGGTAATCCTCATTAACAACAACTTGAAACTATATTTCATTTAGTAAAAAATTTGCAGAAGTTTATCAAAAAGTGTAATGTCACAAATACAAAATTTTCTACAGTATGCACTATAGATATTTTAAATGCATTTAATAATGCAATCCATCGTGTTATAATGTAGGTTCTTCGATAAAAACATTGTCCCAAAAACCTATACCATGTTGTCCATTCTTATTTAAATGAAAGAACAGTCTTTCTTGGTGGTTCTTCTCGTAGTACTAGGATGGGCTGTCCACAAGGTAGCAATTTGGGGCCTACTTTGTGGCTTCTGGTGATGGAGGATTTATTTGAACGTTTCAATTGTTGGAGTAATGACATTGACCCAGAAGGAACAATTAAATTACAATCTTTTGCGGGTGATACGATCATTTTGATCTCTGTTCCTTCCGTAAAACGTATTGAAAGATTATGGAATCACTTTTGGCCTGTTTTAAAGAATTGGGCAATTGAGAACGGCTTAAAGATGAATACAGTAAAACCTCATTAAGTCGTCACTCCGCTTAAGTCGTCGTTTTCCTTTGGTCCCGACAAGGTCTCATAGACAATAATGTAAAATAACACTCTTTTACTCGTCACCAAATTTAATTCTACTCCGGATAACTCGTCACCCTCAAAAATGCGAAAAGCATCTTTATTCTCAATTTTGCCTGCTATCTTTTCAGCCCCGCCCCTTCACTCTAAGAAAGCCCAGCCTTTACGGGGAATTTTCACGTGGGAAATTCACTTAGGAAATTATACACTTCTCGCTGTGACTCTTGTCAAGAGTAGACGTTTTTCTTGACCGCTACTGATTGTGATTTTATTTCATAGCGAGTAAACCCCGAAAATTTAAAAGCGATCGAAATTGTTTTTCTTCCTCCAAATGTAACTGCACTTCTTCAGCCTTTAGATCAATGGATAATTCTTGACTTTAAACGAAAGTACAAAATAATGCTTGTAAAGGACATGATAAAAGCCTTGGATAGGAACGAAAAGCTAGAAGTTTCGGTTTTAGATACGATTAACTATGTGCACAAAAGTTGCAGTTCCATTTCATTACAAAGTGTTTCGAATTGTTACCAGTAATCAGCACCTTCATCAATCAACACGGTTGGATTCTTTTAATGCCAGTAAAAGAAAATAAAATGTGGTAAGTACAAAATGTGAGGGGTTTTTTTTTTTTCCACTCATTCATTTGCATGTATTGATTTCTGAAAATCTTGTTTTTCTCACCGAATCCTACAGCAATTCATAAAAATATTGTATTTAAGTGTTTTTGTTTTTTTAATGCCCACTCCGCTTAAGTCGTCAAAAATGTTCGGTCCCTTGAGTGACGACTTAACGAGGTTTTACTGTAGTAAGAAAACAACTGCCATTATATTTCCTTTTAAAAACTGCAATATGAAACCTATTATATATTTGGATGGAGACAAAATTGGTTTTAAAGATCAACTAACTTTTTTGGACTTCCGACATTTAATATTAAATTAAATTGGATTGATCATTTTAAGGAAATTAAAAGGAAAACTGCAGCTACGGTAATGCATTCAAATTGTTCTCGATGGCTCCTAAAAACGGAGGAATGAAATCAAAGATTAGGAAACAGATTTTTGAGGATTTAATTAAACTCAAAGTTTTATATGCTGCTGAGGTCTGGGGTGGTTCTATTCGCAGCATTAAACATAAAGGAGCCTTAGACTCCATCGTGAGACCATTTCTCTATGCTATTGCCCGTACATACAGGACGGTTTCAACAGATACGTTGTATGTCCTGTGTGGTATTATTCCCATGTGGATTCAGGCACGTGGCATTTTTAGAGACAGAGGATTGTGAATCTACAGTATGTTCAAAAAGTTCCGCCAGCTGAGTGGTTACATCCCAATCGTAAAGATCCCATTACTTTCAATAATTGGGAAGATAACATTCATAATTTTGATTATGAAATTTATACTGATGGTTCAAAAATTGAGGAACGTGTTGGATTCTCTCTGGTTATCAGGGATGCCATTGGTACAACTTTGGAGATTGTCAGAGAACGTTTGCCAGATTATGCTTCTGTTTATCAGGCGGAACTTGAAGCAATCTCCCAAGCTGTTTCTATTTGTCATGATTTATGGAATAATAAAAATGTTAAAATTGCAATAATTTCTGATTCTCGGGCTGCATTACTTTCTATTTCAAATTGCTCTTATTTAAATAAGACTGCCCGAGACACTTACGTAAATTATAAAGAATTTCTATCTGAAAACAGATCGATTCAGCATTTTTGGGTTAAAGCCCATATTGGCATCTCTGGTAACGAAGAAGTAGATAAAGAAGCCAAAAAAGCCTCTCATGGTGACGAAATCACTTTCCCTTGTCCTTTGCCCAGAACACATTCCAAAGCTATTAAATTCCAGGAGGAAATGTCCCTTTGATAACATCATTGGAACTCTTCTGAAAAGGGCAGATTTCTCTACAGATTTGTAAATAATGTGAACATAACCACCTTCTTTCTGATTTTATAATCAATCAATTCTTTACGGGCCACGGCAATTTTAATTCTTATTTGAGTAGATTTGGAATCAAGAATAACCCGGAATGTGAGTTTTGCACTTTGAATGAAGACGAGGATCCTGACCACGTCTTATGGCGTTGTCAGGATCCAAGTCGTGTAAGAATTAGAAATAAATTTGAGGCAATTCTTGTAAATAAAGGTTATACATTTCCGGGTAATGACAAGGAACTTATGAAAATTAATAAGAATTTCTTTAAATTTATTCATGAAATTGGTTCCTCCTTCTAAACTACTCTTTGGGATCATGATTTTTTCCTTCCACCTTACAGATACATTTTAATAACACTTTGGTAGCAGGCTAACAATTTTACTTTTTCTTCTGTAGTTTGGTAGTGGCCACCAAACGTGAAGTCTTTTCTTTTTTTTAACAGAGGACATTTTTTTTAATTGGTTTTCAAGTGATCCCTTTTGGGTTTTTTTTTCTGCAGGCTACTCTCTTGGAGGGGTCAATGGGGAGGGTGGAGCCCGAGCTGTACCCGGCTCCTTGGATAGGGCCTTTGGCGGTCCATGGAGCTGTTCGGGGTGGGCTCCTGCCGACCAGATCACACCCATTCTTGGGGGTTGCCTGAATTGTTATAAAGGTGTTTTTTTGTTTTTTTTTTGTTGCTTTGTACTTTAATATGTTTTTTTTTTTTTGGTTTCTTGTAATTGATTGGTAATTTTTTTATTCTCTCCCCCCTCCTTTTAATATATGTATGTCCTTCGTCAATGTTTTTCTTTTTGTTCGTTGTGTATGCTGGGGATCCGAAATCTGCTCTGTAGGTAGTGGTCCCCATTTGTCTTATATGTTATAGGCTACAATATGCACACAAAAAAAACCAACATGGCTGCACAGAGAGTTCCACCGGTGCCCAACCTAAACATTTGAGCACATGAATTTTAACTGCTCCTCCTTAGTTTTCAATCTATAATGACATTTGGTGCCGAAGGAGGATATTAATTGATGTGCTTCCATTCTTACTCTAATGAATCCATCCCTTTGCTCTTCTCCACAAATAGCAGAAGCTATCATGAAGTTAACCAACCTCTCCACTCCCGAGTATTGAAAGGGAAATTAACTGTGTTTATTCATTAAGCTACCTCCATATGATCACTTTTGGCGATGAGGTTTATCAATCATTTTCGGCTAAATGAGCAGTTAACAGTAATTCGCTTACGAAACAAGACTTCTAGTCAATGAGCTCATAATAGCACTTTGAAATTCCTCTGTTCAATTTCAATGCAAACACCCATAATTCTTTGACGGTTTTCTGACTCCTTTGCTCACTGTATCCTACGTAAACCTAGTTCTCTTATGTGCTTTGTCCGTCAACATACCCAGAAGTACTGACTATGTGGCCATTCCCTTGAATAACTGGAGGAATGTATTGCTTTCCAGACATGTCGCACTCTATCATGGAAATGTAGGTGGGATTTTATAATTAACCACACAGGCATGTAAACTTCGATAACAAAGGTTGCGACTCTTAAGCGAATCTGAAGGCTCCAAGGTACTTATATATGGATGCAATATGCGTTTTGCCTTTATTAACCACCATGCACGACTCAGTTTCCCAGATTGTTTCTGTGACAAGTTTGCCAAGCATCACAGCATGCCAAATATCTCATAGGTAACGCTGATCTGTAAGATCCCTTGAAACTTCATCAATATTTGGAAATTCAGCTGTAATTGTTTCAAAGTCTGCAACAGGTAGCTTTTCACAGCCTTTCAAGTTGTTTACCGATTTCACCTGAAAAAGTTTTTGGACCACTTGTTTTGCTGTACAATTTGTGGTCCACGAGATGACAGAGCGTCAACTCATTTCCGTGCAATTGGCAAATGCATCACTGCATTGGTTTTTGTCATGCTAGCTCTAGAATGCATACTATATCTCCTTTCTGTCCAGTGTAAGGACTATTCCATCGCAGCCTACTACCAACAGTTGGCTTAGGTCAAATTTCTTTGCCAAAAATTATATTGCATTACTTAAAGGCTATGTTCTTAGTGGAAGAAGAAGAAGAAGTAGGAGTGACATGTCCTAAATATTTACTTCCAGGTTCTTCCATAATATTTTTCTGGTAAAGCTTGCCTTCTATTTCCACAAAAAAGAAAAAAAAAATCAGAAATAAATGGGAATCTCCGTATGCAGTCTTCAGCGACATGTGTAGATTGAGTATAGAAATAGAACATTAAAAGAAGCCAGTGAGAGAGTCACAATATTACAATTGGAATAAAAAAAAAAAAAATAGAGGGTTAGAGACATCATGGATGAGAGACATTGAAATACTACATTTTTTTTTTTCGAAAAAAAAATTAAAAAAATTGGCCCGAAGTGGAAATCGTACGATATTAGATTTTTCCTAAATTTTTTACAAATGCTTCTTGAGAGGAAGAATAATAAACTGGGTTCCTTGAGCTGTTGTCAATTATATTACACATCCTTTCAACTATGAGAACAGAATAATTTAGTAACATCTGAGTACTTATTATTTCTACCACAGTTCCACTGTCTGCCAACTTGCAGCCAAGTAATAATGATTTGACAATAAATTCTGGATTAAGGCAATTCTTCAGCTCTAATACAAACATCTAAATTATTATGTATTACTAATTCTGTCGTATCTTTGCCAAGATGCCAGTGTATTTATTCTCAAAACTATTTTAAGTGATTTCACCTCAACTTTATTTTTCATCAGTCACTTATAATGCTTATTAATTCTCCAGCTAATTCCCACAAAAAGAAAGAAATATAAAAAATACACTCATAATGGACAAGTTGAGCCTTGTACCTAGTAGTTAAAATTTCTAATAATTCTCACTATGAAGCTGTGAATAATGTTAAGAAATGAAAAGTACTTTAAAGTCTGAAAAAGGTATTTCAGAGAAATGAAAATATAGCAGACAAATACAATTTAATAATTTAATTTAAAATACATTTCTTGATATGTACATTCTTTTTTTCTTTAATTTTTATAAGAATGTGCAGTTTTAAACAAAATATATTTAACTTACAAACACATAACAGACTGATTAATCTGCGTCTTTAAAATTACAAAATACTTTATTCATGCACTGAAAAGAAATTAACTAAAATTGCTACTTAGATCTTTGGTAGAAAACTTCAGTTAGATATTTCAATGACTGCGTTTGGGTTTTTTAAATGACATTTCGCCATTCAATTTACTATTCTGTGGATCTTCAAATGTGCGTTTCTGTGAGCTGTTTCCCATTTTGTTATTATCATTTTGTTTTCCAGGATCCAAGTGGCGGGAATGGCTGCTTTCACCATGTGTTCTGTTGTTTCGTTGTATGTAGTTCAGTGTCAGTGACCCATTACTGAAATGTCCCATTTTTTTGTTGGTTGACTTCTTAGTTGATTTGTTATCCTTATCCTGGTTTGAACGTATAGCGCTAAAAATTGTGTTCCTTAAGAAGCGTTTGTTAGTGGAAGTAAGTGGGCATCGTTGCCTGTAAAAATAAAATTATTTCAGTTAATGTTTCAGTTCCAAAAAAAAAGAGAAAGAGACATAATTATAAGGAGGATAATTTTAAATATAGTAGAGTCCCAAAAACTCTGCCTAATGTGGACCGAAGGGTGGCAGAGTTTGTGAAACTGCTGGGTTATCCAGAAAGGTGTTAAAAAAAAGAATAAGTAGATTTTTTTTGTCATGAAATACTTTTATTTGTTGATTGAGAATACAACAGTTTACAAAGAATGCTGTAACTCAAACTTAAACTGTCCAAATAAACTTAAGAAAAGTCCTAATACATGAACTGTATATAAATATAACTTGTAAGGGGTCTGCGCGGGTTTTTTTCGCCCTGCCAGGGGGTGGCCGAGTTATCCGGGTTATCGAGTGACTACTGTATTTGCATTTTACAGGGAACATCTAAAGATATTTCTGAAATTACAGATATCTGCACTAATCCCCTTTGTTTCAGAAACAAATATTAAGGTTAAAAACTAAGTAAGAGCAGAGAAAGTTGTCTCAAATCAAAATGATCATTTCAAATCCAACAGCCAAAGTTTCACATGTAACAAATCTTGCTTTCTCTAGCAGCAGTAAGCAATATTACACATTTTATTTTAGCCACCCTACCCCATCATATCATCACCCTCACCTTTAACTCTTCAATTGAATTGAAGTCTACAAGCCCCCAATAAATATTAACATTCCTGCCAACAATATACCTCTGGATATGTTAAGACAAATTGACTGGGCAATTTTATGCTGTCACGTACAGTATAGTAAACTGTCTGAAAATAGAGACCCTACTGCAATGTTAGATCACTATCACCTGTAGGGCACTGACCACTGCCTTTAACTTGCTATCTACTACACCAGGGTTGTATTCCTCGTAGCTACAGTAGCGCTACGTAGTGCACTACACTCTCGAAAACGTGTACCTCATAAATTGTAGTGCACTACTTCCGTGTTCCTCAAACCGTAGTGCGCTACTGTAGTCGAGAGTAGCCGCTACAGTGACTACAATATTTCGAGGTGGAGCGCCTGTAGCACTACAGTAGCCCTACAGAAACGAAATGGCGGACATGAAAACAGCGATAGAGCCATAACAGACGATTTCTTCTAAAATCAAACGAAAACATATATATGACGAAGATATTACAATTTACTTTCTAAATTATAATTGTTAACTAAAATTATAATATGCATTTATTGGTTTTAAAGATTATAGATACGAATTTTCTATGTTTTTCTCGCAATGTAAAAATAAACTTGATACACTTAAAAAAAATCCGTCATTGAAACCGAAAATAACTAACTTTAATTATTTTTTATAAAGGTGTTTTTTTTTTTTTTTAATTGTAATTAATTCCTTTTATTTTGAGACAATAATACAAGTTTATTAATTTTTGCTTATTTTGTAATTGCTGAGAAGAAAATTCAATATTTAATCCGAAACACACATTTGTCCGTGAACTTCGTAGCGCATGTAAACTGTTCCTCATAGCTAAAGACTACGCCACTACAGTGACGTCATATCCTGTACTACCTTCCCGCTACAGCAAACTTCATAGCTCCACTACTTTAGCTACAAGGAATACCATTCTGTAGGGCATTACAGTGAACTCCTTCAGAAAATATTGCCTGAAACCTTTCAGAAAATATTGCCTGAAACCTTTCACAAAATCTTCTTAAAATGAGTATAATGCTATTACTGGTGAGTGTATGGTAGCCATTATATTTAATTTTAATGTAACTTAAGTTATGTAGTCTTTGTATCAATCCTGTTGTCAAATGTGGCCCCATTACAATGTAAATTTCAGCTGGTTAAAAACTCTTAGGGATTCCTATCCCTTGCGCTTCTTTCTTCCTATGTATTTATCAGTGCATTTTAAGCCTGACATACACTATATGGCCAAAAATATCCAGACTTTTTGATAACAGTGTCTGTTATCGCGTACTATGACATCATAGAACGAGATAAAGTGGTCACCACAGCACAGGGCGGTTACAAACGGGCATTGACAGACAATGACTAAGTCAGCAAAGCTGAGTTTTATCAGTTCATGCAACATCGCCCTTGCTACAGATGCCGTGATCAACTGTAAGTGATGTCATAGTAAAATGGAAAAGTCTGGGATGACAACAGCAGGAAATCGCAGTAGTAGGTCAAAGACGCTCACTTTTCTTTTCTTTTTTTTTTTTGTCTCGTTTTCTTTATGGGTGGAAAATCATACTTTAGATTAAAATCTCAGAACCTATATTACAGGTGTACAGGTAATAAGTACACCTAAATAGGTCTGATAAACATTAAAAAAAAAAAAAAAAAAATATAAAAAAAAAAAAAAAAGATCACGCCTTTGAACCTTGAGGAGGTAGAATCACAAGTTCCCGTTAGCAATGATCACTAGCGAGTTCCAAACAGCTTCAGGCGTAGTCGCCAGCACCTGGACTGTTCATCAGGAGCTGAAACACTTTAAGCTTCCACAGTTGTGCAGCCACACAAGTCCAACATAAGCAAGATGAATGCTAAACTGCGGTTGCAGTGGTACAAAGAGCACCGCCACAGGACTGTGCAGCAGTGGAAACAAGTACTTTTGGAGTGATGAATCCTGCTACTCGATCTGGCAATCCGATGGATATGGATGTGTCTGGGTTTGGTGAATGTCAGGAGAACGCTTCCTACCCAAATGTATCGTGCCGACTGTCTAAGTTTACTGGCGACGGCATCATGGTTTGGGTCTGTTTCTCATGGTTCTACGTGGGTCCCTTAGTTCCTTTGACCAGAAACATTAATGTTGAGATTATGTCTCTTGGCAACTCTGCACTTCCCATCCTCTGGCAACAGTTCGGGGAAGGACCGTTTTGTATCAACAGGATAATTGTTCTATACACAGAGTGAAGACTGTGCTGCTATGATTTGAACAGAATGAGTGTTAAACTATTGGACTGGCCTTCACAGAGCCCCGATCTGAATCCCACAGAACACCTCTGGGAAGAATTGGAATGCAGATTAGGCACCAGGTCCAACTGCCCTTTTTCAGGTGGCTGGACTAACTGCAGTTCTCATGGACAACTGGAAGAAAATTCCTGCTCACATATTTCAAAATCTGGTGGAAAGTCTTCCCAGATGAGTGCAGGCTGTGACTGATGCTAAAGGTGGCCCGACATCCTATACATATTTGCCACATGACTTTCTGATTGTACAACAGTTGATGTCCGGATACTTTTGGCCATACTCTATTAAATTGTTTTCTCTCTCAATGTCCAACTTCACTATTTGTGAATATCCTGATAATGATTCCTTTCACACAGCAAAGCATTTATACATTTGAGACCCAATTTCAAAATTAAATACTGGACCCTTGCAGATAAGCAATGTTCCTAGCAACCTTCCTGACTATTTGTTTATGATATCAAACAAGTTCCTTAAAACTAAGGAAGATCTCCTAAGCAACATAAAAATAATAATCCATGTATTACTATAATACAACCAATAATATACTTACTCAATTTATTTTTTAAATGAATGTTGTAGAACTTAAGGAAAACAAGAAAATGCACAAAGTGGACAATATTAATATATACAGAGGGTTGTTTACAATCTATGGTAACGATTTGCATGGCGCGTGGACGCATCCAATCACAGTAGGTATGCAAATTTATGCAAACGTACAGGTGAGTACTTAAAGATTAGTGTGAAGGGGTGCGGGTTAGTTTGTTCGGAGAAATGCTGCCGAAAATGTCACAGTTTTGGGAAGGGTATGTTACAGCCCTTTCCGACGCGAAATTTAGTTATTCCGCAATAATTACGGCATATAGAAAAGAGGTTTCACCATTTCGAAGAAAGGAGTTCATAATGTGTTGGCTGGTGTTGGTTTGGCCCGTACAGGACAGATTTCCGGGACTGAAAAGCAAGCAAATCCAAGGACACCTGTAAGTCACACAAAGACTGTCATTCAGAAAGTCAAGAAAATGGCAACGGGAACAATCCAGCAACCCAAAGGATCATTGGTGCGAAGATAGGAACATCTCTTCGTACCATAAACAAGATTATACATAAAGATTGGGGACTTCAAAAGAGACATAAAAACAAGGTTCACAAGCTCTTACCAAAGCACATTTCAGAACGTAAGACAAATTGCAGAAAACTGTATGAACGACATCTCGCTGGGGATAAATGGAAGTATGTGGCCACATTAGACGAAGCATATGTTTATCTGCCGACTGCAATAAACCAAGGGCGATTTTCTATCGCCCAGTGGGAGCCAAATCGTTTCCAAATTGGTACAGAGAACGTTGTGAAACTTTTTCGAAGGGATTCATGATCGTTGCGGGTTATTCCTACCAAGGCAAGCTACAGATATGGAGGGCGGCTCAAAATGTAAAGGTGAATTCTGCGTACTATCAGGATCACGTACTGACACCAATTTACACACAGGAACTACCTGCTCTTTACGGAAACGATGTTTCCAAGGTCCGTCTCCACCAAGACAAGGCGTCCAGCCATACTTCCATATCGACCCAGAATTTTCTGACACGAATGGAACAGCAAACCGGAATCCAGGCTATATACCGTTTACCGAGATACCAGTGACGCATCGCCCATGGATTTTTGCGCATTTGGACTATTAAAACGAGCCTTGGGAAGCCGACGTCCTCGTTCATTGGATGGACTCTGGAAATGTTGTCAGTAGGAGTGGCAATGTATAAGTCTTCTCGTTCTTCGCAGTAGTCTCCTGCAATGGAAACTGCGCTGCAGAGCGATAGCAGTATCTCATGGCCATCAAATAGAGAATGATCGTTGGTGGAGAAAGGGAATTTCTGGGAAATAGACCCGAATCCAAATCGTTACCATAGATTGTAAACAACCCTCCATATATATATATATATATTATATATAAACAGTTAATTTACCATCGACGGTTTCAATCTTCAAGATGAGAACATGACACTAGACAAGGGAGAATGACACTTAACATGTGGGTGAGGGGACAATGGGAGAGGTGCATGTTGGGAATTAAGACTTTCTCATTTGGTGCATGGGGGTGATGGGTGGATAAAGAAAATTGGAAAGGGATAGATTACTGGAAGGACATTATAGGATTATCTTGGTGAATGGGAGAGAAGAAGAAAGAGAAAAATAAATAATAAATTTTAAGAACATTTTGATATGAAATTAGTTATATTTTTCTAGGGGAAGAAGAAAAATAATAAATAATTACAATTAGAAGTATAAATAAATAGATAAAATTAAATATATTAATTACATTATTTTCTCTCTTCTCTCCCACTCACCAAGATAATCCCATAATATCCCTTCCAGTAATCTATCCCTTACCAATTTTCTTTACCAACTGGTCACCCTCCAAGCACCAAGTGAGCCAGTCTAATCCCAACCTATCCCCTAGAATTCCCAACATGCATCTGATTGTGTCCTCACCCATATGTTAAGTTTCACCTTCTCACCTTGAAGATCTCCCATGGGAGATAGAAACCATTGGTAATAAATTAACGTTTTTTTTAATTAATGTTTTTCTATCTGTTAATATTGTTTACCTTGTTCTCTTCATTTACTAATTTTTAGTAATTGCACATTAAACTACCTACATTAAGAAATTATTCTCGTTTAAATTTTTGGTTGAAAGTTTCTACTCAATAATAACAACTGCCATTTTATTTTTTGTTTTAATTACCATCTACAAAAACAAACTGCACTCAATAACACTTTTTTTCCTGTTCTTACTTTAATGCTATCAGAAAGTTTATGACTAAATTCTTAGTTGTAAACTTTCTGATAACATTAAGGTAAGAACAGGAAAAAAAAAATATATATATTTTTTCCTTAAATTCTGATATAATTAAGTCTGTTCGCAGGCAAAAACATTTTAATATAATGTAGAGCAACAGTGTACGATTTTTATGACCAGTATAGACTTGAATCAATTAAATGCATTAGTTATCAATATGGCTAAATACTTAATTTCAAAATTTAAATGTCCTATAAAAAAATGAATATACATCATAAAGACTGCATAATACACTCTTCAATTTAATGGAAAGCAGGAAACTGCTATAGAAAAACCTCAACACTTGCAGGAAGGAAGGAGTAGAAATTAAACTACTGGGTCACCAGTTACATCAATGGCAGAAATAGTATGGAACCTGGAACTATACATCTGCTATTCTTATTCATTTCAAAAAAAATATATAAATCTTACCATCCTTGGGCACCAGAAACTGCTGCTCTAGTTGCTGCTCTCTTAGCTTCTAATAAAAGTTCATCCCTTGCTAATCTGAAAAAATAAATAATAAGTAGTTCAAAAGAATTTAAAAGCCTATTTTTTTATTACTTTTTTTTAAAGTTTTGAAAGTAATTAGAAAAGTTTACATTTATATTCAATTTACAATTTCTACTGAATATAAATAGTATATAAATTTTATTTTCTGAAAAAAATAAATATTTATTGAAGTTGCCCAAATAGGATTAAGTTTAATTGGCTCAAATCACAAGGAACGAATTATCTAAAAGATGATTAAAATAATAACTACTTATTAATATAAGTAGGATAAAAATCCAATATTTAGATTCCAATGCTTTCTACGGGAAGTTTATCCCTTTTTCAAGCTATTTTCTTGACAAACAACCCCTTTGGAAATGATTTCAAATATAGAAGTTAAACTGTCCCAAGTCTTCGAATATTTATACCAAACTTCAAGAAGATCTATCTAATGGGTCAAAGGTTATTAAGAGGGGGGATATGCACAAATACAAAGACTGCTTTCATGGAGCCTCACTTTCCTATGGAAACTAGGCTAAAAATACACAATTATTTAAAACTTTAATTCTATTACGAACAGAATAAGTAAATACTATATCTTTTTTGCAGTCAGACTTTCATTATCTAAATCACATGAGAGCACTAATGAATGCTTTATAAATGAGGATGAATAAAAATAACACTATTATTCAGATATAAGATTAAGAAAAATATAAGCCAAAAACTTTTCTTGACTGGCTTTTATTTATGCCGAATAAAAATTTATTAGGTGTGTATCAGAATGAAATTTAACGATTCACAGTAATTTAGTATAACATTCATTATGAATTTATATTAAAAAAAAAAAAAAATTACATATAATGTAACCACTACCCACATTTTTAAGAAAACATAAAAAGTGCATATAAATAGTTGTTCTTTTGACTATTTTTTAATTTTTTTAATTGAATAATTAAAAGGAAATAAAATTAGAAACATTTTCATAATAAATAAGTATATTTCAATAACAATTAGCTTAAAACCATAACGCTTTAAATCCCAGTTTCCCAACGTGGGGGGCAATTTGATTGTTAAGGGGGGGGGGGGGGGGGAAATTGGAAAATGGAAAAAATTTTTTTTTTTTTTTGGTTGTGAAGGTTAAAAAGTTGAAAGTTATATCTAATTTGGTGGGGCATAGCATACTTTAGGTGGGGCATAGCACAAAAAAGGTTGGGAAACACTGATTTAAATAAAGGAGTCTTTAAAACTTGACAAATTTTGTTTAAAATCTGATGGAGTCATTTCAGTTCCAAAAGACAATATTCTGAAGAATAAAGTTCTCTATGAAAAGGGAAGCTTTTGATAAACATTTAAAGACTCAAAGGCAATATAATTTAAAAGTATGGTATGTTGCTTTGAAATTATAACCTGACTGTGCTTACCATTACTCACAAAAATTAACTGATTTAAATAAATATCTCAAAATAAGGTTAATAAATCTACCATTCTTTCTCCTGCTCTGTGGTTGTGAGACAAAGGTTTTATCCATAGAATGATTTTGTTGCAGTACCTTATTTACTTTTTTCAAAAATAACAGAGAAATGTCAAAGAATAAAAGTAAAACTGAAATAATATTAAACTATTTTTTTTTAATACTTCTACATTTTTATTTTAAAACGAAAAAAAAAAAATATTTGCTCTCAAAAATATTGTTCCTTAACTAAAAACTGTTCATTTTTTGTGTAATATCATTACAATCTACGACAATGAAATTTTAAAATGAAGGCCCTAACATTCTTTATTATTATTTTATAATAAAGGTTACTTAGTTTTCATAGGTCTTAAGCAGTTGTCAAACAACTTAATTTTCTTTCGTATTTACAGTGTCTGAACAATCGTATTCAAGAAAAAGTTTTTATCACAACTTCATTACTTGGACTAAAAATGAAAGTAAAATGTATGGCAAGATATAACAGCTTGCAAAAAGAAAAGATATACAGCTTGGATATCCGTAATAAGCTTTTTTTTTAAAAAAAATATGATGGTGTTTTTATCCATAATGTTTAGGATTTTATTCCATATAATCTCTGTTCTAAAGCTTATAACCTGAAAAATACAGACAGACAAGTGTACATTTTATTTTTTCTTTTGCAACGATGCCTTGAATTGTCATCAGTGGTGGGAGTTATTAATCCAATGGATAAATCAGGCTGATAATCCTAAAATGGACGAAACAACTGGCTCTTAGTTCTCATGACAACTGAAGGTGTGGTTGAAAAAAAAAAAAGATATGCATCATTTGTAATATCTACTTTTTCATGTTTCACTCGTACAAGTACTTCAATTATAAAGCTTATAATTTGAGTGATAGAAAGATCATCATTGTCATCCTGTTTCCACACATTTCTTGTGTTACCCTTATGTTCTGCCTTACCCTAATATAAAATATGCTTAACACTTTTCACATTGTCAAATTTTAGTCCTCTATTAACAATCCAGCAGTATCTATTCTTATTCTCTCCACTTACTGTTTTATCAAACATTATCTTAAACATTCATTATCTAAATATTTTCATTTAAATAAGTAAAAGGCCCATTTTTTTCAGTGCTTCATTAATATAGCGATTACATCAATGTTCATCTTGTTCAGTGCCTGTTTTGCTCTTTCGGTACGATGTATCCTACAGCCAAATTTGAAAAGGGTGTCTGGAGCCATTTTATAGTCAATGATTTGAGTCCGATTAGAGCATATGTACCCACTGCATCTCTCTAATCTGGTAATTTTTTTCCAAAGTTGTTTTTTTAGGTCTAGCTCCACTGTGCACTTAAGCATGATAGTATAGGCATATTACTAGGCTTTTGTTTGTATTAGCAAATGAGGTGGGAAAGAAACAAAGAAGGCTTAAGTTACACTTTTTGGCAAGGGGTCTAAAAACCTAATCTACCTGCCATATCAGTGGGTCCTACTATATAGGTTATTACAGGATGGTATCACAGTACTGTATCAGATTCATTCCAGTAGAAACGACAGATCAAGCATCGTAACAAATGTCTTAATACTTTCTTCTAAAAGATTTTGTTGCAGTAGTTATGTTGTGGAAATCTCATTTTCAGATAATTTAATGAAGATCCATTCAATCTCCGAAATTAATAAAAGCAAAACTTAAGATAATAAATAGTGGCAGAATTTCACCTACCCCCTCCCCCTTTACAATAAAACTGATTTAACAATCAACATATACTAGCCTATCATTATTCAAGAACTTGAACAGGACCAGGAATAATCAACTATCTAAATATCAAAAACTGTGTCAACTCACAATGAAACTCCTTTCAGAAGTTCGCAAACCCTCTTATCAATAAAGCAAGCATAATTAAAATTCGCCATTTACTAATATCTCCTAACAATATTCTACAAATTGCAGATTTTTAATAAAAAAAAAAACACAAACATTTATAAAAAACTCATTGGGATTCATCCAACAGTTCAAGAATATTGAATTTAATAATAAATTGCAACTGTACTCAATTGATGCACATTTATGTTCATTTAATTAACCTTTGGCCTCATCTATATAGGTGATTGATGCTGGCTTTGCTGAAGAACACCCAATCTTCTATGATTTTGACATTGCCATTGAAGAGTTATCTCATCAAACCTGTGTAATAATCAATCTATAAGATTTCCAAGAGAATCCCATTTCTAAATGTAGTTGTTCATTATCACAGTAACAGCATGACCACCAGTGTCTACAGAAAACCCACTACACCTTCAATAGATTCATCCAATTCCATTCTTCTCACCCAATCCATACAAAATTAATACCGTTCATTTTATGATTAGAAGGGTACTTATTAGTCCATATTGATGAACTAAATAGGATCAAACTCAAAAACCAATGAATAACAGTTATCATTTTTTCACTCTTACAAAAAGATTTAACTTTTAAACTTCCATTCCGCCTCCCAATCAGTTTGCAAACTCCTTCCAAAATAACAAATACCAATAAAATTGTAAAAAAATTCCTTGTTCCAGTTGTAACTATAGCTACATAGGCCAAACAAAAAAGGAGACTATATGCTTTTGATACAATTATGAATAAACTCAAAAATAATACTAAATCTGCCACAGTATCAAATTACCTCGACATATGTCACCTACCAGACTTTCATGCATATGCACTACCATGAAAGAATCCTTGCTGAAGCCTTTTCAATCATTAAACACAATTCCTATAATACTATCATAATTATAATTTACACCCTCCTCTTTTTAGTTTTATTTATTTATGCCCTTCCCAATCCTACATCTGCCATTCTTACCATTTACCCACCTCTCCGTTTATTTATTTTTTAATAAATCATAGTATTTTAATTAATTTATTTAGATTCAATTCCCTTCTTTCTCTATTTTTTAATGACTAAAATCGGTAATTTCTACTACATCCCTTCACCCATTTTCTAGTGGTTTCTCCATATAATATAAAGCTTTTGAATTGCTACTTCCTTCTCCCACCACCATTATTTGCCTTGATAATGAATACTATATTTATGCCTGAAACGATGGTTTTTAATCCATTTCCTTTTTTTTATGATCTCCCTTTTTTAAAGTACAATAACTTTATACTTTATTTGTATAACACTATCATTTAAATTGCTGCATTAAGATGAAAAGGCTCAAAACAATGGAAAGACACTGACAGACTACCCTTGAAATTTAGATTATTTTGGCAAATAGCATAAATACATATTTAGTTGAAATCAAAAACTATCAAAAGAAATGCTTTTGTGTCAATAATTTTGTGGAGCCAGGTTTTCATTGGATGACATATTAAAATCTAAATTTTTGATGAACGCCTCATGGAGTTAAATGGTATCACCATAATACAAAGGGAAGGGATGTATGAATCTCTCAATGCAGCTACAGCTGAAGATTTTTTCCAAACGGATGATAGTTCATGTAGAATATGATGAACAACCAGTAATTTTTTAAAAAAAAAAAAATTAAATTTAAGGTATAGGCCTGGACCATTTTAAACTTTAATCATTTAAAACATCAGTAGAACACAATACAGAGATGTATGGCTCTATTCTACAGTCAAATTCTTCGAAATCTTAAAACTACACACACAATGGCAAGCAAAAAAAATTGACTTAACGTTAATATTTGTATTTGCCAATTACGTTAGAGCAATGTATTTGTAGCAGACAGACAATTATATATCATCTCTAATCATAGAAAATAAACTTGCAAATGGTACATAAAAGTCAATATCCAACACAGATTTGATGCAGCGCGACATCGGGCCTAATCTCAAAAATGCTTTGAACTGCTTGAATTTAATGTTGCAGTTGCATGCGCTCGTTGCCTATAAAAACAGTGTTCCAAAAATTACTCATCAGTCACTTTCAGAAGTTGACTAGTACACATCTCCTCTAATTACATTGCATTATTCACGAAATGAACACCACACCTGAAGAAGCATTACGATATCATTGAATTTTCTTTAAAATGTTGTATTCAGGCACATTTAAAAGTACAAAATAATGCTATTTGTTGATGGTTTGTTAAGTACAATTGATTGCAGGAAATAACTGGATTCCTCTTTGTACCATACTTAATGAATACAGACTAAGGAAGATTAATGAAACTTAATAACTAAGAATGGATGAAAATTAACTACCCTCCAGTTCAATGAAACAATTTGAGAACCACTGTTGTAGCAGTAATAATACAGTAATTAATAGAACGCTTTTCTATTAAAAAGCATCTAATAACTGCTTTTGAAGTTTTCCTTTTCGATACAACACAGATAGCTAATTTCCATAATAAATACAGTCTGCTTATTTCCACAGAAAACTTGTATCACAAGTTTTGTTTTTTTTTTTCCCTGCAATTTTTACATTTAAAAATTTGAAAGAAACATCAAAAAAGTTCTAAATTACTCTTGTTTCATTTCACAATAAAATGTTTCCTGTCAGAGTTGTGATTATTTAAAGAATTTGGTGCGTTATAAAAAGTTTCAATTTCTGAAGTTTGCTGTGAGATTAAAAAGGTTGAGAAAAACTGGTCTAATATACATTTATTTTAGCCACGTGGAAAAGGAATAAAATCTAGTCAAGCACTTTTTGTGGTAATTTTTTTTTTTTTATTTCTTGCTTACCTTTTAATAATTCTTCACATTATTAGATGTTATATTAGTTCTATTGTAATTGTAAGCGGCTGTGATTTTCCAGAAAATGTTCCCTTATAAACACACACGCTAAGCTTTATTAATTATTATTTTCCGTTATAATTTTTTATATTTAATTATCAGTCATGTTTATCACCTGTGGAAATTTATGGTCAACCAGCTGCAGCTTGTGTCAAATATGGCTTTGTAAAACTTTATAGTGGGGAAAACACAGCATAAGATATCTCCACAGGATATCTTGATTAATGTTATCCGTAGGCCTACTTTTGTTTAATTATATTTTTTAATATTGCAACCATTTTCATTCTATTTTTTTTTTTTGCCAATTACAATATCAATCTGATTTAGAAAATCTATTACTTCAACAGAAGCTGAAAAAACTCTTTAATTTAGACAATAATAAACACACAAAGGCAAACCCTCATCACTAAATTCATTAAATAAATATAAAAATTTAAATTAGGTATAGGCCTAACAAAATATTTGTTGGATTTTGAATTAATAGTTGCGTTCCATTTTTTTTTTCTTAATCTTGAAAACCTTAAAGAGAAAGGGTACAATAAAGCATTTTAATTTAAAAACTATTTAAACATTTTTCGCAATACATTTTTGTTATTCTTGCTTGATTTAGAACGTGGTTTGATAAATACAGACTACTATGTTAAACTAAGATTAAGCTGTATTCAAATTACAATGTAGTTGACGTGGCTTTTCCAATAGGGTTCTATTGCCAATAATGAAGTATTTGAAGCCTATGTTGGCGAAGGAATAAACGCATAGGCCTAATCATCTTCCCTTAAAACATTCTACATTCGAATAACCAAAGCCAATTGATAAGCCTAAACCAATACAATATTTTAATTATTCAAACAATAAACGTTGTACTTCGTTCGAAATACTGAATAACCGTCGTCGTTCAGTTTATGCATTCTGTATGTAATAACTTAGAATACATTACTAATATTCTGTACAACATTATAATTACTTAATACAAATCTAAGTCAAAATAAACTAATAAATCCCACAATGAAAAACAAGACTATGCCTAATAAGTGTTATTCCTACAAAAAGAATCATCTAATTTTAACCCTTTTCTACAATTTCATTCTATTAATCCATAAATCCTTTTCCATTCCATTAGATCTTACGAAATATTAATTATTATGAAAATAACGTATGTATTACATTACGAAAAATCATAGTTGAATATTTCTAAAGCCTTCGAATTGTTTCGCGTCATTTTGTATCAAAATAACGTAATACCTTATTTATTTATTTACTTAATTTTCCTGATATGTAGTAATATTAAAATTAGAATTAGTTCCTGTATATTACACTTACATTTCTAAATTTTACCTTTCAATAATAAATTGCAAAAGATTTCTCAATATTTACAGAATAATTTCCTCAACACCAAAGCCTAGTTAGTTTTTCGTAACTTCCATCAACTTCTAGAACTTACCAGAAAATGAAGACCAAAAACCAGATTTCGATTCGATTCAAAGCCAAATGGTCTTGAAGTAAGAATGATTATAAACTTGTTCTTCCCAATTTTATATTGAGTTCGATTCATTTCAACAATAAATCACGAGATACTTCAACAGTCAAATTTCACGTTCACATGACACCCATTTACCTTTTGTTTAAAGTTTCAAATCGAACTAACCTTTCTAATTCCGTTTCTTCCATTTTCACCGCAAACCGTTTAAATAGAAAATAAAACCATCGTTTATTACAGAATTTAAAGGAAATAATTTGTAATTTTGAAAGCTCTTCTCGCCATCTGCGTTTCCAATGACTTCCGGTTTATTGTTTTGATGATGAGAGACATCTTGCGGCAACCGAAGGAATTACGATACGGTGGTTTGATCTCTTGAGATTTTTAACAATGTATTTTAAGGGCCTGACTCAACCAATTTCAAGGACTTATGAAGGATTTCAAACCACTGTATATCTTTCAATTCTTAAAATTCTGAAAATTTAAATATGAACTTGTAAAATATATAGGATTATACTTTCTGGATTTTTAATTTTTCATAGTATTACGTAATTAATTTAATTAAAATTTAAAAACTTAAATTTTTATCTTTGTTCCACTATAACTCTCCCTTTTCAACACAAATACCTTGACAAAAACCTCAAATGATAAAAAAAAATCGTAAAGTAATATGTTATATATAGCAATTTTAAAATAACAACAGTGGTTCCTAAAGACCTTCAAACCTTCTTTCCTTAAAATGCTATTTCTCATCTAATTTTATTTTTTTTATTTCGAGTAGTAAAAGCAATATAAACGATAGGTCTCTGTTTATTTTACTTTATAATATTTGTCAAATATAAATGGAAGAATTTTTTTTTTTTTATTTTATCGAAAAAATAAATTAACTGAATCCGCATCATTGACTTAAGTTGCCTAAATCCAATTATTTTAAAAAAATATCAAAGCACAATGCATACTAAATGAGTTACTAATCATTGTTAGATATAGAAATTCATTGTTTTGCTTTTAATGCTCCTCTATGTGAATTTTTTGTCATCTTCACCCGTGAATTTCTCGACAAAGACCACAAGGAACAAAATTACCAATGCACAAGCTAGTCGCCTCTTGTCCATAAATGTGCAAGCCGAGTTTGAAGATTTAGTTACCTGTTCAAAAGTTATTGTAGAGGGCAGTTATCTACGCACCATCTTCTGGCGGTTACTCATTGGTGACTGCTACTAGGTGTTTTGCTTGCAGAAAATCATTCCTTAGGCTTCTTCTTCTTCCTCCTATGGTGCTTCGGCCCGTTTTCGGATCTTGGCCTCCCCAATCTTTTTCTTCCAGTCCTCTCTATTAAGTGCAGCTGTCTTCCAGTTCCGAATAAGGAGCAGGTCGATAGCATCCTTCCCGTACCTCATCTTCCCGTCGCTTGCGAGGTTTACCCTTAAGTCTTCTTCTTCCAAAGTTTCCTTGCATTCCTTATGCAGCGCCTGTAAAAATACAAAAACAAAAAAAAAAAACAATTTGGGAATTTAAGTTAGAACTGTGTTAACGTGGTTTTTTTTAGAACAGAATTCTTCTATTTTTAACAACTAAACGAATAAAAAATGTATATAATTCAATTCAGTCGCAACACACGTCCATCTGTCTGTGATGCAGGCCCCCCACATCAAATTCCGGGCCCACGTACCAAATGCAATACAGGGCCTTTCCACCCCTCCTCCCATGTTATGAACAAAATCATAAATTCTTAGCCAAAAATATCGCAAAAATTACCACACGATTTCATACTTCTACAGCAGGGGTGGGCAGACTTTTGTAAGGTAAGGGCTACCTCAAGTAGACTCCAAGTGCCGCGGTCACCTTAAGACTAAAAAAAAAGGAATCTCCAAATCAACAACCAAAAAAAAAAAAAAGGAATCTTGCTCGCCCCTGTCCTATACTATACACATACTGGATCTCAGCCCGGGCCCCGGTGTTGAGGGACCAACTGACCCCCCCCCCCTCCTTGTGGGAGCCCTGTTGTGATGATAGCTATAACTGAACCATAGGAAGCTGAAATTTAAACGATGTTCTATGTTCAACAGAAAGAGACTAAAATCTATCAAAATATGTTGCTGTTAAATCTAAAATTAACGGAAAAACTACTTAGCTTACGAAGTTACAATTTTAATGATGTTAAATCTTAGTGAATGTTAGCTTCCTTTTGTTTTTGTAACAGTTAGGCCCATTCAGTGGCCTAAAACTCCAATCGACACGTCTCTTTTAGACACTGTTAAATTACATAGAAAAAGTTTACTAGTAAGTTTAAACATAGCAATGTCTTTCGGCAACTAATTTGTATCTTACGGGTATTCAAATATTGGTACGCGAATTTTTCCTTGTTTTAAATTATCAAAATTTTGGAATTTGCTCCATCACCAATAAAGAAAACCATGAGTTACGATGGTGTGTTCGGGTTACGTTCCGGGACTGGGAAAGAATCTCGATAATTATAGAGAGATCAAATATTCTGTACAGCATAAGATACAAGAATATCACATACATTAAAGTAAACCTCTATACATGCACTGCCCTGTCTAGCAAGTAAAAATATTGCAATTAAGTAATAATAATACAATACTGTAAAAAAAAAATAGTTTTAAAAAAAATATAAAACATAGTTTAAGATTGCAGGTGAATTTACCAAAACTGAAAGTGTTGTATCAGAGGCGTATTGAGGGAATCTCGAAATAAACAGAATAGGCCCAATTTTAAGTTTCGTTTTTTATTTTTGGTTCGATGGTCGTTTGAGAGCACCATACCCCGAAATTTTGCAGACGACACTTTTATTTTTGCTGTTGGAGATCGGCCCACCCTGTGTTGTATACGCCCCTGTGTTGTATGATGTGAATCCTGATGTAGGGAATGTATTCTTCTATTATTCTGTACTAGCTGAAACACTCGTTCTTCGTATGGGTTACAAAAAAAAAAACAAAACAGATGTCCTGGCGTGGATGAGAAAGAAATTGAAATTGTGAAATCACTTTTGACAGTTACAAAGTAATGCCATATTCATATTTTCTAATTCGAGATCCCTAGATATAAAACGATATCAATATCGATATTGTGGCTCGATATCGATCAAAAAACATCTTTCCGATTTGGACAAATAATACTCATATCAAATTTCGTGTTTCACCTCAGGCAGTTTCGGAGATTTATATATGCCCTTCAAGAAAGGTAGCAACCCCCCCCCCCCCAGAGAGAGATACATCCCTTAGAGAGCAAATGTTGAAAATTCATCGAATACATATCTTTTCGATTTTGACAAAGAACATTCATGTCAAATTTCAAATTTCATGTTTGCAACTCAAGCGGTTCCGGAAATATGCACACCCTTCAGGAAAGTTTCTCCCCTCCTCCCGTTTCCACTCCTTAAGCCCCTATTACACTAGGCCGCCAGGCGCCGCAGCCAGCTCTGCCACCGGTGACTCAGTCGGCGACACGTGCAGGGCAACCGATGGCGCAGCCAATCACTCTGTTCGGTCCTACGGTAATTCGGTAGTTCTCGCCAGTCGAGCAGTCTGTTTTCTGTGTTCCTCGCACTCTTTTCTGCGCACTGATTTACTTCAGTATGTCTAGTGAACTGCAGATTGTCACTGTGGAAAGGAGTGGAAGTGAAAGTGTAGACAAGCAAAGGGGAAAAGCAAGAAGCAGGAAGAAGCCCTGAAAGAGTGTCTGAAGTTATTACACACAAAAGTGAATACCAAAGATTTCATTTGTGCAGTTGAACAACAACCCGCAATTTGGGACGCCAGTTCTGAAGCTTACAGTAACAAGCAAGTGAAACTGAATGCTTGGAATGAAATTATTTGTTCATTTCGAGCGCCGCCTGGCAGCCTAGTGTAATAGGCTCGGTATGTTATAATGCCCCGCCACGACTCTCCGTCACCCGTGGCTGCCAACGTGGTCGCGGGGAACGGCAGCCAGTCAGTAGCCAGTTTGTGGCGACGCCACCGGCTGCCCTAATCTAATAGGCTCCATAAAAATCAATGCCCAATGACGAGCAGCGTCACCAGTGTCGCGGCTGGCTGCGCCGCCTGGCGGCCTAGTGTAATAGAGGCCTAAGGATCCGAATTTCTAAAATTCGTCGAATCCGTATCTTTTCGATTTTGACAAAGAAGATGTCAAATTTCGTTTTCACTAAGAAGCGGATGAGGAAAAGAATTATGCACAAAAATTTGATTTCGATGGATATATGTATATATTTTTGTTTTAGAATTATGTAAGGTTATGTAAAAAGGTTAAAGTAATCGAGATCAAATAGGTACAGATAGGTACTGGGTAGGAGGGGCTACCTTCGGGAAGGGAGGGTACAGTGGAATGATCGTCATGGCCACCATTTTGAATTCAGCTTTGGTTTTTTAAATGCGAAGGGTCATGTGATTTATCTATTAGAGCTAGAATCCACTCAGAAACAAAATGGTGACGCTACTTTTGTCATATCTTTATTCCTTTGGGAGATAATTGCATGTTAAGTTGGCGTTTTGAATGTTGCACTAACGTGGTATTTTGTTCTCCGTAGGTGAGCCATCATGCCATTGACTTAAGCCACACCGTATCAAAATCATCCTGGTAAGTGGTTGAAAGAGTACCCGTGTCATTGCATATGAATTCAATCAACATCATCCAGAAAGACCACCAATTTCACACAGTGCAGTATTAAATGTCGTTGCTAATTTCAGTGAAACAAAATCAGTGGATGACAGGCAGAGTGGTGGACGTCCAATTAAAGAAGCAGCAGCCAGAGTCGTCCTCATTGCGTTTGTGAGAAATTCTAAATGCAGCAAGCCCGTTTATCGTAGGAAACCGGGATGAGCCAAAGGTCCATCCAGAACGTACGTACTATATTTCGCATCCCTTTAAGATTCAGATGCAGAACCATCTGAGCGTACAGTAGATATTCCGGACAAGGAGAGTCCAGTTTGGAGAATGGGGTCTTCATCAAGACAACCTGATCTCATGTTCGCACAGAAGATTCTGTTCAGTGACGAGGCACTGTTTTTTATGAATGGTAAGATGAACAGATACAATCTTAGGTATTGCTCAGATTCGAACCCGTCATTGGTCAGATCCATGAAAATCTTCGAGCTTGGTGAAAGTGATGGTCTGGTGAGGTATTTCGGGGAATCTGAAATACCTGTATAGGGCCTGTGTTCATCGATGGCATACTGAATGGATACAGGTATCCCGAAATGTTGCAGGAAACGATGTTTCCATCACTCCTTAACGGTACATTCCCAGATTATTATCAACATGAAGATATATCAACTCACTTGCCGTGTGGACACCCTTAGGTGTTTAACTTTGCAATTCCAAGGACACTAGATTGGCTGTCGGGGACAGATTGAATGGTTTCCCAGATCACCTAAACTGAGGCCACTAAACTTTTCTCTGTGGAGCCACTTAAAATTCACTCTATCAACATCCGTGGTATGGTGCATCTGCAGGAGAGAATATGTGATCATATGACAGCATTTCATATGAAGTTCTGCTGCAGGCTTATGCAGACTGGTGAAACGATTACACGTACGCATTCAACGAAATGATGAGGCACATCGAACATGCGCTGCAAATCCATAAAAGTCAACTTCACAAGCGATTATCTCCCAAACGAATAAAGATGTGGCGAAAGTAAAGTTACCACTAAGTTTCTGAGTGAATTGTTGCTCTAATCGATGTACTGCATGATCTTTCCATTTAAAAAACTTGAACTAAACTCAAGATGGCAGCCATAGCGATTATTTCCCTCCCCCCTTTTATTCAATACCCATCTGATTTCGATTCCATCACCCTTTTCAGCAATAAAAGTTTCTCTCCAGACATTTGCTTCATCCTGAAACACAGACACACACACATACATACATACATACATACATACATACATACATACATACATAGGCTACATACAGGTGTGCGTCAATTTATAAGCAACGTCCCATAGAGCCCAAAAATTAAAATGAATAAAAAAATAAAAGTTAAAAAAAAATGCACATTAATTGAAATTTAAATTAAATTTTGCATGAGGAATATAGTACCAACCAATCTCAGTCAATATATTATTGTCCAAAGCAGATAAAGGATGCTATCTTTATTCGAGAGAGCAAAGGAAAAGTTTTTAAAGGGTTTTATGTTGTGGCTGATTACTGTTCACGTGGCAAGTTAACATTGAATAAAATTCCTGAAAAAGTAAAGAAAATGCAGCCCATTTCCAAAGATATATGAGGAATCGCATATACTCCAAAAACATTCCCAGACTATGGAAACGGCATGAAAAAGGCCCATATCCACATGGAGAAGGTGTCCAGCCACACTTCACACACGTAAATGTTTTTTTACAAACAAAAAGCACATGACACTGGAAAAAACGTAATACCGTTCAGCTCGGTTCCTGTTAAGTCCCTTGACTCCTCACTAATGGATCTGAATGTCCCGGGAACAAGTGCTCGAAAGATTGTGCAATCACGGAACAGTTATAGCGGCAACACTTGACGTTCCTTTCCTCCTTTCAAAGGCGCATAACTTCCTCTATGCATCATGTATTCAGCAATGACTGACATAGATGGGACTTCATTTTCGGCATCCATTAAGACATTACCACTGACCATCCAACATAGGCAGGGCTGTTTGTAGTGGCATCAAACCCAGGAATCCTGGATGCTGTCCAATTGGAGTCATGTTGTGTTCAGTGACAAATCCTGCTTCTTTCTTGAGGCAGATGATCACTGTAGGTCTATATGAAGGAGGTGTGGTCATTGCTCCAATCTGGCAGCAGTGATCGAATGCCAAATGACGATCATACTTGGGGTTATAGTTTGGGGAGCCATCTTCTATGATAGCAGGTCTTCCCTAGTTTTGCATGCACATTAACAACAATCTGCAGTCAGTTGTATTGTCTATGCTGTCGCGCCTTCCAGGGGCTTTTGACCAGCAGTTTAATGACAAACCTCATAGGGCAGGACTCTGCCAACAATATCTCTGGAGTCTTCCTCTTCCATGGCCAGCCAGGGCACCAGACCTCCTGCTAATCGAACATGTCTCGGAAATATTGGTAAAGTAGTTACAGCCATCACAGAATGTGATTGAATTATCCCAACATTTGCAGAATTGTGGCAGAATGTGCCACAGGGCAACATTTAACTATTAATTGACTCCATGGCACACCATACATTGACTTGCATTTACTATATAAGTTCTTTTGCAATGAAAATGTAATCATTTTTTTATCTTGCATACTCTGATATATGTGTGAAATTTCATAGAGATAGAATACTTTCTTCGAGATGCGTTTAATTTTTTTGCAAGTGTTTGCGCGCGCATGTGTAAATATTTTTTTTTCCTTTTCTTTTTGAAGAGCTGCCACAGAATGTTGTTCTGTAAAGCTTTAGTAAAATAGAAATTAGCAGATGAGAATATTACACAGCACATTCTGTGGCCCTTTTCACTGATAATGGTAATTAATTATTTACGTTTAAGAAAAATTCCATCCCTGATTTGGTATTGTAATAAATTCATTGACCAAACAAGGATCTACATTAAATCTACTGTTTGTAGAATGAGAAGAAAATGATAAAAAAGACAAAAGCCTTAACAGAAGCTTAAAGACATTCATTTAAGACTTTTAAAAACAAAATAGGATTGTCATCTTTTCTGATTTTCTTGAGCTACTTTCATTACACTCATTGATCACTATCTTGCCATTATTGATCAAATATTCACATCCTTGATTCCGTTATATGATGTGTAAGCTCTTCAATTAGGATTGTTTAGTTATTAACAATTTCTATTAAAAAGAAATAATTATATTCTGATATTAAACTTAGAAATATTAATGGCAATACTGTACAGATACAAATCTTTGCTGTTGAAAGAGGCTTCATGTTTACATTATTTAAAGTTAAAGTTGTTCCAGATCTAAGCAGGCCTTTGGGGTCGCGGGAGGTAGGGGGGGGGTGATATTTCAAGTATTACGTAAGCATTCAAGGGGAGGGGGGCGGTCCAAGCTTTGCTTATTTTGCTGATAAGTGGGAGGGGAGGCAGAGCAAGTATTTTATGTGTAATTCAGTGGTTTTTACTGTTAATGATTTGGCAAAATTGGGGGAGGGGGGTTCAGGCATCTGCTTATTTTTGCTTACAAGAGGGGAAGGGGGTCTAAAATGACTGAAAAATGTGCTTATGTAATACTTGAATGGCCCCTAAGGCTCCCGTGACCAACGGAACTAAGATGAGGTCAGGTGATCAGACGGACGCCAGCCGGCGTTTAACCTCCGGAAAAGAAACCCGATACCCATTCAACAGAGGGCAGGGTAGACCCTAAGGACCCGTTTGGAGGAGAATGGAGCGTGGGAAAATCCACGCCTTTCGCCGAGGCCGGGGATCGAACCCGCTACCTCTCAATTAATAAACTGAATTTTTATAATTGTATTTAAATATTTTAAAGTCAAGATAAAGAAATCTTTAAAGTTGTCTTATACTTTGTTTAATCGTGTGTGTTTGTTGATTACAAGACATTCATCTGATAGCATGTTATTCAAATCAGATTTAAATATGGGAAAAGAGGAAAGTAGAAATAAAGAAGTGAATAAAATAGTTTGGAATAAAAACTTGTATATTAATTAATTAATTAATTAATTGAAACATACCGTATTTACTCGCATAATTTCCCCTTTTTTTTTCATCAATATTTTGACAAAAAAGGGTGGGTGGGGAAATTACGCGATGTTTTTCAATTTGAGGAAAAAAATATGATGAAAGTGTAAGGAAAACCATGTTAAATATTGATTTTTAAAGCAAGAAATGTAATTAACAACAATTTTATTAACATGCAACATTTAAAATATAAGAAATCACATCTCAACATTTGTTTTTTCTTCAAAGTAAAGTTAAGCAATAAGCATGCACGGAAGTGTGTGTGAGACTGTAACGTAATTTCGTAACTCACGCAGCGCAGCCCGCCATCTTTATAGCTGCTCACCGCATGACGTCAGCATCAGCTGCCTGCTAATAGAGAACTTAACTTTATTCGCGAACTTCACGTTTTCACAAAACACTTGAAATTGTTGTACTGATTCAGAAGGAGTTTGCTCTTGTACTGACCGGGGTGGGGGTGGAATCTTCCCCTAAAGTAGCGTGGGATAGAGAAATGCGGAAGTAACGGTACATTGTCGCGTCGTCGTGAGTTGACCGCCAGTCAAAGTCATGTTGGAAACGCGTTGAAGTAGAGATGGGGAAATTATGCGATAAAATTAAAAATGGAATTTTGTAATCCACAAAAACTGGGGTGGGGAAAATACGCGATGGGGGAAATTATGCGCGTAAATACGGTATATATTAATATTTTAGATAGGTGTGCTAACTACAGTTATGTGTTAAAAATAAAATTTAATGTAGAAGGAATACTCTTTCTTTCTAATGTATATCTTCCGATGATAATTTCTGTAAAAGTTATAAAGATTGACATTAATTTAATCAAAGTATGTAAAGCTGTTTAGCTGCTTTTAAATTCTAACTCGCAAACATTGAGATGCTATTTTCAAAACATAATTAATAAAAGGTATTAAATAACTGCCAAAAAATGGTTTCATAGTGTACATGAAACAAAAATGATTTTGAGTGTTTCATTTTCGGTGCTTCTAGACTCCTTAACGTACTGACTCAAGCAAACCTTTTATTTCTTTTATATATATTTCTTTTTCCAATGCATCTAAAATTCTAAAAATTTAAATATGAACTTGTGAAGCATCTGTGATTTCAATTTTCTTGTTTTAATTTTGAAAATATTCTGCAATTAATTAAATTAAAACTAAAAAAAAAAAAAAAAAATCGGAATTTTTAACTCAAAAAATTTGACGAAAACCTATGATGATGATAAATTTGTAAAACAATTTTATATATTTATAAGTTTATTATTAGTGCAACAGTTATTTTTTAAAAAATAACTGTTGTACTATAAATAAATATTTTAAACACAAATCTTAACGGTGTAGTTTTTAAAAAAGGTCACACACACACTAATTAAAAAACATAAAAACACATTACAATCTTAATATCTCGACAGGTTTCGATCGGACCTGCCGATAGTTTTCAAGTCACTTGAAATAGACAAAATGTTTTACGTTGGGGGTCTGGAACGGATTAATTCAATTTACATTATTTCTTATGCAGAAATTTAACTCGAAAGTCGAACCATTTCCTGAACAGAATGTGTTCGAAGTTACACTGTATATGAATTTACTTTAGGTTAAAAAATATTTATTGGCTGGGGGGCATGCTTCTTCTTTTGGCCAGTAAGTCGCGTTTCTATTTGTCAACCAAATCCAAATAAAGGGTTTTCAGTGAAATCATTTGAGAAATGTTTGTATAGAAAGAAATCAAAAGCTTTTACTACAGACTTCTCAATAAAGAATTTAAAATAATTTCAGTGTGTTTACGTCATGATAATTAATTAAAAATTTTAATAGACTTCATCCTATTGGCTGTGAATGTCAGCAGCCTTTACATCCTGCACTGTCCACCTTCTTCGAGAATAAGAACGTGGTTAATCTAACTTTGCTGAAATTAGCAGCTTCCTTGGGAAAAGCTGGAAAACTGGGAAAAGCTTTGGAGTTATCGCCAAAATCTTTTCAGCTCAACTCTGATTGGCTAGCGCTCCGCCAATCATATGCAATGTTTCACTAGACTTCGTCGATAAAGGTGGAAATCAAGGATGGGGCCTTCACTGAAAATCATGTTCATTTCAGTGTAGCAAAACAATGTTGATAAAATACAGTCCGTTTTCGTTTACGAGAGCCTTCAGCGCTTTTGCGCATGCGTCAGGTTTCCTTCGATTTCTTCCAAATAGAGGCGAGGAAGATGGGATGTTTACTTTTTATAGTGTTAGTTTACTAGTAGCTGCGTTCTATTTGCGCTTTTCGGGAAAGAATTATGGAAAGAATAAATACTATTGCAAAAATGCACCTTGTTATTTTTTTCTTAAAAGCGAAAATGTCCAAAAGAATTTCTTAGGAAAGTATCCATCTCAGCGTATCACCCCTCTGCGGAGTAAAATCGTCCCGAAGTGGTAGCTCTACCATTCATAAACGGACTGTAGGCTGGTGTGATCTGGGCATTAGTAAATTAATGAGGCCTGGTAGTAACGCAGGATGTGGCGCACTGTAAAAAAAAAAAAAAAAAAAAAAAAAAAACAAACAAACAAACCTGAAGCACTTCGTGAAAAAATTAAAAAAAAAATATATATTTTAAATTATGAATGAAGATGAAACTATTTAAAATAAACTATCCTTATTTTAGTAAATTAAGCGTGGCCATGATATTAATGAATCATAGATATAATGTCTTGTTTTCATTTAAAAATGTACTTTTATAATATTCGCGGCAAACACTTTCAGCATTACGCTTTGAGAATGACTGTACTAAACGGTTCATCTTTCAAATAAAATTCAATCAGCATAAAAACACTTCAGAAAAATGAAGTACGGTATTTATTTAAATCCAAACAAATTGGAAATATTAGAAACTGACCGCACCTTAATGTTTCGTTCTGAGAGTACAGTAAACAAACGATTTACGCTATCTAACTTTAATCTAACCTAGTAAACATCTTTGCCAACAGGCCGGATTTATGCATCCCAGTTTTAAAAGGTGAACATTCAAAAATTGCTCACGAAACTTTCCTACAAAGAAATAAAAATGTATGGAGTAAAACTAAACTTCAAAAACAATGACTTTGGTCTTCGTGATTGCCCTTAAGACAAACAAAATCCCTTTGCATTTCAGTTTCAATTCCGTGCCTGTGTGTGAGGGGATCTCTTGGCTATAATGCTAAAATGAAAAAAAAAAAAAAAAAATTATATATATAGCCTAGAAAGAAAAAGTCCCATAAAGAATTTAAAACCTATTTTCTTATAATAATATTGTTCCATAAAATATTCTTTATTGCAAAGGACAGATATAATTGAAAAAAAAAAAAAAAAGATTAAATCCGTTGTCTAATTCTGATTATTTTTAATCATATCAAATGAATCGCAAATTAATAGATTTACATAACGGATTAATGGACCATTTAAGTGGTGTTGTCACAACCTACGACACAGATCAAACAGCCTGTTGCTAGGGTTTTAGCATTGAGATTAGTTTCGACCAAGCGGTTTTTTCTTTGAGAAAAGACCAAAAAAAATAATGTTATCAGAATGTATTTTTAAAACTTCAAGAAAGCCCACCTTAGGGTTTTCCCCCCTTATTTTTGTGAATTTTAGGAGAAATATTAATTTTAAAAAAAAGCCCTGTTTTTATGCATATTTTTGAGGTTCTGACTGACATACATCATAGTGCACCCGATAGTGAGAGCTTCTGATTGGCTAACTGAAAAGCCACTAGCTGATAGTAAAGAACCGATCTGACATACTGAAATTCATTTCAGAAGTAGGAGAATAGAAGAATAAATAATTTTTTATTCGCCAATAATTAAAAAATTACTTATTCTTCTATAATTCTACTTCATAAATAGCTTCAGTACGTCAGATAGGTCCTTTGATATTGGAGTGGCTTTAGAGTTAACCAATCATAAGCTCTCGACATGAGGTCACTGATCTATGGCAGACCGAGCCTCAAAAATATGCACAATACAGCTTTTTTTTTTTTAATTTATTTTCTCCTAAAATTCACAAAGGGGGAAACAAAAAAAAAACCCTGAAGATGGGCTTTCTTGAAGTCCTAAAGATGCGTTCTGATAATTTCTTTTTCTGGGTCTTTTCTCAAAGAAAAACCATCACTTTTTTAACTTTAAAAACTGATGTTTTTTTGGTGGTTGCTGGGACAAAGAATCTGAGGCCGTGCGGTGCATGGTTATTTATCATTGTTGCGTTGACTTTGCTCGAGGGCTGTTTCGGGGAGCTGAAATGGTTTTCGCATATTTGTCTCGCACTCCATCAAGGGTATATCTGGCTGAAGCAGCCTAATAAGGCTCAAACAGCTGTCCCAGATTCCCGACATGATAGCTCAGGGTGCGATAACCTTTTGTTTACTCAGGTGCAGCCTTTTATTTCTTCACTTTATTAAAAACCATCACTTGTTCGTAAATTCGTACTTTAATACTAAACCCTAGCTACAGGCTCTTTGAACTCTGACGACACACTAAACGGTCCATTTGTATTGATGACATTGTCTCCTTTTTAATGCAATTCTAAAACCTTTTATGCTAATTTCTCGACAAGGACAAAAAAGAAATATAGCCGAGTGGGTAAGGGCGCTTGGCTGCGGGTTGGAGGTGGCGGGTTCGGTTCCCGGCCTCGGCGGAGGACGGGAATTTTTCCACGCTTTTCTCCTCCAAACGGGCCCTAGGGTCTACCCAGCCCTCTATAGAATGGGTACCGGGTTTCTTTCCCGGGAGTTAAAGGCGGGCGAGCGACGGGCCGACCCCCCGTCCTCAACTTTGTCCCGTAGGTTTCTGAACACTGGAGCCTACCCTCCAGCTGCATTGCGCGGTCCTCTGGGCCTGATCGCAACTTTAACTTAACATATAAACGTTAAGAATGGCATGCACAGTTAAGGACACGACTATTTTCAAGATTATTCATCCAGTTTTTTAAAAGTTAAATCGTGGTTAAAGAGAAGGTGGGGGCATGTGGTAGTTGAGAGGGACATAAGGAATGACTTTTGATGAACATCTTAAAACGAGCTAGATGGGAAAAAAAATAACTAAAATTTATCAGCATAAAAGTGATAATTAAAAAAAACAAATGTTAAAAAATAATGGACACACGAACTAAGTTTCGAAGCTTTTGCAGGTTTCGTAGTCAACGTCTGATAAAAGAGCAGCTGATATTTATGGGGGTTTGAACCAATCACAAAAGATGGGTCAAGTTAACTAGATTGAAAGTAGGAGTTCCAAGAACCAATAATAAAGGGTAATGTAAATAAATGCAAATAGCTCGATCAATAGGTTACGGCCTAGTCCATAATGAAAAACAGGGCGAATTTCAACGTTTTAATTAATTTGGTTTAGCCTCAAAATACATTTTTTTTTTCCCTCGTAATTCAAGCAATTTTTGTTTTACCCCCGTTTTTGATTATGGACGATACCTTAAACCATTGGTTGCAATTACCTATTAAATTACATTTATCATAATCTCCATTTATTATTGGTTCTCGAGCTCCTACTCAAGATACTCCTGTTCCTTGACTTGACCCATCTTCTGCGATTGGTTCAAAAGCCTAGAAATAGCAGCTCTTCTTACTTATCAGACGTTGACGAAGAAGCCTGCAAAGGCTTCGAAACTAGTTAGTTTCATCATAATTTTTAATATTTTTTTGCATTTTAAGTCTTATTTTCGAATCTGTAAACGTTAATTTCTAAGCTATTTAGTCAAATTAAAAATTAAAATAGTCAAAGCATTTTAGAAAATTACGTATGGGTTATTTTAAAAGAAATTGGGGTTTTCGCATGTTAAGACAGACGTCTCGCTTTCAGTAACCATTTTTATTACTCCATCAAGCAGCGAAATCATCTTCCAAAACATCACAAATTTAAATATTTCACCAGAGATTAACTTCAGATTAATAAGTGCAGTAATAAAACCTACAAATTTTTGGATCAATATGCTTTCCACTATTTAAGACATTTTTGTTTAATGGCATTCTTAAAAACTTTTTTTTTTTTAATCCCTCTGCGTTGTTTGATGCCAAGGATCGATTCTAGCATCTCGAGTAATTATCTTCTAGATTCTAAAATAATTATTTATTGATACCTTAAATAATTGGAAGGTCATAAAACGAGGAGAGTTTTCTTTATTCAAATGTCTTCAACAGCAAAATTAAATACATTACTTTTTTTTGTTTTTCCATTAAGCTGCTTAGTTAAATTGAAATTAAATTCAGTTTGATCTAATATTCTCGTCCAATTCTGCAATTTAATAAGTCGTCGTCTATTATACATCTGCCTAATACTTACGTTTTTTTCTTCTCAGATCATAGCAAAGATGCAGTAATACTACCCAACATTTTAATAAATAATGATGTACAGTGTGGCCAGGAAGTTCCAGTACCCCCTATTAAGTAGTAATAAATGGAAATATTTAGTATTGAATGTTATTTCAATTGTTGATACTAGAATGGCAGGTGGTATTATTATTGCTTTGAGGAATAGTAGTAATGATTTGGGCTACAATGAAATTACGTCATTTGTTTGATGGTCGTGTGAAACTCATTGGTTAATCCCACAGCTTGAAGACGAGGGTATCATGGAACGTGTATGGCTACAGCAGGACGGGACACCAGCTCACTTCGCTCTTACTTTATTATGCGCGGGTTTCTTCATGAACATCTTCCAGGACGCTGGATTGGCCACGGTACTCCAGTTCCATTGAAATGGCCACCCCAGAAGTCCTGAACAACTATCTGCGGGGAATCATCAAGACCTACGTGTCTGAACGTCATTATGCTACAAATGAATTGTGTAATGCTGTTGAGGACTCTTTTCGAACCATCATGCCAGACATGCTCCAAAAAATGGTCTAGTAGGACGTGAAGTGTGTGAACTTGTGTGTACAGCATGATGGTGATCACACAAACGCATTGACACTTATATTTTAAGAAAATATTTATAAATTGACTATCAATTAAGGAGTACAAGAACTTCTCGGCCACACTGTATATTAGCATGTTAAATCTTACCTGTAATGTAAGGAATGTGTACTTCTGGAGTTATTAGGAAATAAACTGAAACTACTACTATTTTTTTTAATAACTGATGTGTTTAACTCAAAAGCTTGGAAAATATTTACACAATGTTTTACTTAAGGTGTACAAAAAAGTATTGTCAAAATAAGAAACTGTACACAGCTTATACACAGTAAACAACGAAAAGTAGCACTTTTAAATCAATGGCAATTTCACAGAGATTGAACAACATTGTCCTATGGAACAATTTCAGGTTGTTATTGACTATGTACATATCTTACAATAAAAGAAGTTTGGAAAGGATTAATACATAACACTGATAATACATTAACCAGAATTACAACAAATAAATAAATAAAATTTCAGACAATTTTTTCCCCTGTTATGTTTCAATAAATATTCAATTTATAGAGCTCAATGTTAAATATTTAAATCCATTTAGGTGCACATATTTAGAATGGATGTTTTACGATTCAGGTAATACACATTTTAATAGAACTCTTAAAAGATAATGTAAGTGCAGTGGTAATAATTTAAGTTTGTGCTGAGTTCGAGTAATCTTAAGTAAAAATCTTTTGTTTAATTTTTCCAACTTGATCACCAAATTAATGAATTGGAGTACAATATGAAAGCCTCCATAAATTCAAATCAGGACCAAGTTCATTTTTGAAAAAAAATGTAGAGGCTACATTATTTCTTAACAAAAAAACAAAAACAATAACTGGATGAACATTGCAGAAAATACGTAATCTTTCAACTGAAATGAAGTATTTTTAATTTAATAATTACCGTATACTTCAACTGTAGATGTAATGCTTGATAGCATCTGTCACCAGAATTATTTTCTTTATCTACTAGGCTTACTCTTCATTGCTATTGAGCATTATAATACCGCAAATATGAGAGGTAAGTAAAAATAAAGACGTTTTGTATAGAAAATAGTGATAAATGAAACAGAAAACTAAAGAAAGAAAATAAAATAATTAAGAGCCACAATTCCAAATTATTTCTTAATTCAGAATAATAAAAAAAAAAGTTGCAAATATTACAGCAAAGTTACTACAGATGACTTAACTATCCATATAAATCTATTAGGACAATGTTGTTCTCTATTACAATCAAACTCAATTCCCAGATCACTTATTCAAATGCACGCTTTTCAATTTGTTACGAAGTGATAATGAACATCCCTGTCATTTTAAAAGCTACCATGAGTTAAAAATCTGAAGAGATGTGGTGTTTAATTAAATGTTACAACTGCTCAAATCAGATGTTTACAATAAATAATTAAATAAGTTATTAAATACTAGAATTATTTTAAGTTTCTAACTTACAATTGCGTGGAATCGGTTAAGTTTATGCTTTGAAACAAGAATCTTCAATAAGAGGGGAAAAAAAATAAAATTGTTTATGAAAACCCAAATCAGACAAAAAAAAAAAAAAATAAGGGGCGTCATTAAAGATATAAATTATATTTGTTAAAAAAATAATTAAAATGGTTAAGAATAAATATAAAATGTATTTTCTCAAAATACTAGAAGTACGACCTATCTGAAGGATGAAAATGATTGCCTTTTATATATTATGAAGACTTATCTTTATTATTATTTTCAACCATTTTTTATCTTTAATCTCACTTATCTATAAACATTAAAATCTTTTTTAAAGGTAAACAAAATTTACATCGGCTTGTTCTACTAATGCTTCAAAAGCTCCAGAGTTTGTTGACAGTTTAAAAGTGATTATGAGTATATATAAAACTTAAAAGAAAAAATTAAATATATTGAGTACGAAACACCTTCTTTGCTTATATTATGTTTAAACTTTTTAATTATTACCCCCCCCCCCCCCAAAAAGATCTAAAAATTTTACAAAGCAAAAACTTAATCCATACTTTCGAAAATAAAACAAGTTTTATTTCAAAACTCACGATGTTATGAAACAGATTTATTATCTTTTTTTTCCAGCTTAATAAGCGAAAAATTTTATTATCAATCAAAACGCCTCACTCTTCAATACTGAATGATGATCAGAATATAAAAATGTATTTGTTGTCTGGCATTGAGAAATGAGATTCTGATATTATAAATATACTAAATGCCCAATGAATGCATGCCTTTTGTTAAAGTGAAACTGATTAAGCAAGATTAAAAATGAATCTTTTTGCAAATCTTACTTCACACAAGAATAATAGTATGTCGTCGTCTACCAAAGACTCATTAAAATATTAAGATTGATTTCAGTTTTGACGATTTTAATAGTTATACAGACAGCTCCTAATTCTACATTTGTCCCCATTATTAACAGTGTTTCACATTTACATCATTTAATTATTGAGGACCGTTTTCATTTCACATTGAACTATTTCCTCCCTCTCACAGCTTTCTGTCATAACCAACAGTCAATCAGTGACCGGAGTTCCTTTTTCAGTATGGAATTCAAAACACAAACGACAAGGAAAAAAGAAATTATTAAAACAATTTAACAGTTTGATTTAAACAACAAAGTTTCTTATAAATATCAGAGAATTTCACCTGTTTAATTTTACTATCCTTTAAAAAAAAAAAATCTTTAAAAGTATCTTCAAATGTTTAAGAAACAAACGAACTTTTTATTAAATAAGAGTAAACTTTTTGAAGTTGTCGATTCATTTTCTTAGCTATGCTAGTATTCACTGGCTGGATTAAGAAAATCTCCCTTCTTTACTGGTTATTTGGTATTAACGATTCATAATCCATCCAAAGACTGCATTTTAGAATTAACCCCACCCCCACTGCTTTCTTTCTTATTGGGGGAGGGAGTTTCCGTTTTACATCTTTCCAATTAAGATATCATTACATGAATCAGAACTGTCATACAACAAAGTCAGCTATAGAGTGATTTTAAATCCCAATTTAGCTACCCCCCCCCCCCATGATTGACTGTAAAAGTGTAAACATACTGTTTTGTATATAAAAAAAAAAAAAATCAGATTCTTCGCGTCAGAACTTGAAATGAAGACTAACTATTTAGGGCAAAATATAAAATTTTAAATTTCAGTATTTAAACTTACACATAAAAAAAGAAGACTGATTTTATCATAATTTATCAAAAATTCCCATGCTTCTATGCTAAAACCCAAGATTTCCTATATAACTATCTAAATTGAAAATGAATGCATTTTCAATGCAACTACAAAACTAAGCCTACTTCTAACATCTTAAATTCAAAATTTACTTAACGAAGTATACATTAAAAACTGCATATGTTGTAAAACAAGTTGAACATACATTGTAACATTTAGTATAATTAAATTAATGAAAAATGAGATGAATGAAGTGTTTTCCTTACAAACTTACAGGAGGAAGAAAAAATGATATATATATATAAAATAAGAAAAGGCAACATTTTTTTTTTTCATTGCTTTTTTTTAATATTCATTATCAGAATAATCTTTTCTTTCAAATGCTTGGGAATTGAGTTCTCACAACTTGATTTGTAAAGCATTACAAATCTATAATCTAGTTTCTACATTTTCATAAATGTATATATATATATGTATAGATTTTGTACACAATATACTAGAAAACAATATTTTTAAAACTGAAAAATAGCATCATTTTTAAAGAATATAACTCTTATATACAATGCAACCACTTGCAAGATGGTAGAAAAGGGGATAGTCTAAAGTTTTGTACAAGGGGAGGGCAGGGGTGGGGAGAGGGAAGGGAGAAGATGAATTAATCTCAAACTGAGATTTTAAACAGTGGGATGAAAAATATCTTTTTACAAAAAAAAAAAGAAGAAGAAAAAAAAAAAGAATAAAACTAAACAAAAAAAAATAAAAATGAATGATTAAAATTACACATATATATATTTATATATATATATATTGATAAATGAAAATGTACATTTACATCTCTGCACACTAAATACCAAAGATGCTTATGAAAAAAGAAAAAAAAAATATTCCCAACAATCAAAACACTGGCATAAAATTGACAGCTGATTGTAGGGTGGATGACACAGGAATCGGAGGAAGAAAACCCAGGTGTGTGTGCCTGTAGATACTGAAGGATCAGATCCACATGCCCTGATTCAGCATATCCCTTGCTTCCTTCCTTCCGTCACGTAATGGCAGTGTTAAAAATTTTTGGGCACCAAATTGCAAGTTGAAAATAGTACGACTAACAATCTGTTCAGCTGTCATTGCACATTTGGGGGAGAGTCTGTGATATTATGTCCAATTTTACCTTTTGTGAGTAAGTCTTGTTTTTACAGATGGTGGCCAAGTTCTTCTACAATGATATAATTGTATATTTTATATATGAATAAACAATCAATATGTATTTACATGTATGTATGCAAGTCTTAAAAATTATTTACATATATATATGCACAATGAAACATTGCATATTCACAGTTCTGCTTTTGATGTATATAACATGAAAAAAATGAATGGTTCAGTTATAACAAACACACAAACCACAAAAGCTAAAACTCATGCATTCACACATTCATACTTTTTTATAAAGTCAGAAAAATGGCTAAAGTGCCCTTAGTCATTATCTGATATGTTTTTTTTTTTTTTTTTGTCAAGTCTATTTGGGAATTATTATGCACTGATCCTTCTCGTTTCACTACGTACCCTTTGAGATCTCCTTGTTGTTAATTTAGCATCTCTGCAACGCTGGCAAATAAATTCTTCGGGAATATTTGATTTTCTTATTTTGGCACAGGATAAGTGTATCCATGTTAAGCACTCGGAGCATTCAATCATCGGCCTCCCTGCAAATGGTTTTAGGCAGTAGCACGTCACGAGATCCCAAGAATCATCGTCTGAAACAAATAGGAAATATTCGGAATAAGAAAAACAAAGGGAAATACATATAGCCTGGCAGTGTTACTCCATTATACTTCAGTGATAAATTAAATAGAATTCATTTCATAAGATCTAAATCAAATATAAGGACAATAAGGTTAAATATGATAAAGATACGAAACAATAAAAACATTTTTCTTCCAGCCCCAAAATATCTTCTGAAAAATATTATAAATTGATTAAAAACCAAGGCTCTTAAAAAATGACACCTGTTTATTTGCATTAATAGTGGCTGTATTTGTATGAGTTTCCAGCAAAGCTGAGGAATTCTTGAAAACAGAAATAGATAATTATATTAAGCCATGCAATCTTCTATTTTAACTAACATTATAACTCTTGATACAATATTTGAACAGCTAATAAAGAACTCAACTACCGTAACAGTTGTAAAAAGGCTCCTCGTCCTGTAAACAAAATTATGGAAATTTCAAAACAAGAAGTGTAAAGTGTTTCATCAAATTCAACGTAACTGGGTTAATATTCCAAAGTAGTAATGCAAGAACTTAAAAGGAAGCAGCTTAAGTCATTTAACTGAAACCAGCAATTTGAAATTACTATTTTCCTATTGCCAAACAATAATCCTTCCAACTGAACACAGAATTTTTGTTCAGGATCCTTTACACTATTATTCGTTTTAACTAATTAGAAAAGGCCCATTTTCTAAATTGTCAGCTGTAATAATGGAATGAATGGAACAATGCAGCCAACATCCTTCTTATACACCTCTGGATCCCAAAGCAAAGAATTTCTACTTCTCACATATTCCGTTGAATTAGAATATAACATATTATAAAGGTAAAAGCTGGCGAGCATTAGGACTAATCCCTCCCCCAAATCTTTAGTCCTGGTCATTGAAATGTCGAAGCCTATACTTTGATGTCACATGAGCCACAAAGACTCAAATGGAAAATACCTATCTACCTTAATTTTTTTAAAGTTAAATCAGGTTTTATAAAAATTTAGCCGACTCGTTCTTTATATAAAGGATTCATTATAACCTAGAAGCAATTAATACAAGATTAAAATATCTATTGTTTTTAGCTTGCCCTAATATTCACAGTTCTATCTAAGTAGTGGTTTAAATTTTGCAAGAAAGGATCCCAAACAGTGCATTTTCTTTAAATTTCCAGCATAAATAGGCTTAATATTGTGCACCTAATTTGATATTTATATTGTACATTTTGGCTACTTCAAATTCATGTTGGCAGTTAACTGTTAATCAACATGAAATTAGAAGTTGAGAAAAATGCAGTGCCTGTAGGATACTTGATGGCAAGCTGATCTTTGCAGTTGGCAAAAATTACCATAAAACATAAGGTCAACTTTATATTTAATATAATGTGCACTTGTAAATTTACATAATATCAATACCAGTTGTTTTTTTTTTTTAAATTAAACTTCTTAGATTTATATTTCATTGTTTTTGTTTTTTTTTTATTTAAAGATTCGAAGTGTTTCTTTGTAATTTTGTTTATTTTTTTTTGGCCAAATTCTATATTTTCAATAAACATATGCAGCAGATATTTCAATTAGAAAATGAAGGCTAAGGAAAAAGATTTATAAAAATCAAAATATTTTATCGAAACATCCAATATAATAATCATAGAATAATTTTTATTATTCTGATTATGGCTATTCTGCCATTTTTACAGATTCAAACATTTCAAAAATATATTTTGCATCAGTATTCTTAATTTAAGCATAATATGATGAAATTGGGACACGTATTTCATAATATATATATATCTTAGTTCTTCAGTTTAATTTCTAGTTCAATTATTCCCAGCTTAAATGTAATCGGGGCTCTAGAAATCCACTTGCCTCAGGAGTGTTATAGCAGACAATTGGCACGACTTTTCTTTTTTTCTAAATACTTTCAAAAAATATTATCTTTCCTTTCCTTTATTCTCATTGTGTCCCTTTCATTTTAAACATTAAGATCACGGGGATTTGCCAATAAATTCATTAAAGAAATTCCATTCACAAGATACTATATTAAATAATTTTGTTAATTCATTCACAAGCTTTTCTCTCACTTCAAAAAAGATAGTTTGCACAAAAGAGCTTCAAAGATAAGCTTAGTTGCTGTTGTCAAATGTGAAGTAATTCCAGGCTACGTCAGAAGAAGCATGGTGCTATTTATATATATACGACTGCTTGTTTTTGCTCCAAGTATATTACTGTGTAGTAGTATATTCCACATAAGGACTAGAATTTTTTTTATGTTAAATGTAGGAGTCCACCTATGCTACTAAGATGCCTCAACTGCATTTATAGCTGAGAAATCACAATAGGATAATGTTCAAGCATATGTTTAGCTACCAATACAAGCATATACCATTACAAATTTGATGGGAAAAATAAAGCCATTGTTTAAAAGGCATTAAGTAATATTTCTTAAATTATAAACAATTAGTTATTACAATAATAAAAATTTAAATGTATTTCAAATGAAAGTAATAACTAAGTGCATTCTTTTTCCATTTCTCTAATGATAAAGAATAATCTATTCTTCTAGTCTACTGAAACAATATAACAGAACATCAAACTGTTTCACATAAGCTTGAAAATTTCCCCTTATTAAGGTCAATAGTTTCAAAACATCTTAGAAAGATCAATGTCTGCAGTTCAACAAATATCTCAATGACCTAGTATTAAGCAAGGAATAAAATTTGCAGTTCATTTTGATAGCTACTTACACAGTTACAAATGAATACATTTCTGAAATTTTAGAACAAATTTCAGCAGCAAATTCTTACCGTAATTTCTTGAATTGTAATCCTGCCTTGAAAATCTCCAGCCATCGATATGCCCCCAGGAGTCTATTAAAGATTGAAGTAAATCATCAATAACTTCATTCCCGACTAATTGAGCATTTAAATAGAAAATACACAAAATTTCAATTTTGGAACAAAATACAGCCAAGGCTCGAAATCTTACGAAACACTCATAATTTTAGTTACCCAAGCATTTAAATGCAGGCTTACATTTGACTGACATTTAAGTAGTCTGCTTCAACAGACTATGCACTACAAACACAAATATCTTTGACTGACAAAAGTGAAACCAAATTTTCTAATTTGTTAATAACAGTTCAGAGAATAAAAGCCAGTATCTTCATTACCCACTGCTAAAAACGGATTTATTTCTCAAAAGTTATGTAATTCACTCGAAGATTACAGGAATTTCTGCAATTGGATGTTTGCTTAAAAGATTTCTGTCTATTTGCAATCTGAAACTGTACATATGAATTATTTATATGCTGTAAGTTTACAATAAACAACAACAATAATAACGATGAAGGGAAAGATATTTGCAAACCAAAACAGAGATAATTACGATTACTTAATCTTCAAAATTAGCTTTCTTTTCCCATTTAAGGCAGCGTTAACTTTATGAACAAAACAATGAACATCTAAAGGGACTAAATTCTATCTTTACTTAAATTTTTTATTTATCTAATTTCAAGAAGGCCGAGTATCATAATTCTCCTATCCACCACTATTTATAAAAATCTTAAAGGAAAACCCAGAAAGAGCCACACAATCCTAAAGAACAATCCCCAAAACCACATTCAGGAATGTATTAAAATTTGGGCATTCAATTGCAAAGCTTTTGACTCCAATCTATCCTAGTTTCCTTCGTCTATTAAATGTCTTAATGCAGTCTTGCAAATTCTCGATTTCCCAAATTAGTTCATGGCGAATTTATCAAAATAATCGCAACGCAATTTAGCTTGAACAAACCAAGTTTATCCATTTATTATTATTATTATTTATGTTGAAGGGTAATCAAAAATGTAGCATCTCAATGTTAGATCTTGGTTTCATTTTGGCAGGAGAGGAGGGAGATTTTAATATCCCCTCCCTCACCCCAAGGAAATCCAGATACCTGGGACATATTGATTTCAGATTACATTACAATCAATGACCTTACTTAAGATGTAATGCTTTACATTAACACAAGGAGAGAAAAAAATAATGCTTCATGAATTTCTTTTAAGACAATGCTGGCATCTAACAAAACTATTTTGATAATTATTGCTGCTTATTTGCCGAGATTAACTAATACACCATTGTTATAAATATTGACAACTACTTTGGCTATTTATTTGGAAAAATCTTAAAAAGATTTAAATCCATTGAAAAACTTCCAAATGTTGCTAGTGTATCATGAGTTTAGACGATTTTTTTAAACTATAGTTAAAAAAAAAAATGAAGAAAATCGTGGTTATGGATTACTATTTGCATGCATGCTCAGCGACATCAATTTCAAAGCATCGTAACTATTTTCTACATTTCTGCAAATCAAAGTTGAAGAGAACAAGATTTCTTTCAATTTTTATATCTTTAACGTTCCTACGTACTGTTATTTTTATAAATATCATCCATATCCAAAAGTGGCTTCGGACGTGGAAAATGAAATGTCCGGGTGAGGATAAGGAACTATGGCTCCCATCGTTTTTTTTTTTTGCTCTTTGACAATTATCGTCAAATGGGACAAATTTGTAGCAATAGCTGATCTTCCTAGTAATTCTGGGATTAAGAGGGTGATATTCCATTACCCTCTTAAAATAGTGGAAAACGTTCCAAATTATTTCTCTAGCTTGGCTGTGAAGGCCTTACAGTAACGTGCTCTTTATGACGCCACCACATTGCTTTCTGCAGCAATGAGTTCCAAATTAATTAAGTGATCCGTTGCCCCCCCCCCCCAATATAATGTACAATAAAAAATAAGATTCAGGTCTTTTAAAAAACAAAAGCAGATAGATCAATCCTCCAAATTATCAACTTCTGTTGAGCAAATTACTGGGAGCAGTTGAGGAGAGTGGTAGGATAATCAGTTTGAATTAGTTAGGTAGAAAATGGTATGTTTTCTATTTCCGTATTTTCCCGTTAAGATTTCAACTAGAAAAGCAGTCCTTTTTTGCTAAAAGTTAAAGAGCATTAAATCACATTGAATACTGAAAATTATCCAGACATAACACAGCATCTAAACTGAAGCCTGGTACAAAGCATATGATTTAAGTAGTCTGCTTCAACAGACTATGCACTACAAACACAAATATCTTTGACTGACAAAAGTGAAACCAAATTTTCTAATTTGTTAATAACAGTTCAGAGAATAAAAGCCAGTATCTTCATTACCCACTGCTAAAAACTGATTTATTTCTCAAAAGTTATGTAATTCATTCAAAGATTAAGGAATTTCTGCAATTGGATGTTTGCTTAAAGATTTTTGTCTATTTGAAATCTGAAATGTACATATGAATTATTTATATGCTGTAAGTTTACAATAAACAAAAATAATAATCAAGCAATTAAGCTCGAAGCCTCAAGTGTATTTTCAATGCTAAACATTAATTTACATTGTATTTGACCTCGTTCCTTCATTTGTCAAGTACATTGGTCCTTACATGGGATACAAAGACATGAAGAAAATTTTGTATTAACTTTAATTTGAACTATAAAAGGAAATTAACACTACAAACATCCTAACTTTTGGGGCAGTTACAATTAAGACAAACTTAATTGTGTCAAAAGACAGATCCAATGGAAATCTTTAGTTAATGAAGGTTCCTAGAACAAAGGTTTTTATATTACTCTCAATGGTAACAAAGGATTCTGTGCCATAACAAAAATTTCAATTTTCAGAGTAGGGAACAAAGCCTGATTGTAATGAGACAGCTATTCTCTCACACTGGTCGCATTTGAAGTTGTCGTTTTGCTACCACTCACTCTCGGTTGCTTTATAATCACAAATTCTGGTTAGTCTTATTAGGCTATAAAGTTAAGCTAGGAACTGATATGTTTAAGACTAAAGAAAATTAGCTCCAACTATTACAGAATAGAGGATCCTTTATTCACAACTTCATTAAACCATGGTATTCATTATCTTTATTATTTCTTATCAAAGTAATAATTAAACTAAAATCATTACTTTGATAGGAAATACAAATATAATTACTATGTACAAGGTGTATAAATACTAGATTTTTTTCTTTCTTTATAGCTGCCATTGGCTAATAAAACATTTTTTTTTTTTTTTTTTTTTTAAATATTTTATTATGGGAATAATAAAACTTTTTTTGCTATTCAGTATAATTTAAAATCAAAGACCATTAAAGTCTTCATGTTCTACTCTTCGCACTAGTAAATTTTTTCCAAATTATTTTTGAGCTTTTTTTTTTGGTATTTTCACAATTACTTCTTTTAGAAATCCACTCACACATTTCAATTCTCAAAACAGTTTGCCTCTGAAATTTGTTGGAGGTTACTTATCTATTTTCCAGTATCACAACAAACCTAAATATTTGTGAAAACCCATAATCTAAAATGAGTACAGTATGATAAAACTGTAAAGAAAAACCTTTGCAATTTGTACCCGATCTTGGAAAAAAAAATGTTAAAGGAAATATTACGCTTTAAGATATGGCATAACTGAATTTCACAACAGTCAGAAGTTTACATGAAAAGTATAAATCAACTGCTAATAAAGTTTAATAAAACTATAATAATTACCAGACTCGATATCTGCAGGCTTCCGGTCCTCCAAAGATGTGACTGAACTGCTCGTGCTTTCTGACTTAATACTTTCTGCTGTGCTGCCTGTACTTCCAAGAGGGCTGTGGTTTTTTGCACGCAGCTCCTGGATTATAAAAAACAATAAAAGCATGAAAAATACAATAACACTGCAGACTGAGCAACACACATTTCACAAATAAGAACATTACAATACATTAGGAACACCATTACAGATCCAAAACAGGGAGTAAATGAAAAAAATATTTCCTCACTGAAGTGACTGTCTAAATGTCAAATTAGTGATCATCATTCTCATGCTTAATTAGGAATTAAGAAGTTGGAAATAATAACAGTCACCTTGAAGCAGAAAGATTAATTTCTTTAATTATTAAAGAATTTCAAATCTTGAAATGACAAGGAACTTATCACTATAAAATCCTAAAAATAAAGTCTTAACAGCTACTAGGAATTTTCTATGAAGCTGCAATGCTAATATGAATATTATCAATCAATATCTCCAATAGGTTTGGAGAAATTGAACATATATCCATCCTAATGTAAGTTCTATTCCTTTTGTCTCAACTGATTTGTTATTTTGACGCTTCAATTGCCAGTCCAATAAATATCCCTAGTCTTCATTCAAAAACTAAGACTGTTCATTAAAAAAATTCTGCCTATGTTTCTTTTCGATGGGGAAATGCACCAGTGTCTTTCTGAGTGCAATCGGACTGGGTTCTGTTCTAGACATTCATATCATCCTTCTAGAATTCCCAAACAGAAGGTCTTTATAACACCATTGGTCATCCTTTGTAATCAATGACAAAAAATACACATGCTAGGCTTTATTGTAATTGTCCTCCTTGAGTTTAACTGGAAAAGCAGTGGACTAGTCTAAGCTTCTGTGATTGACTGAAGATTAACATTCAAATTTAGCCACTACCACAAGTTAAAAAAACAAAAAAATAAAACTAGAGTATATTTTTTTGTAAAATAGACACTAAAAGAACTTCTGACAAAATGGAATAATAATAATAAAACATATGTAGGTAGGGAAAGGTTGTCAAAACACAAAATTTAAAATTCTGGAATGGATCCTTGTTCCCACCCATAATCCGGTAGCTGATGATGTTGCCGGCATTGAAGTCTATCGCCGACAGCGTCACGGTCTCAGATCGGATCAGTGCTTTCCTCAAGACATAGCCTGCACAGTCTACCTTCTCGAACTGGGGTTGGTTATTGTTGACATCATGGAGGTTAATCCACAGCGTCATTTCAGTTTGCAGGCGGTAAGGTGTACCCCAGTCTTGAAATGGATCCAAGAGTTAAACAAATTTATTAAATAATTTCATCACATTGCAATTTAGCTTTGAGAGAATCTAGAAAAGTTGAAGAAAATAGGTAGATATCACGAAGTGGAAATTATGAGCATAACTGGATAATAACATCATAAGATGTAAAGAATTAAAGAAAGAATGAGGATTCAAATAGCATTAAGACTATCTGTGGAGCAGATACCTTAAAGAACAGTAACTGAAGGTTTAGCCTATTTGGTACAATCAGCAGGAGGCAAGTAAGGAATACGAAAAAAGAAATCAAGTTTGAAAGCAAAGAGAATTTAAATAATACAAAATAACAGTTTTGAGAAAGTTTAGAGCTTCTAAATTATTACAAGTCTTCTACATGTCAGCAATTTTAAGTTTTCAAATAATCACAAGAAATGCAGTTCAGTTAAGAATTCAATTATTTTGTAATATATACACCTCCATTTACCTAATAGATCCTTTGAAGAAATTAACTGATTAACTTCAAAAAAAAATATGAGTATCAAAGAATTTTGCACTTTGGGATAATTTATCACTTTTTAAAATTTGTATCTCAACAAATAAGATAACCCACATGGATGTAAGAGAAACCTAAATCTTTGGATTATCATGACAAATAAGGAATTGATTACATTTCTGAACAAATAGTATACAGTGATGCTTAATTTAATTTGAAGTCGGGAATTCTGTGTACAGGATTTTTGTTTAGTGAAGTTTCTTGTCAGATAATTTGAGTTGTTTAGTACAGTGATACATAACTCTTGTCACAATGCTGGAGCCACCAAGTAACCCTAACTGTAGACAAGGTTTGCATAAATGAAAAGGTATTTACAATTCCACTCAATTTTTTGGATGTTAAAGAGGGGAGGATTTTCCTGACCTTTTATTTACGGTATAGCTACATTTGCAATGATTTTTATAATGCAGATAAAATTATATAGTTGTCATTTACCATAAGCTGGCTTATTTTATTTGTTATTTAAGGTTAAAGATTTTATAAAAATGTAAAAAAGAACAGCTCTAAATGAACTAAAAATCTAAAATAACAATAATAATTTAACAATTTATAAGTAGGCAATTAATTTAACAATTGTATTTATTTTAGAAGTCAAACCACTCAAAATTATTAACTTTTTCATTTAGTAATTTTTGAAAAAAACCACGATGGAACGGAAAAACAAAAAAGGGCTACAGCATTTTTTTTCCCCCTCCGATTTGTTACTTTTATTTTTCGAATGGCTATTTTAAAATCATAATGCCACATATGGAGATTTTTTTTTTTTTTTAAAGCATAAAAGGCAAAAATATATATATATTAAAAAAAAAAAAAAAAAAAGTAGAATTGAAAATGTTTAAACAACTTAATAATTAGCGTTATTTGGAATCGATTGTCTTCTATAATTGAAAATTAAAGAGAATATGATTGCTACCAATAATTATTAACTATAAAAATCTTACAAGTCATCATGATAAGCAGAAAAACTAAGTTAAGCATTCCTTATAGAACTTAAAGACAGAAAAAAATATAATAATGAAACAATTCCACCAGGAGATACCAGAAAACGCAATCGTACCCGAAATATCCATATCATTCTCTTCCAAAAGAAAATCCAATCGATAATGTGTATGATGTGGAATATATGCACTGCAGTATTGCGCTATGCTGATAGCAACAAACTTTCCCCAATAACCTTTCGACGTTATAATCTTAGACCACTTAATTTCGCAATGATTCGCAATATTTATCTCTTCCACCCCTCCTACAATTGTAACCCCCTCTTTTTAATTTTTTTTAAAATTAAATAAAAGATACTTATTAAAAAAAAAGAAAAAAAAAAAAGAAAAAAAAGACAGTTCATCTCATAAACCTATCAAAGAAAACTTAAATATTCGTATATTTACGGAAATAAAAAAATATAAGAAATGACAATTAAATTTTAATGTAATAAAACGTCGTAGGTAAAAGTAAACAAGGAGAATTGATCAGGGTCGACCTACAAGACAAAACGGGCTTAACAACCGACGACAGCATCAGCGCTGAGCCTGTCGATCTGATTGGTCAGTTAATCCACCAATGGGATCGACCCGCTCGAGACGCAGCCAACAAGCAACTGCAACAAAATCGACTAATGGTAGGCCAAGGAAAGATGGCACTGTGGCTAAGGATCCTTATCCCGGAGTTGCAGAATCCTTAGTAAAAAAAGACGCTATTTCACCGTTCTTCTTCGGTAAAGCGTAATTTAGAGCTAACTGAGGAGGTAAGTTGGGCATGATTTCCAAACTTATGTATTAAGCAAGCTGTAGACTCTCTCGTCTTTGGGGTCGATTATCAGCACAAAATGGCGGCCTGGAAGCCAATAAAATTTGTGGAAAATTCCATCCATCAGAAGCCCAACAATAACGCAACCACGACGAAGCTGGTCTCCCATTGGTGGATAAGGGCACAGAAAAAAAAATAATAGCCACAGTGCCCTTTCACAAAGGATTGTTATATTTATTATTATTAGTTAAAATTAGTGATATAGAATATACTTTTATTCATTACGAAAAAAAATTGTTAAATATTTATACGCTACTGCGCATTCTAATTGGTCAATAAAGCTTTTGAAAAAAAAAAAAAAAAAAATCTCTATTTCCCTTTAAAAAAGTTAAATGCGTTCTATTAAATAACTGAGCAACACTGCAATTTTATAAAAACTACACAAACACACGACTGCATCGATCGACTGTCATTTTATGGATTAATACACACAAACTTTTAAAGTATTAATAAATTCTCCCGATTGCCACCGATACCTTTTAGATAGTCGAGAGCCTATTCTTTGCACGCACAAGGCATAGAAATTAATAATAATAATGAGAATTTAATTGAAGACAATCAAGTACGAAATTATGCAAACGTTAGCTATTCATTTAAGCAATAATATTAAAAATAAAACATTAGCTACACTGACAAAAAAGGCAACCATACACACTTACCTCTTGTTTCTGGGCCTCGTAATTCTCATATTCCAAAATAAAATTACAGAAAGTGAAAAAATCCTCAGCGGTTCTCCTTTTCTTGGGAACTGGAGAAAGAGGCTGAAAGAAAATTTATAAATTTTTGGCATTCTTTTAAAAAAAACAAACAGTAAAATAAAGCGATAAACTTACGCTAATTTATCAAAAACTGACAATCTTATCAACAAACTACATTTTTCCCTTTAAAAAAAAAAACAACATACTGTAACACGAAGTTAAAACAAAAAATAAATAATGAAGAAACTTTGCTGATTTAGCTTATCTTAATCTTAAGTAACGTTAGAATTGTCTGTTAACTTTAAGTATATTTATTATTATAATGCCTGTGTTTTGACAAGACACCAAATATTTTAAAACTATATTTCCCCCGTAATAGAGCGATATTAACGTACTCGATATGATTTACGATTTACAAAATAAATTATTTTTATTTTGAATAAAATTATAAAAATCTGTGTTAGTAATACTTAGTCCTATGAGCGAGGAAATAATTCTCATAAAAACATTAAAAGGCCTTACGAAATTAAGCTTTCACAAATACACATGGAAATACAACTTTTCCGTACACAAAAACACTGAACCAAACCACCAAAAACAATGACTACATACAGTACTCGAACATTTCCAAAATGCAAATATATTAAAAATTCGAATTATTATCTGACGATTACATACACAGTAAAATTTACTTTCAGCGCCTTGAAATTTTACACAATCTTTCCCAAAACAGCTTAATCAATTTTATAGATAGCTATCGTAACTACATACATTTACACATTTTTAAGACAAATAGTCTTAGAAAATAGCATTCTAGTATGGCATTAATATATAAACTGTCTTTAGATTAAAGTAACTCAATAATAAACGTGGATAATTAGGATAAACAAAAATTCTTACAGAACCTCCCAAATTCGAAAATAAGTTAGGTTTGAGACTATTTTTAAGATGAATTATGATTCACTGAAACTTAGCAAACAATTCACATCCAGTCCATTCGCACTGCTTAAGTTTACATTATACAACATCAAAAATGACAAAGCAATGGACATGCTTGTTTCCAAATCCTAGCATTACACTCTTAAAGATGGACAATAGACCAAAATAGCTAATTTTCCTTGAATTACGTCTGCAGAAAATGTGAATTATTCAATTCCAAAACAAGCGAGGAAAAGATTTGTTGAATTATACATAACTTACGATCTTTCTTATAAAACATCTGATAGCAACACAATCGATCAAAACATACAAACAACAATGGAGATGCTCTTAAAACCGTTCATGGTTTTAGGTTTTGTCCATATACAGGTCTTATATAATTAATACTTTTGTTGCTTATTCACTGTTCAAAATACACAAGATGTATATTTTTCTTTTATGAAAAGGAAAAACAGAATAGGGAGGCTAATGATTCTTTGCAAAACTGGAACTAATTGCAGTTAATGAGGAGTTTAATATAGAATTTAATTCGCCATCACTAACAAGCTCACACGAATAATTAATTCACTTCTGTTTTTGCAATTAATAACACGACACAACTAAGAAAAGCAACCCCTTTTTGAACGCTGATAAAAATAACCGAAATTCCACAGCCAAAACACAGGTTGATTTACTTAAATTCTTATTCAAAACAGCTTCATTCTTTCGCATTCAAAATCAACTAATTTCTACACAAAATCATTTTTAAAACATTCCATTAAGGATTCAAAATGTATGGATTGTCTTTGCAGTTGTTCTGACAGAAATATACATGTTCTATTGTATCAAACTAACATACAAATAGCAAAAACCAAACATTACCGATTTGCGAAACAATAAAACTATTCTTTTTGTATTTTCCAAGCGATTTTATTTTGATTCCGTAGGATATCTGTCTAAAATTAAATTGATGCTCATTTCAAGGCAAAGAAGAAATCAAGTTTAAAGAACTCAACTTATCACTGAATTAGAGTAAATTAAAAAGGAAGGCCAATAAAGGAAGCTAGTCCTATAGTTCTGTTTCGTCACCAATTCTGTAAAAAATAACTTCTGTTAAAATTCGGGACACTAAAACATTTTCATATTTTAAATGGGTCTAAATTAGTGTTAATGTAATTATCAAAAAGAGATAATGATTAGTACTAATACCAGCCTAAATATGAAAAAAATTAACGCTAATGTAAACAAACTAAAGTAAATCGATAGCGGGTTATATTTTTGCTGGACTATAAACAAAGCTCGATTTAAATGCAGCTGAAGGTTTGAGGTCTACGTTTAGGCTTAACAAGGCTTATGTTCGAAAGGGAAAACTTAATATCATCCTTGAAATTTATCAAGCAACAGGATTTTACCCTCTTTTTTATCACTGTAAGAATATTTAAAAAAAAAAAAAAAATGCGATATATTTAGAAGATTCGATGTTTACGTTCATTAAAAGGTTTCACTAAACTTCGGCATTAGTCCAAAACTTAACAAAAACATCAATTTGAAATCGTATAGGAAACAACATTTGTCATTTAAATCGAAAAACTAACGAAAGTATTTACTACTTAGAATTAAATTTAGTCCCTAAAACTAATGGGATTTCTTAACCCTTTATAAACCTACCATTATGTAAAGACCAATTCTACACAAACACAAAGCTAAAATCAAGCAAAATACACTGAATTTGTAGGAATCGATTTCAATACAGTACGATTTCTTTATGGTTAAATACGAATTTTCATAAAATAAGAATTAGAAAATTTAACACTCGCTTTAGATGTGTAATTTCCGTGTAATTGATAACGAAATTCTTAGGCTATAAATTTCAATCTTCCAAAAGACAGAATAATTTACAAAACAGCTATAATAGAAAAGGCATATTTCTAAATAAAACTATATCGAACGATTCGACAATTCATAAAGAAAATTTCTTGTAGATTATTCGATGTTTTTATTTAGATCTATTTGTTAGATGGATATTATAATTTTGGCTTATTCCTACACTAAGCTTTATTTCCGTAAAATAACCAATCGGTTGCTATGAAAGGATTCTTTTTTTCCTAAATCGTTATTAATATTTACATGAGTTTTTTCCCAATGTACGACAGGAAACGATGCTTAGTCGACTGTGTTGCTAAATACCCTCCCTGTACTGTATTCTATTTCGAGTAATTTGCTACGAATTTTCGACGTATCCTCGCAATTCTTTTGTTTTTATCAAAAACTAAACTACAATTTGTGCTTTTTTTTAAGTAATTAAGCATTTCGAACTTCATAAACCGCAGATTAAGCATCTTTTTTTTTCTATTTATAAAACATCAATTTGCAGCGCAGTTATAAGCTAATCCTAAATCAAAGGAAACGCGATAAAAACAACGAAAGAATTGAGGTAATTTTAAAATAAATCTAAAAAACTAAAAGGAATGATAGCTTTTCTTAGTTAGTCTTCAGGGAAACATTCGAAAATGGCAAGCCATCAGTTTACACAAGCAAAATACGCGTTTTGAAGAAAATCCCTCAAAGAATAGGACTATTTCAGCAGTTTAATCAAATCTGTAAAGGATTTAACATTTAAACTGACTTCGTCGTTGATTTAACTGAATAATTGACAGGATTTGTTTTAAATACGACTGACATTCGTGACCAAGTCTGACACGGACGGTATTTTTGGGAAAGGCTTTAATCCGCAAGGAATCCACACAACTACGAGAACTAAACCAAGTCCAGCAGAGACGAAACTAAACAACGATTTGATCGGAAAACGAGAGTTAATTTTCTGCAAAATGAGTCGCATTCCATGGAAGTTGGTGAAGTTTTACGACCCAGTGAAAATAAGGGAATGGACGGCGGCGCCATATTGGCTCCGTTTTACAAAATAGCAACAACTAAGTATTAATACAGAGGGATGAGTCTTCGGTTTTGTCCTCCAAGCACCGAAATAAACAACCGCTAACATTTGCTTCCGAATAGGACCGAGAACTATCAGACAATCCTCAAGACACTGCCTAAAAACAATCGAAAAGCAAAGAACAGAAAGAACAGTTGGTTTCTACACAAATAACTTCATCGTTTTATCCTACCTGGGGATCTTCACACTTCGGATCGTTTATTTTGGCCTTCGGTGCTGGAAAAGAAACAAAAGTGGCATGAAATTTCGCTACAGACATCGTGAATCGAGTTGGAATAACAGTCAAATCAAAATTAATTCAAACAATATGTTTTAACTGGTTGAGGCATATTCGTAAAGGCTACGTTCGCATTGGCAATCTAAAAGCATTTTTCATCGTCCTCGGCTACGTTTACAGGATATCCCGAGACAGGCATTTCATTTAGTAAATCTTCAAGATTTGAAGAGACCAGAAAACAATCGCTACGAACCATATTTCAAGCAGTTAGCAGCGGATTTTCAGGAGAATTCCCTGTTGAAAAATCCATGGAATCCTGCCATTCAGTCGACTGTCATAGATTAAGCAATGTTCCGATAGCCTTAGCGAACCAAAATCAGCTGAAATTACCTTTAAACACCCCGTCCGACATCTGGTAAATAAATCCAAATAAGTAACGTACACCGTATCTGAAATGATCGACAGTTTCCCTAAAAAAAACTTATGAAATTCCGTGTGAAACAGAGGTCAGCCTTAGTAAGCCTCGACAATCGTAATGTGATCCAGAGTAGACGCTTCCTTCCCATAATCCTTTGCGATTGGGTCATGCCCTCAGCATTTGCATAATGACGCAGAAACAAAGTACAAACTTACCAACAAAATAGAAACGGAATCTAATGCCGACGACGACATTCTGCAATTCGAAATCTGTACAATAATATGAGCAAATTTGCAGATTCATATTTGTTGGGTTTATTTTATGGCGATTTTTCGACCAATCACGTTGCTCGGCTCCATTTGCCTCCAGTGAATATGTCCGTTCTTGTATTGGAAATCAGTGGAGAGACATTTGACACTTGAGTAAATATTTTATTGTAATAAATGTTTGTTTACAAACGAATCGACGCGAAACAGCTGTGAATCGTTCTATTTCGTAAAATAAATGGATAATATCATTTATTAAAGAAGGAGCTATCAGAAAGGAGGGAAAAAAAAAAAAAAAAAAAACCGGCCCGAGTCTGTGTCATTTTTAACATTAATTCAAAAACCTACGATCTGACGACGAACATGTAGCAACAGGTTCACTTATTGAAGAGCTACACGGATTATAAAAGGAACGGATGTAGAATGAAGTTGTTATGGAGGAAGAGGGTTGACGTATTAGCTCAATTGCTCACCCCTCCCCATACTTACCTGAGCTTTACATCATCCAGCAGTACAATTTATTATTTTGTCAGTTATTTATCTCGGTTTTGGGATAGTAAGTTTGTGGTAGCTTCTAAAAAAACTGGGATCAAAACTATTCATTAGTTATATAATAACAAATAAAAATGAAGAAAAACACAATACGTGAAGTTCAAAATAAAAATAATAATAAAGATAGCAATGTTAAATAACAAGCTCCATCATCAACAAATAACGGAAAGAAAAAGAGAAATAATCTTTAATTCTAATTCATCTTTATTAAGTCACTGTTCATTTATTCGTCTATATGCTAATGTATGAGTCTTGTTTTTTAAAGATCTGAAATATTCACATAATTTCAATTTCGTCATAAAAAAAATCTTAAACTTCACATATCTGTATTTCATTGCCTTTCTTAACGACCACATAGGTTTCTTTCTTTCTTCCATGGCAATAAGAAAACAAAAACACAATATTTGTATCAGACTATTAATCTGATGCTTTTCTAGATTTGCGATATATAATAAAAAGATTAAAGTTTGGAAACTTGAGTCAAACTTTTTTATATTTTTGCTGTGAAAATGCAAACTACTCTTACAAAGCATTGCAAAAAAGCTTGAGGACTCGTTGCATTTGTTAATGATATTTGTGATAAATTTGTAATGTAATTTATTTGTCTATCAATCTGTAATGATACTGACTAGAATTTTTTTCAATCGTGTAATTGCTCACAAAAGCCCATATAACATTACTTAAAGTATCCACTAAAGGCCAGTGTGACTCTTGGGATAGTGCTCCCGGCATTTGATAACCAGCAGGACCAGGTTGAGATTGAGTGGTCAACCTGATGCCCGCTTCCCTTTAAAGCCCAGGAAAGAAACTCGGTACCATTTTTTACAGAGGGATGGGTGGACCTTAGGACACGTCTTGAGGAGAATTCAGTGGAAAGATCATCGACCTACTCTTTGGATAGAACCTGTTGCCTTCAGCCCGAGTCAAGTGCCTTATTACTTGGCTACCTGGCCCATTCATATTACTTAAAAAAATTCAAATTAAGCAAACATCTACAGCTGATGCTGAATATTTGTTACCATTTAAGTTTCATTTATATTTTTGTTTATTTTTAGAGAAAAGTTATTAGGAGTTTTGATGATGATAATTGTAGTATAGACAGATTTCTGCTATTCATCAGACAAAGAAAAAGTGAAAATAAATAAAACGCACTTACTTACAAAATTGTTGAGGAGAGAATTGTAAACATGGTAATAATCCGACAGTTTCGGAATACTGCATGTATTCCTTCATCAAGGATGGCACAAACATATAAGACATTAAATCAACATTTAAGACGACACGAGGTGGGAAACTGTCGGATTATTACCATGTTTATAATTCTCTCCTCAACAATTTTGTAAGTAAGTGCATTTTATTTATTTTCACTTTTTCTTTATTTCAATATATGCACGTGAAGTCTCCTTATTATTCATAAGACATTTACAGTTACCTTCCTACTTCAAAATTTGCAAATCCTATAAATGACACTAGGGCCAAGCAAAAATAGTATAATATATTTCATGCTCCTAAAATATCCATGGATATAATGGGCTGCCAGCAGAAATTTATCCATAGGCCAGACAGAATATGTGAAAGCTTTCCTCAGTTAAGATTGTATACATTCCTACATATCAAAGCAAATCATTATACACAGTATAACAGATTTCATCCACGAAAGAGGTGCAAAAAGGCATTTTTGAGTAGAGTTACTAACAGATCTCTATTTCATGGATCTCTACTGCGCAGGATATAAATCTATAACCGGAATGTTATTGTAAAACCCTTGAGTCTCAATTCAAGATAGTTATAATAGTCTAGATCTTGCTGTGTGTGTAGTTACAAAAATAATAAGAGGAGGCCATTTGTATCCCTCATCAGATATCCAATTCAGATCTGATGACGAGTCCTGTCAAGAAAGGTAAAAATTCTTCCTTCTCACCTTCATCATGTACCAAGATTAATTCTCAGAATTCTTCATTTTGAGGTTATGTTTCTGTAAAAGGTTTTCAGACAAGCTCATTTAGATATCTCTCTTACTTTCTTGATTTTTTAAGTTTATACATTGCACCGGGTAATGATTCCACGCTTGTTGTTTTTTGTTTTTTTTTATAAACCACATTAAAGGAAAAAAAAATTGTTTCTTTTTTTTGCTAATGAAACTTGAATCAAATTCAAATCCAGACCTGCAGTTCTGATTTGAAATTAAACATAAGAAATAAGTTTTACCATTTTTACATACATATTATTATAGGTTTGAACTTATACCTTACTTCAGTATTAATGAACACTGTTAAGAATAAACTTCTTTTTTTATCTCTTTGCCACACTGACAATTATTCGGTTATTATTTATTATGATAAAAAAATTGATGAGTTAGTTGAGAGTTTTTGTAGGAAAAAAGTGCATTCTTATCAAGCGTATCAGTAAAAAAAATACATAAATATCATAAATTTAATAATTTTTTAAGAGTTTTATTAAGGATAATAAAGTGAAATGAAACACGCTTACTTGATTACTTACTACTAGCGCTAACCTATCCCATACGCTCACATGTTTTCGTCTTGTATTGTCCTAATGTTTGTGCCGGCCCTGATGATGGAATACACTAAGTATTCTGAAACTCTTGGATAATTCGCTTTTACCCTGTTTATATATTGGTTTTATCAAGCAAGTCCATTTCACTTTCAGTTTTATTATCTAATTCATCAAAGCACATTAAGCTTTTCTCATTTAGAGTTTTATCTAGATGTAACTTTGAAAAAAAGATTGCATAAAAGATTTAGGCATATACTGCATTAAGCATCAACATTAAATTCTCGGCAGATTGGTCCAACTAGGTATTGAACACTCATATTTTTCTTTTCCTTTTTGTTTTGGTTAGGTAGTACCTATTTTACACCTTTTTTGAAATGAATGAATATGAAACTGTATACTAAGCTACGTATAAGTTTCCGTTACAGATCCTGGATAGAAGTTCACATCTTTATGTTTAGAAAGACATATCTTGACAATCTGAAAATAACCTGTTGTCCCCAAACAAAATATAATGGCAAAAGCATGCAATCTCATTATTATGCATAAGAATTTGCTTTTCCTGATCAGATGTTTCCCACTAAATGGAATGAATGTGAGACTTTTTCTATTGGCTTTATTTTGATGAAGTCTGAATGTTTAGATTTTATTTGAAGATGTGTATGTAAACTTTCAACATCATCGCCCTCCTCCAAATTGTGATATTACTCATAAATAGGACAGTTTAATGTGCATATGTAACATGAAAATAAAAAGGTAGGTCTATAAAATGCAGTCATTGACTTTCATGGCTTCATCTATCATTGACAGAAACCTGGGACATCTGTTTCATCCTTCTTAGGACTCATCAGACAGATTTACTGAATGATAAGCTCAGAAAGATGCTGTACTGGTTGTTTGCTTGTATGGGGTTCCATTCCACTGAGTGGGAGAGAGAATCATAGCCTTTTATGCTTTCTAAGCTTATCATTGATGGGTAAATTGGCTAATGAGTATTAACAAGGATAAAACAGCTGCCTTGATGTTAGTTCAAGGCGTGAAAGCAAATGCTTATGCATTTTATAGATCTTTTTTTCATATGGTATTCCTCGGATGATAAATAAGATAGATATGTTTGTTGCAGCGCAGTCAGAAAGAATTAAAACTGTAGGCTGGAATATCTTCAAAAATAATATATGAAGCATTTCCTGAGCATTGGAAGATGGTGTACAGTTTTCTTCATGTATGATTTGTATTGCAAATTTCCCTGTAGAAAAAATACTATGCATTGTGCAAATGATGTGTGATTTTGTCTAAGTTTCATTAAAAAACAAATGACAAATAAAAAAAAAAAAAAATGCATGCACATTATTTTCAGTGTTGATAGTGCCTACATGTATAATAGTTTTTATTTAGTGGTGTAGATTCTCAATACATTGTGAAATGTTAAGCAGTCAGTTACTGGATTACAATCATTCAATGTTCCATTTTAGCAGACGAGTATGGCCTCACAATAAAACTAAGCCAAACTTACATGACATAATCTATTAAACGTGCAAAAAGCTAAAAAAAAAAGAAGTATAAAGCTTAATAGCAATTGTTGATACCGAATTATTTACAAGTGACATCCTGGAACAGCTGTTTCATGCTCGTTGGCAAATCATGAGCCAGGAGAAGTCACAGTAAATAACAAGGTACTGAGGCTAGTATGAACAATACATGGGAAGCGCAGTGGTGCCTCAAAGAAAAAATACACAATGAAAAACTAAGTATAAAGCTTTTCAAGCATAGGGCTCTCTTGCAAGCTATCACTAATGACAGGTCTTCACTAATGAAAACCAACAATAAAGTAATAAATATATTCACAAATCATACATTTTCATATAGGATTAAAAACACTTCATTACATCCTCTTCTACTATAAAATACATTATTTCAGCTGTACTTCGTTACCAAGGGAATGTCAGTAAATGATTACACTTTAGAAAGTTTTCAAAAAATTGTTGGTAATGTAGATAACGATTGAAGCATTGTTATTCTGTATACCATTCAGTTGTTAGAAGACAATATCACACATCTCATTTGGATGTTAATTGTCATTTTTTTTAATGTTAAATATCTTTTTGTAAAATTCGGTCATGTAAATAACACTTACCATTAAAACTAAAGTAAGCTAATAATTTGATACAATCAAAATAATGTATTATGTAGTAGAAGAGGATGTAATAAGAGGTTTTAATCTTACAAAATTATGTAATATGGTTTTCCATTCTAGCTCGCCTAATAGGCTGATATAATAAAACTTAAAAAGCTTGTATTGTTTCTCTAAAGGAGCTCAAAATAGTGTAGACATCTTTCATAAGATGGCAGATTTAAAAAGTCTCAGGACGGAAAGTCAAAATCCACCATTCATCTCTCGAAAATAATTTCTTGGCTTTTTCTTGTGGCCAAGCAGCTGTTTATAAGAAGCTTCAGTGAGCACTGATAAGTGGTTGTGTTTGAGATATTGTTAAAAGTTTTCAAAATAAATTTACACCAATGTCAAAAATAATCTAGCGGGCTTTTCATTCGCACATGTTCAGCTGTTCGTGTTTTATGTTTGGTCAAAATTGTCATTGTTTTTGTATTATAGATGCCTAAAACAGCCCCCCTGTCTACTTTATATTCGAAAATGCACGCATGCGCAGTTACTCATGCTTGCCCGCGAAAAAGGGCTATAAATAGAGCAAGCAGTGTCAGTATGGGAGTGAACAGTTGTGTTAGAGGAACTTGCAGCAGAGTTGTGGCCATGTATTTTGTGATTCCTCTTCCTAACAGATGCTTTTGCTTGTTAATTTGCCAATAGGTTTCTTTGAATTTGACTGTAGCTAATCTTGTGTTAGCTGTGCTGGCATGGCCGTGCGGTCTAGACGGCAGTCTGCCGTTGTGGCCAGTGCGCCAGTACCCGGGTTCGAATCCCGGTAGTTGCATGGATGTTTCTTTCTTCTTCTGTTTCTCCTTCTGTCCGTTTCCGCCTATTCCCCTGGCAGTTAGGGTTAAAATGCATCTCCCAACCCACAGTTGAAAGTCAGCGTGGGAGATTAGACTTTCATTCCCCCGAGACAGTGAGCTGTCTGAGGGAGGCCTTTGTCCAGCAGTGGGCTGTTCAAAGGCTATTAGATAGATATAGATTAGATAGAATCTTGTGTTTCTGTGTGAGTAGAAGATCTCTAACTGTGAAGCCTTATAAGTGGTCAAATTGTGACAGTCAATTTTGGCCTTTACAGATTGTAGAAAATGACCAGTTAATCCATTCAATTTATTTAAAATTATAGAAAGAAAAGTGAAAGAAATTGTATAATGAAACGGCTTTAATAGATAATGATATCGAAGATGATTGTTGCAAGTGCTATCTGTGATATTATTAATGATAAATTCAATGCAAGAACTGATATTTTTTGTTTTGTTTTGTATGCAGTTACAGGGTCCACCCTGGGTGCTGTTTTAGACATCTATAATAGAAAAACAATGACAATTTTGATGAAACAAAATATGAATGAAAAGCCAGTAGGGTTATGTTTCAGACAATGGTCTAAGCTTTTTTTTGAAAATTTGAAAGAAATAGTTGAGATCATTGTCAGATACTTACTTGTGAGTATATCGTGAATAAAAAAAAAAAAAACACGTTAAGACAACATTTCATTTTAAACAACAACAAATGAATGAAGCAGCAAAAGCTGAACATAATGGCAAGTTATTTGATACCAGAAGTTTTGATTTTCAATGTCTGTATAATTTCTTATAATAAACAAATACAGGATTGCAGAAAAATGTGACAATATGATATATCCAACAGCAATTGCAGCAGTCATTCAAGAGAATCATCTGCAGTCTCTAATTTTTCTGTCTACTGCACAATATTTCTGATGAAGGATGTATGTCAATACAAAAAACTATGGTATGTGCAGAAGTTATAAGGGAAGGAAGCATACTTTACGATGTTCCATTGGTAGATAGAAGGAAAATTATTAGCTCAAGTTTTAAATTTTCTTATCTTAAGAGTTTTGAAAGCATTGCCTAAAGTTTATTTTTACCTGCTTTTGCTATAAGGAATAATATCTAGCAGCTACTGAATGATTATCAGCTTTTCAGTAAATGCAATCTACAGAAAACATAATTAAAATACATAAATAAAATCGTATCTCTGCAGGCAATTTTCAGTGCTTACATTTTCTTTTTTTTTTTTCTTCATAAGATGAGTTGCAGTACATCCTACACTATATACCATAAAAGGAAAGTCTTGAGAAGTTTGAAAATCCCTGACAAAGATAAACAAGGTAGGATAGCGATTAGTAAACCAATCACAATGCTTCGCAACGTCTTCTGATATGTATAAAATATAATTGATATTGCTTTAATTTCCTTGTTATTACAAATGTGATTGATGTGAATGCAAAAGCCGCAATTGTTGCGATTATTGTAGAGCTGTATTATAAATGTGATTGTTGCGCATTCAAGACACGATTATTCTGATTGTTGCTAATGATATTTTAATGCTACTTGTCCACAGACAAAACGGGAATATTAGTCTTCTGATCCTTATCAGAAACAAACTTCCCTGAAAAACATGAGATGCATTTCAACAATTCCTTACGTAGCTGCAGAATCATTTGATTCATTAAGATATACAAGCCAACATTAAATCCAGTAATCCTGAATAATCTCTCTTTTACAATACCTACCTTACAGTAATATTTATCAGATTAGTTCAACAGAACGAAAAGCATTATGTTTGGTTGGGATGGGGTCATTCAATTTAAAAATGAATATTAACTCTTTCTTTCAGCTTTTCAAAATTTTTTTATTTCTATTTAAATAACTACATAGTAATCTTGTGAAAGTAGATGTTGAAAAATGCAACAGGTATCAGTATTGATAGAACAATGCTTGCATGAAAGTAAATGCTACAACGTGACTTTAATTTTGTTCTTTTATATCAAAATAACTTCCAAAAATGTTTAAGAAATAACAGTTACTTTGTAAAAACAAACACAGCTGCATAATGGCCAAAATTTAGACAGAATAATAAAGGCAGTTTTGCATGTAAAAGGAAAAAACAAAACACTAGCATACATCAATATCTTGCAAATTAGAAATGTACAATTGTAGTATAAATGATTATAACAGCATGAATTTATTGTCAAAAAAAAAAAAAAATCAATTTAAAATTCACTGATACAAATTAATTAAAATACTCAGGGTGATTTGGATAGTTTCCTGGAAACTTATAAAATCATTAATTAATAAAGAAAATGGACAATATGTAATGGTATGCGTACTTTTTTTAAAGATATATTTATTAGGAGGAACTAATAATACAGAGAACAACCAAAATACAATTTGTACAGATACAACCATATTGATGATTTTAATAGTTGCCCCAAACTAAAATTAACTATAATTGCTCATATAATTGATTTTGAACTATATTTGTAGTCAATACAGAGATTCGTATGTAGTATGCACACTTTTGCATCGGTCAAACAGTATAAGATTAAAAAAAGATAATGAAACGGGTAGTCATTTTGGCTACTAACTTGTTTACAAAAAAATAAAATAAAATTGAAGAGTTTACTGGAGAAAAGCAGCTTTGTTTAGACTGCTAAACTATTGCATCAAATATGGGGAGTAATTGATCATCTTTTGAAAGTAAACAAACTCAAATGCTCTTAGTGTACATCATATATACACTAGAACTTTTACTTCTCTGTTGCTGCAAATTTTTACTTTTCTTAACCAAAAACCTTTTTTTTTAAATGAATTTCTTGTTAAAATATCATGTTTGTTCATTATGGAGAATACTTTTATTATAAAAGATAATACAATTTTTTTTACATGATACATATAAAAGAATCCACAATATTAATAATATATAACAAATTATTTGAAAAAAATAATTTCATTTGTATTTACAAACTTTCTACTAATTCTAATTAAAATATCTGATTCTGTTAGCCTACTAAATAAGGAATTAGAAGAGAAATGTAGAAAAAGTGGAAATTGTTTATTTCCACTAATTTATACTTTAAATGTTACATTTAATCACTATTTATTTATTTATTTCTGCTAATGGATAACATCTAATAAGTTGTGTTATTTTTGTAACAGTAGTTACTCAATCATATATAAAAACAATATTTGAACAAGATTGTTGTAGAGTTTGTAAGTTCTTGTGTGTGTTTCTGATTGGTTGAAAAGCTTTTTGGTGAAGAGAAGTGAGAATTTCTGCTAAGAAACATAGACTATGCATAAGTAAATGATCATGACATTAATTAAAATAAAACTTTTTAAATGTAGAGCCATCATTTCGAAATAAATTTGTGAACCAATTATTAACAAAACAATGCCTTTATAAAAGTTGTTTTATTTATTTACATGGACGAAAAATAAAATAATGAGTCATTCACAATAAAGAAAGACAAAAATTGTTATAATACCAGGAACATTTATTGTACAAACCTGCAGTTTACACTATTTTTGGACAAAGTCGATCTTGATAGCAAAACCTGTTTCATGTTTCTATCAGCTTTTTCATTCCTTAGGTAAAAAATTCATTTTGATGCTGACGAAACCAGAATTGTGCTTGCTTTCACTGAATATCACACTGGAACTTAAAGTTTCTTTTTGGATGTTCTGACTGGTCTAGACATACAAAAAAATTATATGCTACTTGATGCCTTCTTATTTGTTGATTTTTTTCAAAGTTAAATTTTCGATTGACTGCAACACAAGTCAGAGGAAACTATACCAATTATTTCGAGAAGCAAACATCGGGTACTTTCTTCTGCCTCCAATTAAATCTTTCCATCTATGACAGAAATGATGTAACCGAGGTTCACTGTCCGGAATAACTGCTATTACAATCAACTGAAAATCTGATTTTGGAAAATCAATGAGTAAAAATTCATCAGCTGGAGAACAATTTTTTTTGGATGTTTGGACAAGTCAAAGTATGCATAATGATGAAGAAAGTTCTGGTATGATATGCAGTGAAAGAAATAGTGCAATTCTGGCTTTGTTAGCAACCATAAGAATAAAAGAGCTAATAGTAAAGTAAAACAAGTGTTTTACTATCAATGGAGATTTCTGTCATGAAAGAATGTCAATTGTTGCTTTGTACAATAAATAATTATGATATTATTATAATTTATATCTTTATTTATTGGATGAACCTCATACTTTGCAGCCAAAATGTTCAATACTTATTCACCTGCATTTTTCGGATTTAGTTTTGATCTAAGGATATTACAATGGTTTGCTACATATGGTAACTTTGGGATTTCTTGGGAAAGAAGTAAAATCAACAGAAATACAAAATGGATATCCTGAATTATTTTCAAATTTAGCGATATGTATTTGACTAATTGTAGGTGTAGATTTATTACAATCCAGCCAACTTAAACATAAGTCCACCAAATTTATTTCTTCTGTGTAACAACTATCAAAATTCTAATGTTAGGGCTAAAGCTTCAAACAGAAGACATCAGCATCTTTCTATTTGGCAAGGGTATTTGGAAGCTGAAAAGAAGCATTAATATTTTGTACTACTGTTGCAATAAAGAATGACAATATTTAATGCTTCGATATTACCTCACTTCTTTTTCAAATTGTCAAGAAGTAAAATCGCTTGTAGAAGTCGAATTTCAATAATTAAAAAAAATAAAATAAAAATGAATGTTTACTATAGGAAATCAGAATTTTCAGTATATGACTGGATTCGTTGAGTTTATTTTCAATAAACATTTAAATAAAGGAAGGGGAGGGACGAGAGGAAGCTTAATTGCAGTAGTTTTATAATAAAACGTAAGTATTGTTTTATTCTAGGAAAGGTACACATTTTCATTAATGAAGTATTTTACATATTCCAAAAAAAAATATATACTAAAATCCTAAAAATTATTGCAATTATTAAACAAAGAAATGTAAAATACATCCTTTTAGAAATAAGAAATGTAATTTTCATTGTACAGATTGAAAATATAGGAGGTTGAGATAAAAGTTACACTTCATCCATCGCAAGATATCTAATATATTTTCATCGTTAGTAAGATTTACAATGTTACCTATCTTGGGTCACCTTCATAATTTGCAGGCATTCAGTGAAGAGTGGATTGAATGCTGTTGAAATATTAGCAATTTCAAATTTACGAATCATTTACGAACTTGAAAATGGTAAGTTTCAGGAGTAAAACCAGTTTCACACAAGAAAATCTAGTACAAATACATGGGATGGCATTTATAATAAGACTTCATTTAATGTGAAATAATATTTAAATTTAGATTTCAGACTACATGTATATTAAGAACTGAATGTTTTTCTTTTAGTTCTGTGCTTTGCAATATCATCTCAGTGGAATTCTGAAATGCAAAGGTTTCTTTTCTAACATCAGATTTTAAGAATTTGGATTAAATTTATCTTTGCAATTTGCTTAATGTTCCCTGACAATGGCATGAAATAGGTAACGATTTCTGTTTCTATATTTTGTTTTCATCTCGAAAACAAAACCAAGAGAAAATGAAAACAATACTATATTTTTTGACTATCTGTTTAAAATTAATCAAAAGACAAAAGAAAATTCATCTTTTAAATACATCCATCGGAAAATGTTATTTTTTTTTTAACACTGAAGCGGGCTTTATACAATAGAAAGCTACAACACATCACTAAATTTTATTATCAATATAGCAGTGCTTGGAGGAAACACAGAGAACCACCATGTGAAAGAGTTCATATTTTCGTGTAAGAACTAAATATGTTTTCTGCATGAACACGAACATTACTTTTAAATTCCTTTTCTGCAACAATTTAAATTTTATGATCCAACAAGCCATTTTTTTAAAAAAAGATTTCAATATATTATTAAATATTTCTAGTTCTTAATAATATCGTTGCTTAAAAAGAGTTATACACATACAGAAATTAATTATTCCACCTACTCATTCTAATTCACACTTAAAAAAAAAGCCAACTAATCTTGATGGTACCCAGGCATGGTCAAAATACAACATTCTGTTTCTTTGAAAAGAACAAAAAAAAAAAAGCAAGCTCTGTTTCTAAATGAACCATAGCTTTGCAATTTGTTTGAGTTTATATTGTGGAACTTGTTTACGTTTTAAACAAGGAACTAGAACTTGAAGTAGTTCATATTTTCAATAAGAAACTGGAACTAGTTCACTGATTTCAGGAACTCTCCAAGCACTGCAATATAGCTATGTACAATCTTCAAAATCATTTTGTTACATCCCTTTACTAATTTTTGGAAAACAGTTTAGAAATGGAAGAGCAAGCTGAACTTCTTGTCTTAAAACTTTATGAATAAATGAGAAATATGATGATGTGTACTTTACTTTGTCCTGTATAGATTCTAGTTAATATAAATAAGGAATATATTATAAAACCTGTGAATACAAACTTTATAAGAGTAAATGTGGGTATTCACGGCTAATCGCTACTCGACTTCTTTTTCTTCTTCTTGTGATGCTTATGCTTTTTGGTTTTGTGGTGATCGGGACTGTGTTCCTTGTGCTTCTTCTTTTTCTTTTTTTCATGCTCTTTCTCTGAATCAGAATCGCTTCTGGAACCTCTGTCCTTCTGAGAATGTGATCTGAAAAGAAATGATACAGTTTTAAAATCAGACACACAAAACAGTCTGCAGTGACACACTGTAGTATAAAGGCATTTTAAAAATACCAATTAATTAAAAATTTAAGCAGAATTTAACATACTCAGAAAACAAGAATGTAAATACGACAAGAGAATAAAAACTGTTTTTTTTCTTTTCTAGAACTTTAATAAGGATTCTGAGATGAGCCAGTTTAACAAATCAGCATAACCAAAGGAATAATAATAATAATAAAAAAAAGACAACAAGATGATGACCCTTCACAAAAATATTTACTTCGGAAAAAAGGTTTCTTTATATTCAATCCTTCAGCTTTATTGAATGTCTAGGTAATTTTTAGTGACGAGAAAAAATCGGAAAACAGATTTCTCTTGTAGTTCCATTGTATATTCTAAAAATAGATCAGTGATAACATATTTGTTCTACTGCTTTGAAATTAGTAACTTTTTTTACATAATGGTCATCATTATTTTATAAACTGCTTTATAAAATTATATATAGATATCATTTCATATATTGTTTTCATGGAGTGTATAATATTTTATTTGTTTAATAACTGTTTATGCTAAATTGATAATTTTTTTTTTCCATTTTTTACTAATCTTATTTTTTTTTATTATAATAGAAACCTTCTTTAGAAGAAATAATAATGTGGATAATAATAATGTTACATAATGGTCATCATTATTTTCAAAGAAAATTACAACTTAACTAAATTTCAGTAGCTCAATATAAAAACAAACAAACAAAAAAAAAACGCAAACAAACTGGAAAGAAGCCTATGACTATACCAAATACAATTCACAAATACCAACCAAAGAGAAAAAGATGTTGAGAAAGACCTCTCCGAAGATGAAAAGATTACGTTGCATAAATGCCCCTAACAGATCAAATCCAGGTCTTAATGTTACATCATAACATTAAGAACATTCAAATGGCAGAAAATATTCAGATGAAAATTACATTCTTTAAATTTCCAGGACAGATAATTTTCAGTACACATTTCTTATGATGTACAAATTAGATTAACAGCATTTGTGATATCGGGAAGGCAATTCAGATTTCGAAAATACATCGTTGTGGAAAGCTTAAAAGCTTTGAAACTCAGGATTAGGGTTAGGAGTATTTATAAAAATTCTTTATTTATTCTACATGCACTGCAGTAAAGGAATTGGAAAGAGCACAAAAATAGAGCATTTGTTTTTAATATGAAAAACATTCACTCAGTATAGAATTAACCATTATAAAGTAACTACTGTTCTGTATCCCATTGAAAAAAAAATGAAAACATTTTACAACTAGTAACAACTAATTCAAGTAATTTTCAATTTCTTCAAAAAACTTATTTATTGAAATTAACTACAATGTATTAACCCTCTATACGCATCCAAATACAAAATTAAAACTGAAATGGAAAAATATATGATAGTGATTTAAATGAAAATGATAAATATTTTATTACAGGTTATTTATTAGAGGTACCAAAATGAACACTGCGCTACTTCTCAATGTAGTCATCATTCCTCTCAATGCACTTGGCCCACCTTTTTGGCAAGGCTTTATCCCTGCCAAAAAAAAAAAATCTGTTGAACGCGTGCACAGCCATGGTCTCTTTGACCTCCTTGTAACTTGCATCCACAGAGTTCCTCTTTCATAGCTCCAAAAATTTGGTAATCTGAGGGTGCCAAGTCAGGGGAATAAGGGGGATAGGGAAGACACTGTATGCAGAGGGATTTGATGATTGATAGTGTTTGACGGGCCTTGTGGTCTGGCATTTTGTGCTGAAGGAGAACACTGGTTGAAAGGCCGTTTCTTGAGGATCGCAGATTTCAGCACGTTAGTCAGGAGTGCCCTGTTTGGGTTCCCGGTCACGGTCCTTTATCCATCTAATGTTCCACAATTGGACCATGGTGGTCCCAGAAAAGGATAAGCATAACCATACCCAACGAGTAGTGAGCGGAATTTCTTCTGCTTGGGAGAAGATGAGTGGCGCCATTCCATGCTTGCCCTCTTTATTTCCGGTTGGTGATGGTGTACCCAAGACTCATTGCAAGTGACTATTCGCTTTAAAATTCCTTCAAACTTCAGCCTTGTACTGCCACATAAGCTCCATGCAGGCATCCACTTGTCCGACTTTAATGTCTGGTGTGAGATGGCGAGGGACCCATCTCGCAGCCACTTTCCTGTAGTGAAGTTTCTTCGTGTACGATGTGGTGGGCAAACCCAACACTCAACAAAAGTGAAGATGCACTTATCTTTAATGGTGATGTGCCTGTCCTCTTGAATCATCGCATCTACAGCAGCGATCGACTCAGCGGTGATTATCCTGGCCTCGGCACATCATCCAGATCTGAAGGCCTATCTCGAACCTCCTACACCATTCGTACACACATGCCTGTGACATACAGGCAGCACTGTATTTTGCCGACATTCGTCAATGAATGTCAATGGGTTTGGTACCCTCAGACAAAAATCATACCACATCGTACCAATCCAGTTTGGTGCACTGCTATAATGGGCCCACCATTTTCAAAGTGCCACTAACACCATCCAGTGGCAATTTGCGGAGTCAAAACCAACCTCCATGATGGCAGAGGTATAGACTGTAAGCGTGTGGCATTGCATCGATCTGCATACATTCCTCGATTTTTAATGACACTTTTATCATTCTCCTTTGAATCAGTATCGTACTTACTTAAAAAAAAAAAAATTCTCTCCCTCATCTTTTTTTTAAGTATCGGCATTTTTCCTTTCATGCTCATATTTCATGGATTTCTCAATGTACATGTTAAGTCTAATTGCATTTAAAACTGCTTAAACGTTTGACATGAAATTAACAAAAAATGTGAAAATGGTTTCTTCGTTCTTAACTTGTTTTTCAGTTACCACAACATGTTCAAGTAATATATCACCAACTAAAAGGCAACTATATAAATTAATTAATACTATGAAGCACACCATCTGTTGTCAGACAAGTAATCTCAGACATTTCTCTTATCTATGCTTTGTCAGTGGTGTATTAACTGTAAGAGAGAATGAAAACAAAAAACTATACCTATGACGCATTTACTGCCACAAACTCAAAAATGATCAGTTTTGGATTACTTGCAAAAAAAACAAAACAAAAAATGGATCATTGGAGTTCTTTTTCCTTGTAGAACAACATAGCTGAGCTTCTAAAACTCGCCAAGAGACAGTGAACTGTGTTACTATTGTATCAACACATTTCAATAACTTTCGAAACTTTCAAACTCATTTTCTGGAAAATGATGTTTTTTGAGTTATGCCGTTGTTGCAGCAAAAGAGCGATATGCTAATAATCAATTAACAATACAAGTTCAGTTCGTATTTTATACCTTTTCAGCTTCTTCTTGTGCTTGTGTTTCTCCTTGCTTCTACTTCTTTCCGGTAGCTTCTCATTTGTGACTTCCTTTTTCTGTTCCATAACTAAGAAATATCAAATGATTAAGGGTTACATCAAACAAGACAAAAAGAAAAGAAAAAAACAAACCACAATGATGTAATGTAGCATTAAAAAACTCAACTTAAAACGCTTATGGACTAATGAAATAGAATTAACACTAAAACAATAAGAATGACAGCAGAATGCTAAATACAAAAATTAAAACAGGACAATTACTGATAGCTTCAGCTATTTTCAGGTAAAGCAGGCACACAAGACATTCAAAAGAAGAAGAAAAAATATTATGGGCATGTCCTCTTAAGTTCAGAATGAATGCTAAAGGATGGCCAAAAATCATTGATATTTTTCTGATTTTATTTTTTGTGACTCGCAGTTTTAATTTGAGTTTATGACTTTAGCTTTTGTCATTCCTGAATGGTAAATGATTTCCATCTAGTTATTCAATTGTTGCAAATCCTATTTTAAGAATTATAAACTAGACGAATTTGTTTACTTACTTCGTCGAAACTGAGATAAATGCTCACCAATATCTTCTTCACTGCTACTTTCTGAACTGGTACTGCTTACATCCAAAACTATGTCTTTGTTTGGGTTAACTTGGATAAAATTTTTACACTGATATGTTAAATGTCCAGCTAAAAAAAAAAAAAAAAAGCAACAAATAGCACTTATTATAAACTTAATATTCCATAAGAAAGAAAATTTTTAATAGTTATTCAGATGCATTTCTCAAAAAAAAAAAAAAAAAAAAAAAAAATACAAAAATTTATTAAATATTAATTAAAAAAAAAAAAAAAAAAAAAAAAAAATAGCACAGAAATACTGAAATTTATTAATAACCAATTATTACTAAAAGAAAAGCAGTATTAAATATAATCAATGTAACTTCATGAATGTTCAGTTCTAGTTTTGTGTGGGATAGAACATAGTGATAAAGGATCTAGTTCGCAAGGATCTCTGCAAAGAGATACGTCAATAGACTGAGAAAATTTTGTACTTGTTTCCAATCATCAGGGGACCAAAGGCGGATTCACAGATGCATCACAGTTTGTAAGTTTAACAGTCTCAAGAGAAATAGGATATTTCTGAGAATTCAATGTACATTATTGTGGACTAATTCACTGATTTAAAACAAAATGCACTAAAAAATGTAACTGGGCTGTTATGTACAATGTATTGAGAAGTTGAGGCTTTTAGGCAGTACTACTACTTGTCAGCCACTCTTCAGAAATTCGTAGTAACATCAAAAGACTTCGGCTGCTTTCAAATTCAAGTGGGAAAAAGACCATTTACACTTTTTCTTCAGTTACGATATTTTATTACTAAAGCTTATTATTATTATTATTTTATTAAAATATCTAAACAAAAACTAGATCTTAAATTTTTAAAACAATATTTGCATGTTGCTAGCGAGATTAAATATTTTCAGTGAAAATTTTTATTAGCACAAACTTGAGATTTTCTTATTTTCCCAGCAGATTACACCTTATACTTCGGCTGCTTAAAAAAAAATTCCTTTTGTTTACATATGCTTTATGCTTAATACCTTAAAATTTAAATCTTTAACTAATTGGAGGAAAAGCAGAATAAAACTGGAGTAATTTGAGCACATTTTACTCACCATTTTGTTGGGTAGTCTAAAACTATTCCGATTTATATAAACCAAAAAAGCTAGCCTTCATCTAATGACCAAACTTGGAGGAAATAAAAGACTTTACAAAATGGTAGCTATAGAAGGCATAAAGGAACCAAAAAAATTTCGCACCACGAGCTGTCATCACAGAGAGACTGGGACGGCTGTTTTGTCCTCTTTAGGACTCATCAGCCAGCCAAATTCCACCGATGACAAGCTCAGAAGGTGCGAACATACAACAATCCCATTCTTGCTCCCTGAAGCGGGACCCCACAAAAGTAAAACACAATCAAAAATGTCCAATAATAGAAAAAATGTCAAACCCTTGTAATGCATTCCGCTAGGCTCAAATAACAAATTTTTGTGTGACTAATAATTCAACAAAATGGTAACTACAGAACCTCAAAACTCTGATATGAATAATTTCCAAAAAGTTATTATCAATGCCCAAAATAAAATTCTTTTATAATTAACAAAGGCTCACCATATCCACATTTTTTACATGCTGGTCTTATATTATCAGCACTCTGATTGGTCAGCTTATTCAGCAATGCTACAAAAAGAAATCAACAAAAAAGATTAGTATGATAATGCACTTTTATAATCAACAGTAAATGAGTTTGACTATATGATGTTCCTTACATCAATTTCATTGAGAGAAATGTGCGTATGACTTTTCTCAGCCACATCCAATTAAGCAACGAGTTATTGCTTTATTGATTATTACAATTATGGTTGAGAGAATCTCCTTTAATTTGAATGTATGTAAATTATTTTTCAGATTTTAGCATTTCAATTTAAAGTTCAAAAAAATTGTCAACCAAGAGTGAAACTGATTATTATTTATACAAGGAATAATAATTCTTTTTGTAGTATTTGTAACAGACTTCATATCATTATAAACTGACTGCTACAATGGTAATGCTCCGCTATGAAAACAAAAATTATTTATGTAAATAACTCTTGTATTTGTAAATAATAATTTTGACACTCAATAACTTTATTAGATTTCTTGACATTGACTGTTGTTAGCATTAGGCTGCTTAAAAAAACAACAATAATTCACAAAGAAGTCATGCCTGACCACTCTGCCATCGAACTCAAATAAGTCTGTGAAATTATTACTTTATTCTAGTCCGTTTTAGTCAAAACAACGTTGGATAGGACAAGGGGTGTTAAATTTAATGATGATACATTATTGACAGTGTCTTTAAGAAAAATCACATCACAAGTTACCTACATACATTAATATTTGTGTTGCTATAGATTGTTGCAAAAGCAAACTACTGTTTACACGAAACATTGTGATATTAAACATGCCAAGCTCAATACAAGATAAGGCATCATGGTGAACATGTGACTATTTAAAGAGAAAATTTGGGCCGCTATTCAATCCCGTACAGCTGACAACGATGATTTGGCTTGGGGAGACAAATAGGATTTTACATCTTCTTTGTTCCTAGCACTTAAACAGCCAAGTTTAGTTTGTCAGGTAAAACATGAAGCAGATTATTTCCTTTGCTGAATCAATTTCAGTTTTTATTTAGGAGATCGGGTTATTTGTTTTTGAATACTTCTAAAAATAAAATCTACACGTTTTATTTAATAAAATAAATGCTTACGAAGTTTTTATGAGATTACTTTTCAATCATTGAAAATAATAAATTTCAGTTTTAATATTATTAAAATTAAACAGATATTAACTGCAGTCTTACAGAGAAATGCAGTATGACCTGTTGCTACTATTTTTTTTTTGGGTACAACAGACTGATGTGGAACATTAATTCTATAGGTTACAAACTCATTTACTGTTTGACAAAATATTACTGGATAATTTTAGTACTGCTTAGGAAGGGACACTTGAAACTAAATATGTCCACAAATATTAGTGAAAAGTGACTCCTTGCACAGCATATATAGGATTTTACCATAAATATAAATTATGGTTTACACAGTTTTTAATGAAAAAAAATTTTTAGCTTCAACCTTCCCAGCAAATTGTTTACGAGTTAAGACATCTAGCAAAAAAAATATATATAAAAATAAATTCTAAAAAATTGTGCTTCTCTTAATCTATATTTGGCATTCATGTTTACTTTTCCCACTTGTCCTCTTATTAAAATCAATATATTGGTAGAGACAAAGCTTCTTGATCAGATACTTCTAGTTTACAGAATATGTAGATAAAGCTTGGAGAAATTTACCAAAAAAGTTTATGGCTCAATTATACCAATGATTTTAAAATACAGTAGATTCCCTCTTATCCGGTTTAAATGGAACCGAGGGTAAGCCGGTTAAGCGAAAATCCGGTTAAACCGGAGAAGTGAAATAAATTAAAGTTCGGATATATTTTGTCTTATAAATAAATTCACAATTAATATACAGTATTGCATCATTTTATTCAATGCCTTTTTAAGGCATCTAATCGCAACTCCATGGACACCACTATACGCTTTCTTTTTCCACAATTCGCCATTTTGAAAAAATTTTCAACTCTTAAGACGTCTGGTACAACCGAGAACAAACAATGATTTAAATGATTTCATCGCTCATCCAAAATCACCTTTCTTTCCACCCATTGCAACTGTATTGGATATGTTGTATCTGAAATATGTGTTATACTAAATAATGAAACACTTTTTTTTTTTAGCTATTTTTTACATTTTAAAGATAAAAAAAAAATTAGGCCGATTAAAGCAGAGATCCAGTTAAATGAAGTCAGGTTAAGAGGGAGTCTACTGTTCTGCATTGGCTCAGATGTATTTATAAAATACATATACAATCTATCTTCAATAAGATTTAATTCTTTATTATACTCCGTATCCCCTACAGTTTCTATCAAATGACAAACAAGTACATATCTTCAAGAATAGGTTATCTTTAAATTTATACTAGCAAACCTGTCTTAAGTAAAATTTTTAGTGATCACATGACCTTGGATTCTGAGGGCATTTTCTCTGTCACATGACCTTCCATAGCAACTGGATTATCTGTAAAAAGTTTATCTCAATGAGAACAACAACTTGTCTCTACATTTTGGTCATCTAAAATGAACGGTTTAGAAGTTGACCTTATGTCAGGTGACTTCCAGTTGACCCATGTCGACGAAAAATAAAAAGTAGTCATCCTCAATATTATATGTAACCTTTGATACCTTAGTTGTATTTCTGAGTCTTATGGTTTAATAGTAGTAGCTGGCAGTAAAAAAAAAAAAATGAGGTTCTTTTATATATATATATATATATATATATATATATATATATATATATATATACAAACTCGAAGAGTATGCTTTGAGTTTTGCCTGTTCGATTATATATACATATATAAACTATACAGGCAGGTTTATTGCTGACAATAGTCATATTATTTTAAGTGATGGTCTTTATCAGAATTAACAACATATTTAGCAGATATGAGGGATTTGAAGGGTTGATACCAGACACACACACACCTCCTTTCTGAAAGGTTTGCAGGAAAGGAAAAAGTAAACAACAGTTCATACTATTATAGGGATATGAAAATATATACATAAAAAAAAAAAATATACAAAAAATTACAAAAACAGAAAATGAATTTTTTAAGTTACAATTCTGTGATTCCGACTCAATGAATTATCATAAGTCTTAAATTTTGCAAGCAAGTTGCTCGAATCAAAAGCTGGAAGAAAAAGGATAATGAATTAAATCTTGAAGCTCGCTTTCAGAATCTCTATTTGCCTGTTTTTACATACATAAACAATAGTGTTAATGGCCTTTTACAAGTCGTCTCACAAATCTAAAGTCTGTACATATAACCTCACAACTGAACATATACGTAGAATAAAGCTGTTCTTAAAAAGCAAAATACAATGAAATATTTCCATTTCATCATATTCATATTTAATCTTGAAAAATGATATTTACTGTGGGGTACCTCTACAAGCTAACCACAATAGCAACCACGGTTATAAGTTATCACATGACTGGTTACAATGATGTACGATGGTCATGATCAGAACAGGCTGTTTTGTACAAGGGTTGGGTTAGAATATTTGCAAATAAGAAAAACAAATTTTAAGTTTAAAATAGTTACAAAAAAAAGTAATTTCAATGTCTGAACATTTCAGAACCTTTTGCAACATAATCTCTGCATATCTTAGTGAAATATTGCATTATTGTAGTTAAACGTTATCACTTTCAACTCATTCATGAACTTATGAAGCCATCTTTAACCACCCCTAACCCATCTTGGGCAGTGGTTAATGCTTGTATATGTGGTTCCAGCTAACCATGGATATAACCACAGTAACCAGTGTATATTTATAGAGGCATCCTACAAAATGCACCAGAGAAAAAGACAGCTGAGATTATTATTCAGTTACTCTCTTGTACTGCAATTATGCTGAGCATGAAAAGAACACCAAAAGAAAAAATTATTCAGACTCAGGGAAATTATTTTTAATGGTATTGGCATGACAGTTGTAAATGAGAAAGAAGTATCAAGATAAATGGTGCTTCACAGAACAAAATCTCAATGTTTCAGTACAACTATATATTGATTGGGAGAATCTATTGGGTAGATTAAAAGTTTTATCCAAAATTAATGGCCTATAAGTGGAAAAATAGCTTAATAATTAAAATTTGTTTTTAGGCATATAGTATTTTTCAACTATTTGAGATGGATTGGAAAAATTAAAATTCTTTCAAAAGCTGGAATACCAAACAAACAAAAAATTGCTAGTTTTTCAGTAAGATCTTACATGTATTGTAAAAGAAGTCTGTGTGAATATGCTATATTATACTTTAATGCCAGATATTTTTTATATATTCTGAATCAGGGAAAAAAAAATAGCCGTTCCTGTTAAGTTTATTCTCCATTATTCATTTGCTTATTTTTTGTCTAATTCTTTTTCCTGAAGTTTCAGTGTGTTTTGTGTACTCAATCTATAAGAACTTCCTGCATTAAGAATATTTTTTTTAACATTTTGTCTTCTAGCTGTAAAACTTTTAAAATTAATAATAATTTTGTCTTCTACTTTACTTGTTATTGAAATATTGAAGAAATTATAGGGAAGTGTGTGTATTTCAGTTTTCAAATACACATTAAGTACAACCGTCCTCAAATGCATACATCTCCTTTGGACTAGATGATCGTCTCCTTGCTGATACTACTGTATATACAAACATGCTTTCTTTTTTTCCAATGGTTTCCAATATTGGCTTACAAATGCGATGTATGAGTGTTATTACTTTTCAAAAGTTAACTCTTTCATACAAGGCTCCAGTCTTCTTGCTCTTATTTTGTTATCTTTCCTACTCCTACTTGTTTCCAGAATATTCCAATCTGCAAATAAGCATTTATTTGGTTTCAGTTAGAAACGAGTCCGAAAGCATTCCCGACATGTTCTAATTTCATTTCATAGAGGTGAAGTTTGCTTTTCTCATTTTCTAGGCTCGGGAGCACATTTCAAGCAATTTTTCTTAAAAAGCTGTGCACTATTATTATACAAACAATGTAGATAATTAGCAGAAGTTTTCAAAGACTACATTTCTAAAAATGAAGCAAAAACATTTTTAGAATGGTTCTAGATCTTCTCTTTTGTTTTTCACTGCTAATATTATAACCTTCCAAAATAAACTTGAGAGGCTTTTTATTAAATATGTGAATTTCTTTTCTATTTTCGTCACCAGAAACTCATTTATACTCATTATCAACTTATCATGACTAAGTGCAACTATAATGCCATGAAAAAAAAATCGGCTAAAATTTTAATTATAATATATAATTTTATATACTATTATAGAAGTGTTTCCTGTTAAGTACTGGTAATTAAGAGACTTAATGGTTTTGGATGGTAAAAATTTCATGTTTTGAAGTTTCATTTTCTTTAAATATAGGAATACAAGGAAATACACTGCTTTAAATTAAAGAGCCATTTCCTTTGTAACATCATATTTCATTTTTGAGACATAGAACCATTCAGTACGAAACCTTTACCAGTTGCTTTATTTCTTAATTTGGTTAACTAAGTAGTTAGCAGTGAAGTAAACAATTCATAGCATAGAGAATAAATCCCCCAATAATTATAATCCTCTTATAATTGATTTTATTATAACTTAGGAGAAAAGACCAATGTAAAAAAATATTTAAGTTATAAATATTTTTTTTTTAATAATTTGTTTTTATTTTTCTAGAACCTATTACTTCTTAAATCTTCTCTCCTGATATTCATTTTTCTTGAAAATATTGCTTTCTGGCTTCAAGATCACTGATATTTTGTATATAGCCGATAAGTAGCCCTATAATACTGCAGTAATTGCTATAAAAGTACTAAAATTAACAAAATAAAATCATTATTTACAAAGGATTTATTTTCCTTATCAATGCTTAACAAAGCTACAGTGATTTAAATCTTCAGCCAAGTGTTTGCAAAACAGAAGAAACAACATTTATTGCTGTAATCACAAGAAATCAGTCATATTACAAAACATCCACTAGTAAAGTAGCAAGATCCCTTCAATCATTTTACATTTAGACAAAACTTACAATGCAATATCTATAAGAAATCACATACTTTAAATTTTAATGTAGATCTGGTAAGAAAAAGTTTAAATACAGAACTCTTATTTTACATCTGAATGATGTACTGTAATAAATTTTCATCAAAAATAATATTAATAATTAATTTAAATATATATGAGTTATTAATTAATATATATTAATGATTAATTAATTCATCTGACAAGGGAGGTAACAGAGAAAGGGGCATAAAAAGGGCCATAAGTACATCATTCCATGGCTACTCTCAAGCTCTCTCACGTAGACATTGACTTCCAAAAGTTCAACATCTTCTTTTAGGGTCAAGCAATTAAGAGCCATTTTTTTTTAACTCTAGTTCATGCTGAACTTCTGAATTCTGATGTTCCTAGTTGTTTTCAACTGATATCAATAGAAAATAGACAATTCAGTTTTTTCGTTATACCTTGTGAAGTCAATCAAAATAGGTAAATGTCTCAGCATTTTTGAACAGAGTTTAGAGAGGAGCCATCAAGTGATGTACATAAATGGCTTTTTCCACCCTCTTTCTCTGTTACCTCCCTTGTGAGTCCAAGCACATGGCTTAAATATAAATTATTTTAAATTGCCTTATTTAATTTGGAATTGCTATGTCATTTTATGATACAACTCTTCCAATTACACATATTTGTATTATTCCTTAGAGCAATCCTTGCATTTATCTGCTAATTATGAACGATTTTAAAATAACGTAAATTCATCTTAATAATATAAGTTGAAACAGATCTGTAAAATAAAACAGTTGATTGCAATTAATATTAATGATAAAGTAGCCTTCACTTTAAGAACCTCTGATATCAAACCACTATTTTTTCACTTTCTGTAATTAGAGCACAAAGTAAATGCGGAATATAAATTGATTAGCATAATAGAATTAATGAAAATTAACTTCCAATAATCAGAAGTCCTTTTTTGATTGAAAATTAACACAAAACGGATCAGATACATTGTAGATTATTAGCATTATTTATTCTTTTCTTAATTGTTTTTGTCTCAATTATTGGTAAATTCAGACCAATGAACTATTTCAATGAAAATATGTAATTTTTTTATAGAAATTTTTAACAAGGCCATCTTCTTGATAAAATGCTAAACACACAAGTCTGAAAACATTGAGCATTACAATGATAAACAAAACTTATTTCCTAACTTCTGTGACATTATAACTACTTCTGTATATACATATATCAAATATGGGATGTTGATATACAGATGTGAAGAATGAATGTTTACAATCAAAAATCTACTTGAATTTATTCAAATGCAATATAGAGATGATTATTATGATCAAACTTAAAAAAAAATAATAGCCAATTGTTTGTATTTTTACCATATATAAGTTACATTTTAAACAATGGTTCAGCAAAGCAAATTACAGAATACATGTATGTATTTAGCATAAAGGTAAGGTTGGGGTGCAACCGGAGATTACGGTACCAGGCTCTTCTGGACTAGAGGTCGAGTTTTGACAAGATGGCCGCCTTGGCACTACTTTTAAGACAGGAATTTTAGTTTTTTAATTTACTGGTGACAAGTAGAATGAGGTTTGCTAGCAAGCTTATTTAAAAATGATTTTGCATGACTTTTTACTCGAAAAACTCACCTCATCTGGCTAACTGCGATCTTGAGATAATAGTACGCACCATCATGTATCCCTGCGCGGATGTATCCTTACGAAGACTCTGATTGGCAGGTACCGTATTCTCCGGTTGAGCCAAGATGGATTTTTATATTTTAAACCCCGAAAATTTCCTATAATTGGAGGAAAATGTTCTAACTTTACTGTAAGCTTAATTTTGACTATATCATGCTTTGCTTAAATATGCGGATTATTTATATCAATCTCTATTTAAAAATTTATATATCTATCGTTCAATTACATAATTCACTCTTAGATTAAATTTATCCAATAAATCGCAGCTCTACAAAATAAGGAAAAAACAAGGGGTGGAGGAAGGGGAGGGTACATGCATAACAAGGTCTCGTTATTAACTGAAAAGCTAATGAATGCGACTGATAAAACGATAATCTAAGGAAGGTTTTAAAAAATCCTGAAGCTAGTCTAAATGCCAAATAACATACAGAGACAAATCGATTCTGAGGGAAACGGTCTTTACAAGCTCAATAGGCCTTCTGTCAAACGTCTAACTTTGCAAAATATTCGCACATTTCACTCAATGTTTGCTACTATGTTTCTCCAACCAAAGCAAGTAGGATTGGAATCTTTTAACAGGAGTCACTTTTCAATGGAAAAACCATTAATTCAATTCGAAAATATGCTTGGTTACCGGGTTACTTGATTCTCAGGTCACTCAATCATAATAAACTTCTTTAAATGCAATCGATTAGTTCATAAAAGGTAGGATTTTGATAATTTATAGGAATTTTTTTTTTAATTTTTAGGAATGCAGTGAAGAGCTAGTATTTAATATATATAACATTCTTGACCACCTTTAAGTTCCCCTTGCATTTTTACGCATACCACAACCAAATCGTAGCTTGGAGTGTTGGCGTCTCATGAAGAAACACAAAATGTGTTCTACGTCATTATCACAACGCTCTCTGATTGGTGGAAAGAGAAGGTGGTTTTGCTGCTTGACACATAATATAGCTTTGCATTAATTCAAAATTGCTTTATGGGCATTTGCTTGGCGTATTTTATAGTTTAAGAGTTTATTAATTTTGCTTGTGTTATCTAAGAGTTTTGCTAGTATCTGTAAGTTCAGGATGCGCACTTTAAAGAAGTGTTTATTTTGTTGAAAGATGCAACTCATAACTTGATGACGTAGAACGCGTACAAGTTCAGAAACCGGAAGCTGAACGCCAGTTAAACCGGAAATGGTTTTCGAATCCACATGGCAGGATGACAACTTCAGCTGTTTATCTCCAGATTTTTCACTGTGTTTTATTAACATTATTAACGACAATTCCTTGCAATGCTCTCTTGGAGGGATTATATTGCGGAAAAGAAAACTGCTACGATGGTAAATTTGTATTTATTGACAGAATAATGCTTTTTTTTGCGTGCTTGATTTGGGTTTATATCAAATGAGTTCGACACGTTGTCTAATTGATATTTGAGTCATTTATTAATTGAAAAAGACTAGAAATAGTTGTAACTGTCCTGTTTCTGACTTTTTATAAAACCTGGTAACTTTATAATATTAATTTAAAGGGTAGCAAAATTCAAAGGATCGCAACATGTTTTAGTTACTTTCATTTTAATTTCTAAGAACTCTTACGGTACATTATCGGGGATATAAGATTAGAGCATTGAAGAATAAGAGATTAGGGAATTGCGAATTAGAAAGATATGGTAAATAGAGATAGACAGGAAAAACATCCATTTTGATTGAATCTAAATAAACAATATTATGTATATAAAACATAGTGCTTGAAAGAAAATAAGGTTAAAGTTCAGAATACGATATCAAGATGTGTTGGACTATTTATCCAGTTGTGACAAGATGGCGGATAATGCTGTTGAATTTCCTGTGAAAATGAATTTAAAAAAAATTTCAATATAAACATTCTGGAATGGGTGATACCTCAACTGACCTAACCTACATCTAATCATCACAGACGATTCAATTTAGCACTGTCGGCGCTTCCCGCCAACAGCTTGATTTTACGATGTAAAATTATTTTTTAAATTAATTTAATTGGAAGCATGAAAATTAAGCTTACCGCATGTGATGGCATCCTTGTTTGTAGCGGATGTAACATTCTTATTGTATCCAAAAATGCTCTCAACATTTCTTGTAGTTAGAATGAAGTTTCCGTCGCCACATGAATAGGAGTCGATTTGATCCTGGCACTTCCTAGTGGGACCCATAATTTCAGCCTCCATTTGCATGTGTCTTCAAAAAAAAATTAGAATAATGGGCAAAGATCATGTATCCTTGTGCAGATTCGGAAGTGGTAAAACTTCTGCCAGCAATGTATCCTTACAAAAACGTCTATTGGTGGTACAGTATTCTGCAGTTTAGCCGATAAAGAATAATATGTATGAAAATATATAGATATATAATAGTAGTTATTGTTTACTGTATTAAAAGTTTAAGTGTCTCACTACAGGCCTATGTAGACCCTTGGGGTCGCGGGAGGTAAGGCTTCTGATATTTCATGACCAACTGGACTAAGTGGAGGTCAGGTGGTCAACCCGAAATCTGCCCACCTTTAACTGCTGGGAAAGAATGAAAAGGTACATTTTCTACAAAGGACTGGGTAGGCCCTTGAACCCTTTTGGAGGAGAAAAGAGCATGGAAAATCCCTGCCCTCCGCTGAGACCGGGGATCGAATCTGCCAAGCACCCACATCACTCGGCTACCGGGCCCACATTTTTACTCAGAGAATAAAGAATAGAAATTGTAGATTTCTTATGGGGATGAGGATGGAATGAATTAAGAGTGTTTTTCATCTTGCAATAGTTGTTATGCAGCTGAGCAACAGAGAAATTTGTAATAGCTTTCCTATGTTAGTAAGATTGGTTTGAGGATTCATTAACCGTAATCAATTTAAATGATTTGCAATGAGCTAATAGTTTATAGTTTGAAATGCGAGCTGCCGCATTCTTTAGATGCTGTTAAGAGCTGCAGTGGGTATGAAGCAATTATACGAGGAGATGAATGGTTTAACTATACATTGCTTCTGACAATTTTAAAAATATCCTTAATGTCATAGCAACATCATACGTAGTTGTCTTAACAAGGAAGTTGTGGATTATTTATGGATGTAGGTACATCAAAATTGGATGACTGATTTGAAAAGGTAGATAGCAAGAAAACTGCTTGCATCGATGGGATAATTGATTAACCAGTTAGGTCTGGAGTTCTAGAAGGCAAAGAGACAGTAACATAAATCAGGATATGTACAGCTGATGATCAGATGTATCAAGTGACAGTATCACTTTTTACAATTAAATCATAGCTGGGGAATTGTGCAAATAAATACACAGATGTAAACTGTAAAACATGGGCATATATATATGGGGGGGGAACCAACAGGGTACTGGCAGAAGCGTAACTAAAGTCCGCCAAACCAAAGAACGACCGTGGCCACCAGATGTCGCAATAGTAGAATTTGAATCGATTGTATATGTCAGTGTTTATGGCGGGAAAGTTTATGGCTTCTGATTGGCGACTCTCAAGCGAGGCAAACCTTTGTCAATAGTTTCTCTTAAGTCCTGGAATGATTAAGAGATCATAGGTGCATTTCAAGGTCACAGTCGTTGTTTCGTTTGGCCGATTGTAGTTTGTTTTTCGGGGGGGGGGGAGGCCCTTTGTGTTCGAAATGCAAAGTAGATGGGAAATCCCAATTTGTCGCATGTATGCATTAAAGAATGCGTCTTGAAAATCACTGTTTTTAATTCAAATTACAATACAAAGAAACTAGAAAATATGTAAAAATATTTAAAATATAAAATAATTACACTAATTTGTATTTTTTCCTGGTGGGGGGCACTTGGCCATTCTGGGTAATGTTTAATAAGTATGCTTATCATTTTTAAACAAAATATCATTGTCTATAAAGATTTATAGTGCGAAAGATAAAATACAGGATCAAAGAAACTGGATTATCTTTTGAAAGAATGCAGGGGTGGTTGTTTATCATTGAAACCGAAGTCAGATACTAGGAAATAGAAAGGCATGGTTCTATTAGACAAGCATCCATATAAACTTAAAAATTAGGTGTGATGAAGATGAGATTTTTTTTTTTTTTGTAATTCATATGATGGGACATTGTACATGATGAAAATTCCGATATTTACTGAGATAAAAAGGCAGACATACATATCTAGACAGCATAGGCATTGAATACTGTCATCGGGAAATATACATATGATATATGTATACATAATTGGAATCTTAGAATTTTAAATTAGTACTGTTGGTTGCTGAAATGGAACAGGTGTTGCTGACAGTGTTTGAAAGTATGTATCTTGAAGATTATCAGATCAATAATGAGACAAGAGAACCATACAGATGGTCTGCAGATTTTCCAGCACAAATGTGTGTTACATGAATTAAAAGATCCAATTCCTGTGCGAACGTTTTTTTCTCTTCCTTTAGCTTACTTCAACGTTTTTTACCTTTTCATGATAATTATTCACTCTTAGTTCTTGGTCATAGATACCTCACATTTTCAGAAATTGGTATTTTTTTCCCCTCATAGTTATTCTGCATAATAAGTTTCCTTTGTGACTTGACAGTTTTAAGCATATAACAATTAACATACTATTAATAATGAAGGAACGTAGAACCTTTTATAAATAAAAGAAAGAAATGTTTGTTAAGTAATTTAAATCTATTTTTTTTTTCGTGTTATTATAAGTTGGAATACTGGGACAGTATCATAAATCCATGCCATATATAAATGTTTAATTTCTGTTTAAATTACAAATTTTTTTGTTGGAAGTTAAATAAGATATTAAACAATTTGATCAATATTTTTCTCTTGCAGTTCTGGGTATCTCAAGAGATGCTACAAAGGTAAAATTTTGAATGATAAACAATTTTTAATATTTTCCTTAAAATTAACAAATAAATCTATTGCAACCTGTATAAGATATATTAAGATATATTCAATCTTTAATTATTAATTCTAAAAACTTAATTGTTATTGAAAATTATTGAAATGTAATAGATATTAAATAATCACTTACTCACTTCAGACAGAAATCGTCAAAGCCTATAGGCTTATGGCTAGAAAATATCATCCGGATGTCCACAAAACTGCGGTAAGATTCTCACATTTTCCCTTGAATAATAAAATAGTCAAACTTAAAAATATTTTATAATTGTTTCTTTTGAAAGCAGTTTGTTTTCCGTGTTATTTAAGTGAAGGAAAAATTTAATTTTGAGAAATTTGCATAATTGTATTTTAATTTTGATTTTCATTAGTGCCCTTCTTTCAGGAAGCAAAGCTAATTGCACAAGAAAGGTTTACTGTTATTGCAACTGCATATGAGGTAAGTGAATTAACATAGACTTAATGTCTTTCAGATATGCACAAAACAAAAAATGATCACATAACTGATTCAACAAATTTTGTAGTAAGGTTAGGTCGTACAGATTTCGTAGAAATAAATTTATATATTATTTACAAACACAAGTAGTAATGAAGTGGCAGTGGTTTGTACTATAGAATGTGTAGTAAAAATAGATTAGTCATTGATGAAAACTTGACAGTTTCAGCTAATTGCTGGAAGGGCGCTTTACTCCCTCTCCCAATCAAGGCAAACTAACCCTTGCCAAAAGGACAAACTGCCCACACAATTAAATATTCCCACCGTATCTACTATCATAATGCTACAAATGCAATTTAACAAAAGCAGCATAATGTCACACCACATGACAACTTACAAATGATGGCACGATGCCTTGCCTTGTCTTAGGGTAAATCTATGTATTAACATTTACTTTAGTAAATCTAAAGTAAATGTAATGCTTTACTCAGTTGGGATTGTTTTTTTATTATATTCATGTTGCTTTTGTTTAACTGAATTAGTAAAGGCATTTCTAAAAAAAAAAAGCTGTTGGGGTTGGTTGCATAATGATAAAAGTCCATTTCATTTTCTCCATTAACCTGAGGTGGAACAATTCTTTTAACATTTTTGTTTTTCATTTTCGATCAAGTAAGACTACATAAATAGATTTTCTAGCTTTCAAAATAAAGAATTTTCATTTTTAAATTACAATGTTCAATTAAAATTATTTTCAAATTATATAGTACTGCGTTTGATAGTTTATGATTTTCATTGCTAAAAAACCTAGAAACATAGAACTCATGCTTGTCCTCACCATGGCCAGTAACCATGCTTCTGTATATCAGTTTCTGCAAGTGAATTTGATTGTTACGATTTTTACTTGAACATTGAGTGTTGTTTTTTAATAAATACTAGATGACTGCTCTTGCTTAGGCAGCCTCTTATATGTAACGTGATTACAGTTAATGAATGGAAAACAACGTTGTATTTATTCTAAAAACCAAATTACATCAAGCAAACTGAAACTTACAACTACAATGAAAAACACATTAAAGTTTAACTTCTAATATATACATGCAATACAATATTTACAATTCTAAACGATTTCCTTATATATAATATTTTTGTTTTTAGATTCTGAAATATTTTCCTTATCTAAAAGACTTTTGAAACAATACTCCTGTTGCCTGGCAATGTGAGTGTGACATTGCATTGTTGCTGACTACACATACATGCATTTTTTTGTTTTTAATAATATAGATGTGAATGTCCTGATGTTACAATAGAATTGTTTTATATATGTAATTAATTATAAAAGCAATAAATATAACTCTACTGTAACACCTAGAAATAATTAACTGATGGCCCTGTTGCTTAAAAATGAATCCGAAAGCAATAACTTTGGAAGAAAGTTAGATGTGATAAAATGCTATGACGTGGGCCATGCAATTGTCAGGATTTTGTCCCATTTCTATGTGAAGAAATGATGTAATGTAGTTAATACATTAATTTAAAAAAAAATCTATAAAAAAATTAACTTTCCTGTTAATTTATTTGACTGGAGTGAAGCAAACTCCACTCTAGAAATAAAGCTGAGTAGCAATTCCATGACTTCTATCAATGGTAGCCTTCAATGCTGTGATGTAGATGTGGTTGATGGAAGCCATTGTTCCACTTCTGCTTAATTTATTTCTGGTGGTTAATAAAGATTGTGAAGATTGGATATAAAACTTTAATGTAAAGATATAAAATTTGGAACTATATTGCATAATGCAAATTGAAATAAAAATCTTAAACTTGAAATTGTAGGTAATCTATGAAGTTGATTAGTTTTTAATGTTTAAACTGATTCCATCTTATTGGTCAATCAGGGTCCAGTTGCATTGAGTAACAGATGACTTATTTTTTATTCTTAATATTTCAATAAATAAAATTTTCACACATATTCATTATGTGGGTGACTCAAACTAAGAAAAATGCAATGCTTCTCATCCGATATCCTTTGTAAATCAATTCAGTTAGTGATTTCTTGGAATTTTTAAAGAGCCCAAAATAGACGAAAAATAAAATAAAATTCTTTTGTTCTTGACAAAAGATAAGGAAGAAATGTCCGATTTCTTTGAAAAGCAGGAGGGAGGGATAATAAGATAAAAACAACAAAGACACACACACACAAATAAGGTAAAACATTACACATAAATCTAGGTTTATATATCAAATTCTGTTTTCATCGAATAAATATGAATCAATTTAAATGAACTCAAATTTTCCTTTTGGTTTAATTTTCAGTTCCAAATAAACACAGTGCCTGCTAAAAAAAATGTATTCATCTTCAACATAACATCTATTAAAGTGTGTAGACATTTTTTTTAGCAGACTATGTGCACGCACGCACGCATAAAATCTCTCCTTTTCTGATCTTGTTTGAAATATTTTACATTTTAATGAAGATCTCTTTTGAAAATGTTTACTCTGTCTTGAAGAGTAGTATTCATGAGATAGATGAAACTGATTTTCTTAAAAGTAAGTAATGTTTCTGAACAAACAACATAAGATGGGCAACATGACAATCTCTCTATTGAAGAATATACCGAGAATATTTGTGTAGAATTTTAAACTTCACAATTCTTTTGATTAATGATATCTTTCCGATAAATAGAAACAGGAGTACAACATTAAGGAAGTAGGAATTCTAACTTTTTAAACCAGAAGTTAGCAGCTGTCCTGGAGTGTTTCAAATGTTGAGGAGAAATTTAATTGAGACAGTTTAATTATTGCATTCATAGTTTCATTGAAGAAAATTTTAACATTGATATGATGTGATACAAGTTAGATTATTTTTCATACACATTAGAACTGATTTAATTGGAGTAGTTTTCTGTTTCGTCATTTTATTTGTAACCTTTTGCAAATATTTATAAAATTTTGAGAGGGTATATTTTAAAAAAACAACTTTTAACATTTGTTCTTTATGAAATTTTTTTGAATGCTATTTTTAGCATAATAAAATATATAAGTATTCTTGATTTTGTAAAATGCTTATTCAGTAATATTATCTCTAATTTTATTGATTTATTGTTTTGTAGATTTTACGTGATGAAGAGGCCAGAAAAGATTATGATTACATGCTGGACAATCCAGGTAAACTTATCAAAACCGTAAAATCTTGATTATTTCTACACCATAAATCAAAGTCTCCATTAACCAACTGGTCTCTCTCTCTCTCTCTCTCTGTTTTTTGTTTTTAATTTTTGTTTCTGAAGAACTGAATTTATTGCATATGTACACTGAATAGACAAAACATTAGAGACATGGGTGATGGGAAGTTCACACTGGTACCTCTAGCACAAAGCGGAACGTACCCAAATGCATTTGATAATTAGGCGATGTCTGTGCATTTCAGCAGTGGTATCACAATCAAACATGGGTAAATGTTGCAGCCCTAATGACTTTGATTGTGAACATATTATCACCACAAGACAGATGGATCATTCTATTGCTCAAGCAAGCAAGCAGTGGCAGCCCACACTCCATTGATGACTGGGGTTGCATAGATTGTCCAGATTCATACAGATAGACATAAGGGTAATTGAGCACAGATCATATCCAGTTTCAGTGTTGGAATACCAAGCAGCACCAGTGAGTAAACGGTACGGCACATTCTAGACCAGCGATTCTCAAAGGGTGTGCCATGAGAAAAAAAACAACAAAAAGTATAAAATAGATATTAAATATTTTCAACAATCTTATTTATTAACAAAAATGAAATAAGTAAATTGTAAGTAATATAAATTGGAATGGTTATAATTAATGAGTCAATAATTACATCATCTTTATAATTCAATGAGCAAATGTGACATACAATCAAATATAATTCAAGTGCAGATTTTGCTATTGTTTTTCCCAAGATTCTTTTGTACACAGTAAAGCAGCGAAAAAGTTTGGAGTGTCGTGCAATATTATGAAGAATGTTTACTGTGCTGCCAGATTTTTCCAAATATATGTGTGCTGTGAAGCAATAAAGATTGAGAAGCACTGCTCTAGACTATGGGAGCTGACATCATCTAGTGCTGGGAACATCAAATATGGACCTCTGCAGAGTGGTGCCCAAAACACAAGTCAAATGAATACCATTACCTGCTGCATCAGTCTGATGTATAGATATGTGTGGGGGATCTGTAGCATATTGTCTTGGCCCCATCCTGCCTGGCCAATCTATTCAAGGAGATGGTTTGGGACGTCTTCTCATGGGATACATTATGTCTCATCATATCCGGAGAGCTACTTCAACACTGTGAGCTATCTGACTGACCACCTACACATCTTCAGGCCTTTTCGCATCCTGCAGCCAATGGTGGTGCTTTAGCAAGACAATTCATTGCCTCATTGGACCACTACCTCATAGGCATAGCTCAAAGAACATTCATCTGAGTTTTGGACCATACAGTGGCCCACAAGGTCCCCGTATTTAAACCCTATTAAATATCTCTGGGATGCTGTTGTGCGAGATATCAGATCCATGAATCCAGCACTGAAGTCTAGGGCAGAGTTATGGACAATGGTAGAACAGATGTGGCTGGGACTAAATCTGGCAGCCCTCCAGCATCGGGTGGAGTTGATGCCTTGGCATATTCAAGCTAGAGAAGGACCAACATGCTATTACTTAGGTGTCTCTAATGGTTTGTCTATTCAGTGTAGTTATTTCATTGTGCATTCAATTCTCTTATTATTAAGTTAACGATATTTTATTATCCTTTTGTTTTTGTTTTAAAAGAGTGATTGCATCATTGGAATGTAAGCTAGAAGCTATAAACATAATGAATAAGAATGCTGAAAAATTGAAAGAGTTTGGAGTCGGGGAAATCTGAAAAGATAGGCTATTTATTATTACTGTTATATTATATATTTAAAATTTTAACAACTTTTATTTACTTTGCAAGAAATTGTTAGGAAAAAATGACAATTTTTTAATTTACATTACCCAATGGTAAGACAATGTTTTCTTTTTATTAGATAAAACCTTAATGTTTATTGAAATTTTTGCTTTTCTATTTTTTAAATATTATGCAAACTCTTGATATTTTAATTATGATTATTAATTAAGAAGGCAAAAAAAATTGGTTATTATTTTGGTTTCAAAAACAGCTTATCAGACTGTAGGATATCAGTTTACACTGCTTAAAAAAATATAAAGAATAAATCCCATTTGTACCAGATTGATCTTAATTAACTAATCCATTCAGAGCCATCTACAATAAAGAAACAGTGGACTTTCAAAGCCATATTTGTAGAAACACTTTCCAGAATACAGTGAAACCTCCGAATAGCGGACAGTCATGGGACCGGAAGTTTCGTCCATTATTGGGAGGTGTCCGCTATTGAGGAGGACTATCTTTTTTTTTTCAATTTTTAGCTTATAGCATGTCATTTAATGAAAAATTACGTACAATCTTAAATTTCTACAATTAACATTGCCCTATGAGAAAATATGAACAATTGCATACTGTTTACTATTTTCCTTTTTAAATGAATGCTAATCCATTAGTCTTACTTAATATAATAACAAAATTAATTACAGTATTAATTTTGTCATTATTTTAAGTAAGACAACGGATTAGAAAATTAATTTTATTAACGAAAGTAATCAGTTAACAGAGTTTGACATTTCTTTTTTGCATTGAAAACATGTTTCTCAATATGAATATTTAAATCGTTTAACTTTGCAAGGCCTTCAGAGTCCACTTTGCTTCCAACGCCTTTTCTTGCAATAATGGCCCAATAATGGGAATGTTTTTTGCTCGTGCAGCACAAAACTAATCGAAGACAACAGAGTCGATCGCACTTGTCTCCGTTTCCGAACTTTGATGTGTTTGGAGTTTTTGTTGGAGTTTGTGATCCATAATTTCAAAATTTCCTCTGGACGCTACGTATTACTGTAGCCTGATTCTATTGCTTTTGAAAAGCAACACAAGATCGTTCATTTTCTGTAGAATGTTGTCCGTTATTGGGAGTGTCCGCTAATCGGAGGTCAATACATGGAAACGTCTATATTAAGGGACTGGGGATTGCAAAATTGTCCGCTATTGGGGAGTGTCCGTTAGTGGAGGTTTCACTGTAATAATAGAGAGAATTGGCATTGCAAATGAGAAGCAAAAGTTGTATGAACTGTATATGTGTGAATTTCAAAATTATAATAAGTTAAAATGCAACAAGCAAATGTGATGGCACCAGTTTTCCTTAGTGATTTTTTTTTTTAGTTAGTTTTTGATGTTTCACAGTCTCATGCACTGAGAAGTTTCCTGCCAAGTTGGGCTGTGTTTTGCACACTGGAAATAAATCAGAATAAGAATGATTTTAATACGATTCACCATTTGAAATTCTAATTGCATTGTTCAATCCTTAGAATTAGACTTTGAGACAATGTAGTGACATAGGCTTTTGTTTTTAAAAAAAATCTTGATCCAACTTAAGATGATTAGAGGTTAAATTGAAATTATATAGAAACATTTTTGAATATTAGTTGTACTTATTATTTTGTTTAATGAATATTAAGGTACACCTTTATTCATGACTTTTTTTAAAAATATATATATATAGATTATGTATATCAACATTACTACCACTATTACCGGAGGCGAATGGCACCCAAAGTGGACGTGCGAATTGTTATTGTTGTTACTATCACAGTTATCTCTGTCGTTCAGGTAAGATGGAATGTAATCAAAATCTGCTATCTAAAATTTTGTTGACTGACTACTTAAAAGTACATTTAAATAACAGAAGTTAAAAAAACAAACAAACCTGCTATTCATCTGTAAAAGGTTGTTGCCAAAAATATTTAAGAAAATGAGACTGAAAGCAAATGAATTTACACTGGTCTAATAATATTTTAACAGTGACTTTGTGAGATGATGTTACTTTATTAACAGTAAGTTTGAATCCCACAATCTGTCGCCATAAAAATGAAAAAGAAAAGAAGGAAGACAAAATTATGGTTTGTTTGCTAACTTTTTAAAAACACCCCCCCCCCCCCCCCCAGTAAAATGCAAAACCTAAGTTGGTCAAAACAGCGAAAAGTTGAAACTTACCATCAATCGTTTTTCAGCGTTGCTACAAAAATACTGACTTACTGTGGTTATGAAAATTGTTTAATGATAGCTTTTGACCTTACAAGCTTATAATTAAAATTAGTTGAAGCTTACATAAGAAACGTTCTTCGGCCATTAAATTTCTAAAGTACGAATTTCTTTTAGTTACACCGGCCCCAAGGCAGAATGTTTTTTATCTTTCTGCAACAGTTGATGCTAAGACGAAAAACTTTCTGCGGGTGTGGGCGTTAACAGGGTATTTTTCGGTTATGCCTCCCAAAAAATGTTCATTCTATAAAATATCTTTTTGCAGCCCTCATTTTCGTTCTGAGACAATGTCGTGCCGTCGCTTGATGTTCTGCTCTGGGGTACAGTGGTAATCACTCTATAGCAACAATGTTTGCAGGTGTTTTGGTCTTTCTCCTTCTCGGCTCTAATATGTAACAAAAATCAGTAAGATGGCCTCAACCGACTCCTAAATTTTCAGCTTTCTAGAATAAATAGTCTTTTTTTAATTATTTTGATTACTAATGGGCATACTTATTTTGACTAAAAAATTGTATTCTTATTCTTATTATTATTATCATATGCAGTGTATGTCAATTACTATTATAAATATTAGATCAAAACTATAGAATCTTCTGATAGCCATTCTTATCATATGAATATAAAAACAGAAAGACAGCCACCAAATCTTAGGTATGAATTTGAAAATTATTGTTGAGCCCATTGCCACATTATGGCACCTGAAAGAAGGTTGATGGTTTTACAGATGTTTGTCTTGTAATAGAACTTAAAATAAAGAGTTAGATTTTGGATCTAACATGATAATCTTTGTAAATGAAATCTGTTTTCTGAATATGAACTGTACTTATTAATTGAAATTAATATATTCCAATTTGAGGTTCTCTAAAAATTTGGGCCAGACTTGCTTAATACCAAACAGGGTTTAAATCTAGGGCTAAGAAAAAAAAAAATAAAGTAATAAATTTGATCATATCCCTAATTTTGTAGTATGCATGCTTCAGTCAGTGTTGTTATTTTACTAATATTAATTAATTAATCATGTACAAATTAAGTTTTGAGACATAATCCCATGATGAATGGGGTTGCAGTTTTTATGTATTTGACAATCTTCATCTAGTCCTGTCTCATTTTCATTAGAATGAAATATTCTATTCACTCCAAAATTACTGTAATCTCTCTTCAACTCTTTAAAAATTCAGCTTTTTCATTCATATTTAATAACATGTTTAAGTTTAATATCACCTTTTTCTTAATTGTTTCTAACTGAATTTTCATTTGTGTCTTCCTCATATAGTACCTTAACGCATGGCAAAGATATCGGAATATAATAGCATACCTGTCATCAGTTCCCAAGTACCGGAACAAGGTAAGTCTCATTGAAACAAATGAAAATAGTTTTATATTTAATATTGGATCTTAGCAAATTGCTGATATTCAGGGTTTCTCAAAAAAGAATTTAATATAAAAAATTTTTACAGACAGTAATTAATTTAAAATTCATTATTTTGTTGTTACTTGACAGTGTTATTTTAGCAATATATTTCTTACTACTGAAAAATTTCTAACATTAAGTTAGGATGTTATAATTTACATATATTGCACACCTAGACAATAAAACTGCTTCCACAGTAGATTGTGTGAATACTTCTATTTGTTGCTTCAAAATGTATTAGAGGAAGGGACACAGATATTCCAATTTTTATAAGCCTAATTTTCTTTAGATGGAAAAGATAACATGTTATTATAGTTGGGACAAAATAAGAAGATATGATAAAAACAGGAATAGGGGGATCCTTTAGGTATTCCTGGAAATACTGAACGCAGACAGTATCAAAAAATATGGCGGCATTGGAAGAACAAGTGTGTGTTAGTAAGAAAGGTCTGACCTTACACAGCCAATCCAGAGGTATAATTTGGAATGTTTTTCAATATTTTAAGAGTGAGGGCGATGGAATGTCTATTAATGAATTAATAAAAAAAACTGCTATTGCAACAAATTTGTCAATTTCAACGGTTTGCAGAGTTGTCAACGAGGGAAAAACGAAACACGATGGCGGGATTTCATTTTCAACGCCAGGAAAAAGAAGACCACATCCTAAGCCAATTTCGGAGTTAGATGAATTTGATTTATCTGTTGTCAGAGCCACGGTGAGTGAAATTTTTCAAGAGAATGATTATCCAACAATTAGTAAAATTCTTTCAAAATTACAATCGAAAATTGGATTCTCGGGAGGCAAAACATCATTATGAACAATTCTTTGTGTGAAACTAGGAATGAAGTATGGAAGAATTGACATGAGGCAATTTTTCATCAAAAAGCCTGATATTGTAGCTCATCGACACAGATATTTAAGGCAATTCAACCAGGTACGTTCCGAAGGGAAAACAGTTATTTATCTGATTCCAGTGACGACAGTGATTTCGATGAAAGCTTTGAACCTCTTTCAGATTAACCTCTGTATTGGCTGTTTTTAGAATTCACAGAAATAATGAAAAGGCCCTTTTCAGGGCCACTAAATATGCGGAAGAGACCAATTTGTTTTTTTCAATTTAACACTAAAAAAAGGTGAAATAAATACTTAATTACTGAAATAATAAATAAATTTAAAAATAAAAAATAGAATTAAAACACAACTAATATCTTATAAATAATATAAATTTAATAATAAGATGTTGGTAATATAAAAATATTAATAACAATAAAATAATACAAAAATAATGTATAGACAGTTTAAAGATACAAGATTAAAAAAAAAAAAATTTGATTCTTCTTGACATCAGAAATATTGGATTTAGTTGCAACATTGTGCGACAGATGGCGCTATACTTAGGAGCATGCTTGGAAGTTGTAATTGATAACCTACGAATATCTTCTTATTTTGTCCCAACCATAATAAATTTATAATTTCCTGAATAAAATAATTACCTGTGCTCACATAAATTTTCATTGAATATATCAAAAATATGTAATACAGTCAAACCCCGCTATAGTGAATACGGCTTATAATGAACTCCCGGATATAATGAACGAAATGTTTGGTCCCTTGCCGTGCAATGCACGTATAACGGAACTTCCGGATATAGTGAACCGAAATTTTGGTCCCTTGAAGTTCACTATAGCAGGGTTTGACTGTATTTTTTTTTTTTATTGCTCAGCATTTTTTAAAGTAAACAAATTTAAATTAATTTTTAATAAAATTTTTTTCAGATTTTTTAAAAAAATTATATGTTTAGATATGCTAACATTTTATCATTGTTTTTATAAAAAATATTGAAATAAAAAAATAGTTATTTACTGCAAATGATTATAAGTTCAAAAAGTATTAAGTAACAAATCATTTTAATAATTTTATAAATTAACAGCCTTGAAAAACAATATGGGACTTCTAACTGGTAGTTTAGGAATCCTGTTTTTAAGCTGAGCAATTTCTTGGGATAACAGAGGTACAAGCTCTCAAAGCAGCATAACAATTGGACAAAGTTAAATTGTTGGGCTGGTCCAATAATAATTGCCCATCCTTAATCTTGGAGAAGATGCCCATTGTTACACTATAGTCATTACAAAAAACAACTTTAAGGTACTGACTCAAGCAAATGCAGGCGACTGCAAACCTTTTATTTCTTTTATATATTTCTTTTTCCAATGCACCTGAAATTCTGAAAATTTAAAAATAAACTTACGAAGCATCTGGAATTTATATTTTCTTGTTTTAATTTTCAAAATATTCTGCAATTAATTAAATTAAAACTCAAAAACAGTCAATTTTTGGGGTGTTTTTGAGTAATTACAAGGTATTTTCAACTTAAAAAAAATTTGACAAAAACCTTAAATGATAAAAAAAAAAATTAAAATAATGTTTTGTATTTAAAAATATACAATATTTGTATTTATTATTAGTGCAATATTAATTTTTAAAAAATTATTTTAATCACAATTTTTTTTTTTAAATAACTGTTACTCTAATAATAATTATTTTAAATAATAACCATTATTTTTACAAATTCCTCATTTCAGGTTTTTGTCAAATGTTTTTGAGTTGAAAATACCGAGTAATACCTCGTAAATATCCAAAAATTTGACTGATTTTGAGTTTCTATTTAATTTATTGCAGAATATTTTGAAAATTAAAAACAAGAAAATATAAATCCCAGATGCTTCACAAATTTATATTTAAATTTTCAGAATTTTAGATGCATTGGAAAAAGAAATATATAAAAGAAATAAAAGGTTTGCAGTCACCTGCATTTGATTGAGTCAGGACCTTAATAGCACACAATATATAAGAAGAAGAAACATCTATGGCAATAATAGATTTCTAGGTCAAATGGAATAAGAAACATAAATGAATTTGGTTTAAAGATAACGTTTATTTTATTTATATTCATCATTTTTTTATTTTTGTTTCTTAACAGGCTCTTGATTTAGCCAAGACGGAAGGCTATCTGGATTCTGTGGATAAGAAAAAAAAGAAGCGATCCAAAGTGAGTGGTTTGAAAAATTTCAATATTTGAAGTTTTTAGTGATTTTTTTTTTTTACTTATTATAAAGTATGTATGAATGATATAATTTCTTGTAGAAGTTTAGCATTCATAAACATTTATTAACCATGGCTTACTGTTTCTAATTGTTAATAACATTTTTGCAATTTGCTTTGAACAAAGTTAATTTTATTTTTTATACATATTTTTTTTCCTTATATTCTAAACTTTTTATTATAGTAATAAAAATGTTATCTGCTCTTCTAGCAAATACTTTTAACTATTTTTTTTTTAATACTTATGAATTTAGGAGGAACTGAAAGATATAGAAAATGCAGCTATTAAGAGAGTTCTAGAAGAAAATATGGATATCAGGTAAATCCATTGAAAAATTCATCACATTTTTGGGTAGATATGTATATTCACCATAGTCAGTTGCTTAGAAGATCCCTTTTATCCTGCATGTATTTAACTAAACAAAGATGGGGGAGTCAAATATAGGCTTTATCCAGTAAATGATTTGTAAAGTCATTTGATACTTACATTATAATATATTCCATTATATAAAATAATAATAATTATATATACACTATACGGCCATTAATCACCGGACCCACCCTGGGTATTAAGTGGGATCATCCGTACACGTCATACCTTTATAAAATAACCTTGAACGTTAAGTTGACATGCATTGCATACAGCCATCAGTTAGAATGCACGACGCAAGCTCAGTGATGATGAATGGAGCATGCCTACAAGTTTGGTCATTCTATTCACGAGATTTCAGACAGGTTCCAGATACCCTGTGCAACAGTCGGTGAAATGGAAACAAGAGGAAGTTATAACATGCCAATCCTGATCCGGTAAGCCAAAAAAATTGACAGATCGGGACCGCTGAAGCCTCTGACATGTGTTAAGGTCCAACCGTAAGGCTTCATACAAACCGTGGCCAAAGACTTTCGATCGGCATCGGGAAGTGATGTAAGTAATTGTACCATCTGCTGGTTGCAATAGGATTCCATGGTCGAGCTGCAGCCCTGAAGGGTTGCATGGAATGCCGCCCGTCTTTACGGTGGTGCAAAGCATGTCACCATTGGACTCTAGAACAATGAAAGAGCATGACGTGGAGTGACTAATCATGCTACAAGTTGTGGTGATCCGATGGACGTGTGTGGGTGTGGCTATTGGCGAGCATTACTAACAGGACTGTATTTTTCCCACTATGAAGTTTGGAAGAGATGGAATCATGGTATGGTCTTCGTCTACTGGTTTTAGTGTCTGGATCCATTAATGCCAAGACCTGTGAAGCAATTTTGGACAATTCAGTGCCACCCACTTTGTGGTAATGATTTGGAACTTGGCACATTTCATTTTCAGCTAGACATTGCACCCATCCTTAAAAGCAAAGGCTATAGCTGAGTGGTTTGATGACATGGGAGTGGATGTCTTCCTCAATTAGTGGAAAGTCTTCCTCGAAGGAACATGTGGCTGTGACATGTGGCGAAAGGCAGACCCACATCATATTGATACAATACCAGATCCTGGTGCTAGGGGTGTTCAGGGATTAATGACCATGTAGTGTATATGCCCTAGGCAAAAAAGGACCCAATGCAGCTATATTACTACTTTTATACATCCATCGACATGTATAGATTTTTTGGTTAGGAAGGGGAAATTACAAGTTTGACTTTCCAATTTATAAAAAAAAAAAAAAAATTCTTCTTCCTGTAGTTAAAAGTTGTTTTTTTTTTTTTTTTAAATGTAATCCGTATGGTTTACATACATGCTTGATAGGATTGCTTCAATAAAACATTATTAGTTTGTATTCCCTTAATATTCAGATGACAGAAAAAAAAAGAGCTCCCCCCCCCCCAAAAAAAAATACAGAAACTATAGTTTTAAGTCATTTAATTTACATACGAGGGTTGGACCATGTTTAATTCTTAACGAATTTTCTGATATGAAAAGTTAAGAAAAGCTGCGATTCCACCATCTGTTGTGCTCTAGTTTTCTGCCCTGCATTCGATGAATGGCCCTACATCGTAGTTTCCATTGGAGGAGACTGAGCTGCAGTGTGGCAAGGGAATCTTGTCCTACTCCTCCCGACAGGCTTTCCATAAACCAGCCACAGAGCGAGGTCGTCGGTTTCTTAATGCCAGTTTCAACAGACCAAAGCCACAGTAGTCCGTAGGGAAAGAGTTAGGTGATTTCACTGGAATCGAACTGAACAGAATTGAACCAATTCCTGTTTCGCTGGTCATTCGTGATAGGTAGGACCTTGTTGTTCGGGCAGTATGACTCGATGCGTTGTCCTGATGGATCCGTACTTCAGACGATGCAGTACTGTACAGTGCTGGAATGTCGCTGAGGTACAATGGTTGTAAGATGTTTTCCTGATAATACGTGGCATTAACCTTTGCCTTTCCATTAATTTTTCACAAAGGCAACTTCCCCCGATAGCTGTAATCAGTTACGATTATGAAGCCATTTGAAAACTTTTCCTTACATTAACAGAACCATTCTGAACGACCTTAAATCACAATGACAATAAAAAATTGCACATGTACCAAATTCTTCAATGATCTTCTTTCTTTCCATCTCAAATATGAAAAACTCTTCAACATATCACACTAGTATTTAAAAGGTTTATTAAATATTGAAGACAAATTTTCAGGAATTCTACACATTCCCTTTATCAAGCCATGAAGCAAAAATTAGAGTAAATTAACAAACAAAAACGGATAGAATAACATAAAATTCAAAGGCATGAAACATCAACAAATTCAATTGTTTAACACAAAACTCACAATAACTACTTCATAGTAAACTTCTTTAATCGATATTTCAACTTCCTGAGCGGAAGTTTTCTTCAGGAAAAATTACAGTAAAAGTAGAGAAAACCCTCAGATTTTCTTCTCCACTTTAAAAAACAGAATTCAAATATTAACAATCATGAAATCACTCATTACAAATCTTTCTTGAACAACAAATCTGTTAAACCACATACAATCCTCCCTTAACAATAAAAACTTTTACACTTATTGCAATTTTACTTACAGTTTCAATTATAACAATTATTGAGAAAATTGTCAAAAATAATGAAGTTTTGAAACAAAAATTGAAATTATAATAATTATAACAATTTTCTCCCTACAGATGCTCTTCATACAACTTTTGACTGTTTGTATTATGTTCGGCGATGTGTCGAGGCAACAGCCTATGAACATTTGCTTTGTAGTGCTTCTTTAGATGCAGATTCCTATGAATTATGCGTGTTACAGTTGTTTTGGAAACTCCCGTTCGTTGTGCAAGACTTCTATGGGTGCTGGAGTTTTCTTTCATAATGTTTTATTTAACCTTACAAACAACAGCTGTAGTGGCTGTTGGATGTGGATTGCGGCCCTCGGGTTTCTTCCTCACTTCACTAACAGCCTTCAACGTGACTCAGCAATAATTCGATTAATAATGGACTTGGAAGTTTTAAAATTTCGTTGTTTACAAATTTCAATTATTCTGGAATAAGAAATTTCACATCGGAAAGGGCTACGACATACCCTTCCCACCCAATAGGTACTCATGAAGCCATTCGTACACACAACACTAATGTACATATGTTAACACTGACTGCACTCACTCAGCAACAAAAACAATAGGATTTCCGGTTCAATTAACATGCGCATAACAATGCGCTGTTGAAAACGTTCTTATAAACGTGGTCCAACCCTCCGTATAATCAAGATATTAATTATTTGTTCTAGAAGACTGAAAATTTAATAATTTCTTTAAAATCTTAAAAGAAAGATCCAATTAATTTTTTTATATATAGAAACTGGCCTCCATAGTTTTTGTCCCCCAGTTCCTTACTTATGTAAATACAGTATTGATAAATGCATTTTTAAAAGCAGTCATCAACATCATATCTCAGAAAATAGATTTCTCTTCTCAGGAAAGTTGTTAATATTCTTACCCTCACTAGAATCTTGAAAGTTCATTTAAACTCATGTTTATCATCTTCCTCAAATTGTCATTCTACATATTTTGGTAATTGGCAAATGATGTTTATCATTCGTGTTGTTCTTAATTTATCTTTGGTCATTAAATAATTACTATTTCCTTTTTTGATCAACTGTTTTTGGAACTTAACCATGTGCTTATTCAAAAATTAGAAAGTCTGCTTATTCATACTGTTTTGATTATATCAATACAAATAATTGTATAGCTTAAGTAATTAAGGTAGCGTATTATTAAATTTTCTCAAACTCTATACATATGTTTCAGTATTTTACCATAACATCATTTTCCTTGAAAAACATCTTAATTATCCTTAACAACAAGAAACTTCTTCAGATTATATAGGAGGAAAAGAAAAGCTTTCTCCTTCCTCTTAAGACTCCATAATTCATCATGAATACAAATTTGAAATTTAAATTTACAATAATAATATAATAACAGACCTCGTACTTAATTAATACAAATTATTATTTTGTTCACTAATAAAAAACAAGAAAGATTCCTCTCTTAATGTTTGTTCAAATCACATAATCTTAGATCAATCTATGAGGTCACAATAATTTCCTTTATTTAAATTTAAAACTACACAAACTTTGTTCAAATTAAGATGCCACAATTATTTTCTTTTGTTTTCCATGTTTTTTTTTTTTTTATATATATATCCAAAAGCTGCTTCACTAACTTTTAGAATTTTATCTTTATTCACACATATTTGAGAATTAATCATACATGATTCTGCCATCAGCCTGTTCTCCTCCTCTTTGAATTTTGCAAACTATATCTACCTGAGGATCTCGATTATGCTTCATGTTTGCACAATGATCTGCCCAAACTGATATGTTCCTGTTATTGTATTTAAAGGCTCTTACATGTTCTGCTACTCTTTCCTTCAAGGTTCTACCTGCACTACCGTAGTATATTTCCCCACAGTCTCTGAACTCTAGCTTATACACTACACCCATTTTATTCATTACATCTTCATCTTGGATTTTGTTTTTCTTAATCAATCTATTTGCTTTGTAAGATACCAACCTAATTTTATTCTCATCACATATATATCCCTCACTGCTTTGCTTACTTTCATTTTTATTTTTAAATCCTAGATGAAGATATAATGAATCAAATGGGTGTAGTGTATAAGCTCGAGTGCAGAGACTGCGGGGGAATATACTATAGTGGTACAGGGAGAACCTTGAAGGAAAGAGTATGTAAGACGCATGTGAGAGCCTTTAAATATGAGGAATATATCAGTTTAGGCAGACTATTGTGCAAAAATGAAGCACAATCCAGATCATCATGTGGATATAGTTTGTAAAATTCAAGAAGAGAAGGACAGGCTGATGGTAGAATCATGTATGATTAATTTTCAACCATATATGAATAAAGAAAAAATTCTAAAAGTTAGTGAAGCAGCTTTTGGATATATAAAAAAAAACACATGGAAAACAAAAAGAAAATAATTGTGGTATTTTAATTTGAACAAAGTTTGTGTAGTTTTAAATTTAAATAAAGGAAATTATAGTGACCTCATAGATTGAACTAAGATTGTAAATTTGTGTAATTTGAACAAACATTAAGAGAGGAATCAATGTGTGCTGTTATTTATTATTGAACAAAGTTTTAAGTTAATTAATCGTTATATTGGTAAAATTAAATTTGAACAAAGCTGTATTAATGAAGCACAATGTCAGTAATTATATTATTATTATTGTGAATTTAAGTTTCAAATTTGTATTCATAATGAATTATGGAGTCTTAGAGGAAGGAGAAAGCTTTTCTTTTCCTCATGTATAACCTGAAGAAGTTTCTTGTTAAAAGAAATGAAAAATTGATAGGCTTAATAAAGATATTTTTCAAGGAAAATGATGTTCTGGTATAATATATTATTAATTTTAACTAATTATTATGAATTAGAATTACTGATACTTTTTATTATTTGTAATTTAGGGGTGGATATGCAAGACCTAGTCCTTTTGATGTTCTCTGGATCCAGATTATTTTCTTACCTTATAATTTATTCCTTTATATAAAATGGCACGTGAGATGGATCTGGAAATTTACTTTAATGGGTGAAGAATATGGCAGAGAAGAACAGTTATATCTTATTAAGCGCTACTTAAATTCTTCACAAACACATTGGGATGTAAGTATCATTAAAAGATTATAAATAAAATCATGATTGTATTTCAACTGAGTTTAACGTTATTGATATTTCTCATATGAAAGGTTCTGGATGTCTAGAGTTACAAGAGCAAAGTAACTAGGAATTTTGTTGATCAAATGTAAACAATGCTAAAGTTGGCACGGTATTAGAAATCTTGATACATTGTCATTGAGAAATTTAATTGTATGAATTTCTGTATTTCATGCATTAATCAGGAATTAATTTTACAGTTTATTTTTAGTTACTTTGGTAATAACATAGGAAATACTTCAAACACACCATAGTTTTAAAAAATAATTGTATTTAAAATTATTAAAACATAATAAAAGTATACAATACATGTTGTAAGGGATCCATGAAAAGTTTCGGAGGTGTCAAGACCTACATCAGCAAGATTAATGGATCTTGCTGATGATGGAGGTCTTGACGTCTCCGAAACTTTTCATGGATCCCTTACAACATGTATTGTATACTTTTATTATGTTTTAATAATTTTAAATACAATTATTATTTAAAACTATGGTGTGTTTGAAGTATTTCCTATGTTATCATCATAACAAACCACACACGTAAAATATATACTTTCTAGTTACTTTGGTAAGTATTATTTAAATTCATTCTTTTAATTTCAGGCTATTGATGCTGAAGAAAAAGAAAGTTATCTTGAAATGAAATTGTGGATCAAAGAAAATTTTGAAGTAAGTATAAGAGCTATGTAAATTTTATTAGGTTTGATGTTTCACATTTACACTGATTTTGATTGAAGGTACTTTTTTTTTTTATATAAACATCATAAATTACATCTAACTTGTGTGATAATAGTTGAGATAAACCTTTTAAAATTGCAATAACTTTTTAAAAATCTTAAAGTATTTCTGATATTGAGTAATGCTTTCTAATATGAATAATAGTTATTTTATTACAAATTTCTATTTAACTGATAGTTTTTTGGGAAAACAAAATTACTTATTTTGGCTTTAAAAGAGCAGAATGAATAATTCTGTAGAGAATGAAAGGATAGAAGCTAATCAGTTTTTCCCCTTCATAAAGAAACATTAAAGATTTAAGAAAAATTACGACAGGATTTATTTTATATGGTAGAGCCCCGATTATCCGCAGAATTGGGTGGCAAGGGTACCGGGATAGTTAAAATCGCGGATAACCCGAAAAAAGACTAAAAATGAGGTGTAAACACGAAAAAAAATATTTCAGCATAAAAACTACGTTTTATCATACAAAAAACATAATATGCAAAACTTTTAAAATATGTTCAGTACATCAGAAACCTTTCTGCAGAGCAAGAGCCTGCCACTCATCCACAAATTCCGAGAAGGCCTATAGGATTACGATGCACAATAAACCTGTCAGTAATTTTTGACCTTCGCACTGTAGGGCCTATTGTATTTTCCCTGTTGTTGGCTTGGATTAAAATTGGTTTTTTTAAGGTTCGTTATTAAAAAAATTTTGGGCGGCACTTGTGGATAATCGAGGCTCTACTGTAATCGATTTTTCAAGAATTGAAAGGAACTTTGAAAAAAAAAAAAAACACTTTTGTACTTGAAAAGCTTTTGGAAAAATATAACAAATGGAGAAAATTGATGAAATGTATTAATTCGAAAACAAATGATGATGTCATTATTCTGCTATTCAGTGCTAGGAATATAGAAAGTTCAGAAAAACAGGCAAACAACAATAGGCTTACAGTTCAATCTAATGATATTTGGTGCTTTGAAGTTCTCTAACAAACTGCTACACATGTGCTTCATGTTTCAACTCCACTTGAGAAAAACATTGAAGTACTGGAGTACATGCTAAAACAATTAAGAAAAAAAATGTGCTATTGTAAAATGCCACATACTAAATTTAGAAACCCAACCTTTATGACACTAGCTGAATTTATAAAAGGCTATAAATTCAATCTTTTAAACAATGCATGATGCTACAAAATAGCATAAATACTTCAGTGATTGTGCAGCATTCTATGGCATCAACAACAATCCAGTCACAATATAAATCTTTTCTATATCATGAGGGGTGCTTCAAAATAAGTGTATTTATTTAATTATTTATTTATTTTTTAGGAATGGAAAAAAGAAAAAGAAGATGAAAGGAAAGCAAAACTAGCTGAAAATGCCAAATACAAAAGTTACAGACGCTTTATGCGAAACCATGGCCCTGGACAAATAACCTTTGAAGATTAATGCTCATAGTTTTGAAAACATGTTTTTTAATTAATTCAAATACAATTTCCTATTGATTTGGCAAGTGACTTAAAAAAAAAATTGTATTTATTTAAATGGGAAATTAAACACATTCAGTATGAAGAATTTTGTCATTATTTTTAAAAAATTGCTTTTGAGAGTTACTTACAACTATAACTTAAGATGATAAATAAATCAAGTTTATTTATTTGTTCCTTTCATAGCGAAAACAACTTCTATAATAGTCGTATCTTATCAGACCTGTGTTATTGCTGGTTTACGGGAGGGAAATAATGCAATTTGATTTGTCAGAAATGCATTGGTCGATACTTTTGTCAACAGGATTTAAGTTTATACAGTATACTCTCGATATCTTGAAAACCTTGATATGTCGAAAAATTATTTTTCCCCTTGATATTACATATTCATCTAATGTTAATTTTAATTCTTATGTCGAAGAGGTTTCACTCAAAACCATGTTATGTCAAATATTTTTCGAAGTAAAAAATGAATTTTTCCGGGAAAATCGCCGTTCAGTTGTGTTGAAGCAAAAAGAAATTCTAGCAATATAAGTTCATTGTATTTTACTAATTCTTTTCAATTTAATGTAATTATTTTCAACTACTTTTAAAAATTAAAATTATCATTGCTGTATTTAGACTTATTGTTAACTATCATTCCACATTTATACTTATTCTCATCTATCAAGACTCTCATTTTTAAAATATTATTCCATATCTTGTGTTTTTATGTTTTGGTTATGACCTTGCTATCTCGAATTTTTTTTAGCGTCCCTTTGACTTCGAGATATCGAGAGTCTACTGTACCTTGCATTTCTGCTGTTTAATCCAAGCAGTTATGATGTACAATGACAACAACGGAATATTCAGTGGTTAAGAGTTGAAAGGAATCTTTAAATTGGGTACAGTATAAAGGCAAATGTGATTATTGATGTGAGGTAATTTTTTAGATGTGAATACCTTAGATAATGCGATGATGACGATTTATTATTTCAGTCACTCCCAATTCCAGTGATATGGAAATATAAACTTGTCAGCTATTGTTCACAGCCCTATTAGTTTCATTTCGTGGTGCTGTGCATTATAAAATTATAATACAAATTTGGCATGCTATTTTTGTTCTGGTAAGAGTATATTATGCTGTAAATTTTGTGAACGAGTTAAAAAAAAGTATAGGTATAGGATTAAGATCAGAAATGTATTCATGCAGTAAGGATAAAGAAATGGTGAAACAGGTTTTAAGTGTTTGTGAATGTCGACAGTGAAAGGGTAACAGACGTAAAATGTTGTTTCAATAAAAAACATATTTTCCTTGAAAATTAATGTTAAGAATAATGATACCAATTAATTTAAAAGACTATTAGATATGCATAATATTTTAGTTTAATTGTGTAACTTAAAGTTAAGATGGTATTAACTTCCTTTAGATGAAAATTAGTCTGAAACAAACTTCAGTTAATGCAAGTCCATAAACTGAAGCCGGTACACCTGGTTCAATTTATGGACTCACAGAATTAGCAGTACACATAAAAGAGATGTTATTTAAACTTCAGTTAATATTTTGTAAAAAAACGGCTTAAAAAACCCACACACACAATGTAAATCTTATTATACATTTTTAAATGCATTATATTAAAATAAATCCGGACAGCAGCTGTGGTCTTCCTTAACTATTATAAGTGGAAATATGTCTCTCTTTTTTTTCTTTCCTGCAGGCTTTAAGTAGATAAATTTATATAAAAGAATCTGACTAAAAATACACTTTCGTGCAACTAAATCGACTCGCCCCTTCAGAGCGCACAAAAAGGCGTATGTTTTTTTTAAATGGCTTAACCGATTTTCAAAAAACTTTTTTTTTTTTGAAAGCCTAATGTTTTTACTTTACAGTGACACCATTATCATTAAAATCTGTACCATATTTTCCAAATGAATGTGATCTGAACGTAAGCGTAGTAAAATGCAGTCTGAACGGAAACCAGGAGTTGTGCGCCTCACTCCCCTATAAAATCCTACGTGGACCTATATTTCTTATCAGTGGCTTATCAGACGTTCATCTGTACACATCTCTGCAAGTTTAATTCATTGTTTTCACAAACCCATGGATACTACGCCAGAAGACGCCGTACAAGTTGTTGCAAGCAGGCCACAGTCAACGAGAAGTCGCTTGTCAACTAAACTTGAGCCAATCTGCTGTCTCAAGAGTATTCAGAAGGTTTGAGGAAACTGGTACCTTCACTTGGAGATCACATACTGGACGGCGCCGATGCACATCTGAGAGGGACGATCGCTTTCTCGTTTCAACTTCACTGCGAAATCGCCATCTCATGGGTGTCGATCTGCAACAGGAGCTGAGACAAGTTCGTGGAGTAGCTGTTAGTCAATGGACAGTCAGAAGACGCTTGAAGGAAGCCAGCCTCACTCCAAGACGGCCCGCTAGAGGCCCAAAATTGACCGTAAGTCACCGCACAGCACGACTCGAATTTGCTCGGGAACACGTCAATTGGAGCATCAAGCAATGGGGTCCGTCCTATTCACTTTTGAAAGCAGAATGTCTCCATAGTAATGATAGGAGAGGCCGAGTCTAATGGGGTCCAGGAGAGCGATTTTCACAGTGCTGTTTTGCTGAAACAGTCTCGTACGGCGACGGTTCCTGCATGATGTGGGCTGGCATATCCCTTGAGGGAAAAACAGATCTTGTTTTCATACCTGCTGGAGGCTGGAGGGGGTCTGACTGCTCGATGATACATTCAGGACATTCTCCTGGCTCATGTTGTGCCCTACGCAGGATATATCGGGGAAGACTTCATGTTGGTGCATGACAATGCCCGATATCATTCAGCACGTACCACTCGGCAATTTATGGAGGAGGTTGGTCTCGAGACGATGGAGTGGCCAGCCCTCAGTCCTGACATGAATCCGATTGAGCATTTGGGGGACGAGCTCAAACGGAGGGTCCGAGCCAGAAATCCGGCATTGTCTAATATCAACGAGCTCAAGATTGCGCTGGAGGAGGAGTGGAATGGGATCCCCCAAGACCTTAATAGGGTCTACGAGGAACCGCATGCAAGCCGTCATACAGGCAAGGGGAGGCAATACCAAGCATTGATTAATAAAAGTTTCCTTGTTTTCCTTGAATTTTTTGTTGTAATTTAATTTTTAGTATCCACAATTTTTTTTCCTAAGCATGCATTTCGCTTGCGTTTTCATTCAAAATGCATTATAAAACAAAATATTGTACAGATTTTAATGATAATGGTGTCATTGTAAAGTAAAAACATTAGGCTTTCAAAAACAAAATGTTTTTTGAAAATCGGTTAAGCCATTTAAAAAACATACGCCTTTTTGTGCGCTCTGAAGGAGTGAGTCGATTTAGTTGCACACGAGTGTATATCGTATCTGATGTCTTCAAAGGTAATGTCTGCTTCATCCCCTGAGAAATCATAACGTCCTTGATGTGAACTGACTTCAAATGCTGCAATCCTGCAGCTTCAAGTTACTTCTGTAGTGATTCTGGCCACTACCTGATGTCGTCCTCTCCTTTTCTTTGATTGAAAAACACAAAAACCATTAAATTTCTTTTATGTAAATTATATATTGCCCAGATAATATCGAAAACTCGGAAAAAAACAGTGTTAGACATCCTGCTGATGATGGCAGGAAGACTACAACTATCCCAACTTAAATTATTGCAATGTATTTTAGATATAAAGATTTTACTTAGATCATGTGTGATTTTTATAAACCATTTTCTTATTAATAGTTTTATATAAGTTAAAGGTTAAATATTAAAGGAAAAGATGATGGAAAACTATTTTTTTAACAGCAAAAAAGTTTTAATTTTACAGTTTCTAAACACACAGTAATCATATATAATGAAACTCCTAATCTTATAATTTCTAAATAAAAAAATTAATTCTTTGCAATATATTTTGGGAATTCTTTTATGAAATTTTAATTTTTTGTTTCTGCATTTGGAAGCATATAGATATGTTCTATGGAGCCATTTATATTTAAGTTTAAAAACTATATCCTTCATTCTCTTCTACTGAAACTTGAAATTATAGAGTATATTTCTAAAGCAGAATGAGAATTATTATTATTATTTTTTAAATCTTATTGAGCAATTTTGTTTGCAATCGTTGATCATCATAGCCTACTTACTGACCAGTTTCCATTAAAAACTACCATTTAATTTCACCCGTTTCCTTGTGTGTTACATAAAATCCTTCTTTCTCTTCATGGCTAGGGATCTTTTTGTCGATTGTTGCAAATTAGTGGCCTTGCTTAACTTTTCCTGCAACTCGGTTACTGTGAAGTTAAGCTTTTCAATTTTAGATTCATAATCCTGTTGAAGGTGCTGTAGTTTCTATAAATACAAAAGAAAAGATAAAAAGGCACTAAAAAGCATCTTAAAAGAAGAAAAGAGAAGTAATGAATGAATGAATGTGATTATAAAATGCTTAACATAAAAAATAAACAAGAAATAGAGTTACAGAAAATGTCCACTTTTACTCTTCAATTGAGTCGGTCAATGCAAGAACGTCCCAAGTCTACGTAACTTTATTTCTAGATAAATATATTGCTGTCACTGTTGCGTAATGCCAGCCTCAACAAGGCAGTTGCAATGGACTTAAAACGTTGTTGCTCCGTATATACCGCAGCACTGATGCTTCAAGACACCTAAAAAACTTTGACCTGGAATTTTCATATTTTGGACTTGGGACATTCTTGCATTGACCGACTCAATTGTATTTTATTAATTTAAATGGATCTGTCCGGTAGCAGTTTCAGTCCTGTAAGCTTTTATCAGCTATTCCCTGTTGCTGAAATCAAGGTACAAAAAGAAAGTGGCCTAACTTTGCATTTCAGCAACATAGCTTTGTCTGGTTGACAAAGTAATTTCATGGGAGATATTTAGATGAGAAGTTACTATGAGGGTTAGTATGTTTTGATTTGGTAGGGGAGAATCTCTCCCCACCTGTCAACTACAGAAGTAATTTGGAACATTCTGTGGGAAAGAAACAAGTAAGTAACACAAAATTAGTGACACTCATGTTGTATGCTAACTGTAGAGTTGTTATTCTGTCCAAAGTCGCTTGGGGAATTAAGAGACCTCTTTCTTAGGGGTTAAGACAAATGACCAGCTTTGTCTCATCGGCTGGTAATCACAGCATTCTAACTTCTACACTGCTTACCATTGAATGAGGATGCTTTGAATGGTAAAGTTCTTCTTTGAAAACAAGCATTACTAAAAACAATTTATTAAAGCATAAAATTATAAGCTGTACAATTTCACTTTACATATTTCTTGAGATTTAAAGACTGTCTCAAAATCTTTTCCTGTCATACGACCTCGTTACCTGCAAATTTGTAAAGATAATTAACACAACCTCAATGGTTCATTACAGTAGCATTGATATAAATTAATTTGAAAGTAACTAACTTTGATTAATCAAGTTGAAGTGAACTTATCACAAGTCTTTGCTTAATTGCATTGTCCACGTTTTCTCCTTTGGTTTAATCAGGGAGTTTTTTTTTTAAAGTTGGGAATTTGCTTATCAATTACACTTTTTATCAATTTTATTTGTCTCGTAAAGGAACTTTTATTACTCAGATAAAGCCTTGAAGGTGGATAAATAATAATCTGTGATCAACTTGCTCAGAATTGATTTTTCTTTAGAAAGAAATAATATTTCAGTCATTGTTAAACTAAAGGGATTTAGTTTTTCACTAGTTCATGAGTATCTAGAGTTAGGTGATTTCATTCCACATAAAGAGATAGAAGCCAGAATAACCAATTCTTGGACGAATTACTGGCATATAAAATATTGGATGAAGGAAGACTTGCCATTAGGCTTGAAGAGAAAACTCTCTAATTTTACCCATTCTCTAATATGGGCTCTTAAGTGCTAGGCAAGGAAATAAACTTAGAACATGCCAAAGAGTGATGGAAAGGAGCATGCTAGGCATAAATAAAAAGGACGGAATTAGAGCTACAACCGTAATCCAGAAAACAAAAATAACTGATGCCATTAAAACAGCCAAATCTCTAAAATTTGGAAGTGGGCGGGACACCTTATTAGGAATCAAGATATTCATGAGATAAACTTACGATATGTTGAATCCCAAGAGAAGGCAGACAGCAAGATGAACTGACCTCATTTGCTGGCCCTTCGTGGACCAGACTCACATCGGATCTAAAAGGTATGGAGGCCTTCGCCTAGCAGTGGGATTCTGCAACTAACACAATAGTTCCTTAGTATATATTAATAAGCATTTCTACTAAGTTTCTGCAATCTGTGATTTGTTTTAATAGTTATCAAAGTATAAACTTATAAATCTTCTCTCCCTGATTAGGCGAAAGAGGAAAGCCAATGGATTAATAAAAAGCTAAAATGACATTAATAGGACACTTTCAGCAACAGCATTTCAAGTGAAATTATAATAGTGTTAGTAATATTTTTGGTGTACAAACCCTGCGATATATATCATTAAAGGGTGAAGATCCAACAGATCCAGTTGACTGCATGGATTTTGCTTTCTGGTCTTGTAACTTCATTAGTTTTTCTTCATACTAAGCAAACAAACAGTTTGTTTTTTTATTATTAGATTTTTATTTTTTTTAAAAATTGCCTTAAAATCTTCTTTAGAAGATATGTAAGTCAATTAAAAAAAAAAAAAAATTAACCTGCATGTATTTGATCTAAGAAATACTTACCCAAAAAGCACCAAATTTAATAAAAGCTTTCGCACCCTGAGCCATCATCTCAAGAATCTGGTACATCTGTTTCTGTCTTGTCAAGCATCATCAGTCAGATTTACCAGGGTGAGAAGGTAGTGCGTCCTTCACTTTGTCAAGCATCTGAACATATCATCAAGGGTAAATCTGGCTGATGACACCTAATAAGACTGAAACAGTTGTCCCAGATTCCGGAGATGATGCCTCAGAGTGCGAGAACCTTTAATTTAATTTTGGTGCATTTTTTGAATTATTTCTTAGAACATATGTATAAGTATTTAGCCATTTTCAAACTTTTTAGTTTAATTAATATTGTTGCTCTTGGTTATAGTAAAATATATAGTAAAGGCTATGATAAAGCAAAGATGTAGTTGATGGAAGTAATGCAAACTTGGTGATTCAAAAGAAGATGCTATAAAGTATATTCAGTAACAATGCACAATAGGATGCTGATACAGTGGACTCTTCACTGTTGTAACAGTGACTGCATTGATGTATACAGATCCTGAAAAGGACCCTCTGGTAAGTTCTACATTCCTTTCACTGTGATAAATATGTAATGCCATTGGAGACAATATCTCTCATGTGCTCAAAAGGAGACATCTACTGGTCAAATTAAGATTTGGACATCCTCAATCATAACAGTAAATTCAATGTTGGAAAACAGCATTCAGCGGATGCTGCAAAGGAAAGACAGACAACAGGCTTTATAGTATATAACCATTGCCTTGTTGACATTTATGAAATTTCTGCCAAATGCAAATCAATACTCAAAATGGAATTACAAATCAGAACTAGAAAAAGAAATGAAATAAATAAATAAATAAATAAATAAAATCCTACTGCTTGATATCTGAGTGTAAATAGCAGACTTGATCTAAGCAGTACCTGTTGGTAAAATGTGGCACCATTTCAATTAATTTACAAAACAAAATATGATTGTCATTCACATTTTTCATCATTTGAACCATTACGAAATAAAATCAAACTATGATTTTGATTTTATTTCTTAATGGTTCAAAAGATGAAAAACATGGATGACAATTGACGAATAATGGCTTAACCTTAACCTGCAATAAGCAAATGACTGGCTTCTGTTTAGCAGCATAATTTAGGCTACTTTAAATATGTGTCAACATATACTGATAATGTTAATATGTTAAAGTTACATTGTATCTTGTATCGAGCAGTAAGTGCACTATTCATGGTACCTTGACATTACAAAGTTGTCTTGAATAGATTTTATATTCATAAATACAATATTAAAATTGTCTCTTGTGTGACTTAACTACAGAAGAACTGAAAACTTAAGAAAGAAAAAAAAAAATCAATTTCATCTTATTCACAAGAAAATTTATACAAATGTACTGGAAAAAATGAAACTATTTTTAACATAAGTGAAGTATGAACAATGTTCACTGTCTTATAACAGTTTCTAGAAAAGTCTACCTGAAGTCTCATTTTTAAAAGATCATCCTTAGATTCTTTTTCTTGATATTTGAGTTTTTCAAGCAGCATCTCAATCTTTTCATCCTTTCTCTTGAGGTCTTCTCTATGCTTACTGATTTCCTGAGCCACTGCATTTTTAAAAAAAAGATTCATAAGGAATAATAAGAGAAATGAAAAGAATATTAAAATGTAAACACTCTAGGTATATGGGACAAACATGGAAATATGGAAATTGTCCTGTTTGGCTCTGAGGTTACTTTTAAAAGTTGTAGATATAATATAGTTTTTTTAATACCGTATATGCTCCAATAGAGGCCCCCGGCATTTATATGCAAAACTAGCCTCGGCTCCGGCTGCTATTAAAGGCCGGCCATTATTAACAAAAACCTTCAGAACGCAATATTTTTACACATAAATACCGGCTAATATTACAAACAGCTATTTTATTTGAATTTCACATGCTACATAAGACTGTCAAAGATAAATGGCAATGTCTTTCTGTACCTTTCGCTGCTATTCATCGTCCGAATCCGCAATGACGGGCGGCCGCCTCCCTGGAAGTTTATTTCACATATGCCACCACGCGAATCTTAAAGGCAATATCAAATGACTGTTTCGGCGGCATTTTGTAAGGCAATGTACCATAAGGTATTATGCACGACTACAAAGATATGGACGCTTACACAAGTACCGGTAGGCAAATATCAAAGACCCGGCTACTGTTAGAGACCGCTACTATTTGGCCGTGTCCTCTCTGCAGCCCGGCGCTTATTAGAGACCGGCGACAATAAGAGCCTCGGTGTTTATTGGAGCATATACGGTATATAATGTTAATTTTTTTTTACCTTCGTCCATTGGTGTTTTGGTTTTGATTGTGGAATTCAGTAAGTAGGAAATACTTATGGCATTAATGAACAGCTGAAGGTCTGACTAAATCTTTTAATTACCCTGATCCACATGAGCAAAGAAACTTTTGGAAATTTCCAGAAACGAAGGGATTGCCTTGTACCTGCCTGGAAAGGATATTTATAAAGGGGTTTTTCAGTTGATAGCTCTCTCAGCCACCTTATGGGGAACAAGAAAGACACATGATACTATAGGATCACAAGTGGTCCCTGGCTTAACTGTTT
>JAFIDM010004315.1:63233013-63251263 GCA_023159025.1 Thereuonema tuberculata | reverse complement strand
TTGTTATATATCAAATTAAAGGCCATTAAAAACTGAACAAAATGACACTAATTTTAGCTCTGTCGGTTGAACGGTTCTTGAGTTACAGTGTTTTGAAAATTTCAAAACACGGCCAAAATCAAGGAATTTTTAGTTTTTGAAATTCAATAACTCAAAAACTATTAGCCCAAAAAATCTGAAAATTTGCATTTTTTATACTCTCTATAGATATTATCAGTGTGCAAAAAATCATCAATTTCTGAGGGGTCACGGTCCAAAATCATTATTTTTTTGGTTGATTTCACATGGAATGACCTATACATCACATTATTTGTCAGACTTTTCCTTATAGTCTCCATTTTTCCCACCGTTGTGGGAGCTTGAGAATTCCCTTATGGTAGAACTCTGTTCTAGCACTGCAAAAAAATTGACGTACTGCTTTCATAATGTCCTCCATTGTTTCGTAGAGTCAGCCTCGCATGCCTTCCTTTGCAGCACTAAAAGATGATAATCGGATGGTGCTAAGTCGGGCCTCTAGGCAGGATGCTGAAAACTTCCCACCACATTTTCTGAATTTCCTCCATGGTGGAATGAGCAGTGTGGGGCCTTGTGTTGTCATGCTGCAGGATGATCTTCCCAGGAGGTTTATCATGCAATGCACAACAAATCTTAATGAAGTGTCATTACGTACCGAACATCATTAACGGAATGCCCAGGTTCAAGAAATTCCACCAAAATCGTGCTATCTGCATCACGGAAAATGAAGCCCAAGTGGTCACGTGATGGAAGCTAATGATATCACGACTCGCTCATGGGCTGTCCATAGATTATGGCAGTGTTCTTGCTTTTTCATAATTGATACATTGTGATTTTTTTAAAAATGTTTGCTCATGACTTTCAGTATGACCCTTGTAAAATACCTAGATATGTTTCATAGTTTGTAGCAAAGCTGGTAAATGAAGAAAAAAAAAAAATCATAACGTTTTTTGTTTCAGACAAAAAAAAAACAACAACTTGTTTTTCGTTAAGCTAAAACCTCAATTTTGTTTTCCGTTATGTTTAATGTTATAATGAAATAATTAGGCTATTATTATATATATATATATATATATTAGTGTTTGTGAAAATTGCAACACCATGAAGGAACCATTAGAATGGAATGAAATTTAGTACATCATTTACTAATAGTGGTACAAACAAATGATTAAAGTTTCAAATCAATGTTACAACAGTACTTGCAAAAAATCAGTATGCTTTAAAACCTCCACGAGCAGCAATAAGAGCTGCTATATACCATGGCATCGAATCAAACAGGCCTTTGGTGTGTTCCTGGGGAATTGTCTGCCAGGTTGCTTCTGTCAGAGTCCACAGTTCATTGGTATTGACTGCTGGATGACAATGACAGGCTAGTTGCTGGGTGACCATATCCCAGACATGTGCAATAGGTGATGTATCTGGCAAACATGCAAGCTAGGGAAGAAGGGGTATCTGCCTAGCTTCAAAGAGACCTGGCAACATGTTGTAGGGCATTGTCTTGTCGGAAGATGGCTCCATGAGCATACTAAAGGAAAGGGTACGACCTTAGCCTCTACAACTTGCCAGGTGTAGCGGTTGCTGTTAAGAGTACCCACAATTCATACAAGCTGAGATTGCTATGATACCCAATTGCTCCCCAAACCATCATGTCTATCGTTCGTGCAGTACAATGTTGTTCAATGCAATCTGGAAGATGGTGTTCACCTTGATGGCGTCTAATATGTTTGAGGCCATCTTTGTAATCCAAGTTGAAGCGGGACTTGTCCGAAAACACAACATTGTGCCAATCTGCACACCAGTGGGTGTGTTCGTGAGCCAATTATAGCCTGAAGTGTTGGTGGTTTAGACCGAAGGGAATCCTTCGCAAAGGATTGCATGGATGCAGTCCTCTGTGCAGCAGACGCTGTCGAACCATGGAACCATATAATGTCAGGCCTAGTGCAGCGTTATAACGTTGTGCTAACACTCAAGAAGCTGAACGGTCTGTCACTGGCATGCAGATGAGGTGCCTATCATCATGTGGTGTCGTCACAGTTTGTGATCCACTTCCAGATTTTAGACTCATCCTGTTGTCGTCAGTCCACTGCTTCCACACTTGCATTATTGTCGTGGCATTAGGACCCGTATGAGCAGCAATTTTGCAGTATGAAAATCCTCCTTCAACCAAGGCGATCATTCAGCCCCGTTCAAACTCTAGCTTGCTTATAAGGCGCCCTTTGACGTCAATGAGGCGTACTGGCTCCAGTAGGCATGTGTACAGCTCACTGACGATGAAAAACTACTTGCCTGGATCCAAAACAGTCCTCTACTTATACGCTGTTACATGACAGTTCAGAGGGTGCTGCTAAGTCTAGGCATTCACAAAGATTCCCAAATTTTAGTCATCATTTCCCGTAAGTTTCACTTGTATGTTTCCTTCATAGTGTTGCATTTTCAGAAACTAGTGTAATTTAATTAATATACAAAAAATGTAAATTAAGTATTGTTACAAATGCATATCACATTTATAAGTTAATAAATAAAATTCCTTGTTTATTTGGACTAAATAAGACTTCATAAGACGAAATAAAAATCACCAGAAGGCTGCTACTACTTAAAACAACCGAAATATTGTATATTTTATGTTTTTATAGAAGAATATTACAGAAGACGTTATTATGAAAAGTGAATTATAATCTTTATTTTTTCTTATCAGTTCGATAATTACATCTAAAAATTATTTTTTTTTAATTTTCACTTTCAATGTTTGCTAGCACGTTTATTTGCACAGTACATTCATTTCTTTAGATGTTTAGGTTTTTTTTTTTTTTTTTTTTATTATTTCATTTTATGTCTGTCAGGCACAAAGCGATTTGTTATGCAACAAATAGGCACACTAATTATTTTGTTACTGTGAAAAGAATTTCTCATTCATCTACTTTTTTTTCTGATACTTTCTTCAATTACTGCTCATCTTCTTTTTTAATTAACAAATTACAGTTACTTCAGAGTGATTGTACAGTAGAAGTCTAGGAAAGAATAAGCTATACAATCGAAAAAGGAACTATGGCTGCCGTGCTCCATACAGTAGGGAGTGTAATAGCCACCAGTTGCGCTGTAGTCGAAATTGGCCAATCGTGCCCGATCCCTATAATCCACAAATGTATTTGTCTGATCATTTCTGGTTCTATTGACTGTTCTAGTCATAAATCTTTAATAAATATATTATTCTTTCCTAAAATTGAATGATTGATCTATTAGGCAATAGATTTTTATATTTGGGGCTGGATCTTAATTCAGCCAAGACAGATTCTTTTAGGTTTTTTTTTTTTTTTTTGCTTTAACATAGCAGATATTAATAAACATCTCGTAATCCTTCATTCTTGTATTGCTACATGTATGTTTCTGCTAGTACTTAGCTTAATAGGAAAAGTGCTGCTTTATTACAAATATCTTTAACATACATTCTTAAATGTAGTATTCATCCTGCAACTGTAGAATAAATTGCAGTGAATGGAATTAGGGTTTTCAGTATTGGGTGAAATGAGAGTTGCAGCTACAGAATAAACTGAAGATCCTTCTTTTCTCAAGAAAAGGCAATCAAAGATTAAAAGCAAATGAAATCTAAGGAATTTGTTAATAAAAATTATTTATCTAAAGTTCACAAATCAAACCTTGCATTCTTTGCACAGGTTATAAAATCTAAAAAGCTTAACAGACGCACAGTAACTTATAGCAAACAGGTAAGAAAAGGATAAATAAAAAGATATATCAGTTTCACAAATGAAAGATGGTTATTGCATTGTAACTGCAAAGAGCGTAAGCCTCTTTTTACTATTTGTCAATATACATTAAGTCTATATGTGGTTTGTTTTTTTAAGGCAATGTTTACAATTAGATCAGCAGTATTCCATAGAAGGAAGTAAACTGTTAAAAAGGTCCATAATCAGTAAAATGTTTTTCTTTCCCTGACTATTGTAGGAGAAAAAAAATGATGCCTGGTCTCAGTATATGGCCGAAGTGAAAAAGTATAAGGAAAGGTCCTGTGAAGACGATGGGAAAACCAGACCCTTAGTTAAGTAATTTCTGTTTACAGCCGTAGCATCATTCCACCCATTTTTCATATGATGCAATGTATACCATGTATACTGCCTTTCTGTATATATATATATATAAAAAAAAAATGCTAAAATTATATAAATATTTAAATGTTAATGTACCGATTAAGTTATGTTTTTGTTACTATGCTACTTGATCACCAAGCAGTGCTGCTATAGGATCAACAGAATGTTGATGTATTGTCGTTAATATTGAATACAATTAAAGACTTCCTGATTTTGTATTTTCTTATCTGGTTTAATGGAAAGATTTGCTGTTTTACATTGTTAAATATTTTATGAAGTGACGACATAAATTAACTTCTGTGGACAGTTAATTATTAATATTTGAGTATATGCAAGTGTGGATTTTGCATGATGAGCAGTGAAACTTTTGAAAGTTTTGGGATATTAAAGAAATCTTTCCAGGGTTATAAACCGTTACATTTATTAGTGATCTCTAATTTTGAAGGATATGGGTAAGCCTTTGGATAAAAATTGAAGTGCACATGTCATTCAAGTTATGTTGTGCTCTTTCAAATTTCAGAATGTCTTGTCTGGCCTTTTGCATGCATTGGGCTGAAGAACACCTACTATTGTTCCAGCATGAATTGAAGAGGAATGTACATAACTAAATAACTCTTGTATATGTTGGCAAACTCAATCACATATGATATTCCGTTAACTCTTTACAATCCCAAACTATCAGAAGCTTTCTTATGTACATCTTAGTTATGCAGATCTTCCCATTTCTCCTTTGAATCCTATTTGCCTGTTACAGAGATCATTGAAGTGTATCATTTCATCTACTCTTTGTAGATATTTATATGATTTTTTGTTAAAATCTCTTCTAATGTATTTATTTATTTATGTTTTACATTTTTTTTATGAGGTTAGTTGCAAGACGAGCAGAGTACTTCTGTTGCTCTGTATAGTTATGTGGAAGAGACGTAGTTGTTCGTTACTGTTGGTCATTGTTTTGTTCAAATTTGGCTTATACACTTATAGTAATGGCACTTGTTTTAATGTAACTTGATTATTCTCTATAGTGTTTCCTTAAAGTTTGGGCAAATTAAAGATAGTGAGGATGTTTCATTATTAGAGTAATTTAGGTATTAAAAGTTCTTTTATCATTTATTTTAGGTTTAACAGTATTTTTTTTTCAGTGAGAGATTTCCTTTACTCTTACAACTGTTTCCTACTTTATGCAGATGAATGTTTTCATTCGATTCTAAATTATAGAGAAGCCAATTTAACAAAAAAAGTAAGTAATGGCAAATTAAGTTGATGCCTATATTTTGTGCAAATATTGAATTATTGTTTTGTCACCATTTTTATATAGGGAAGAATTAAACATATGCTATTCAAAGCATTTGTCTGAATTTAGCGAGCTTTTTTAATGAGATGAATGGTAAATTTTATACGTAAATGACTCGATTACATTTGTTGAAAAAGCAAATTTACAGGTCTTTGCTGGTTTGTTTCATTTTCAGAAATAGACATTAGAATGTATAAACTTTTGGAAAACACCTTAAAAATAACTGGTTCCACTACTAACTTTATTTCAGCCTCTCATTCAAACTGCGACATACTAATCATTTTGCTCATAAATAAAGTAGTGGACTGTGAATCCAGATGCCTGCACGTTTTGAGTGCTGACACTGGCAACAGCTAGCTTATTCGTTTAATATTGTGAAGTCACGGCAGTTTCTACCAAAAAAAAGAAAGAAAGATAAATTCTTAGGAAAAAAAAGTTTTTACACAAGAAACTAATACCAACATTGAAACGAAACAAACTTAAGTTAGTATTACGCTTTCAATTGAATGCAAAAATGTAATGTAACAATGATAGGCTGCCCTCAATGGCACAATCTAAAAAAAAAAAAAACTGACATCTTTAAAACTTTTAAATCAACAAATGTAGCAAAAGCAGGTAGTTTAGTACTAGTGATTTTACATTTTACTTGAAATAAGAATGTGAACGCTTTTTTACCATGAAGAAAATTGACAGTTTGCAGAGAAAGAAGCAAGAACAACTGTTTGAAAGTACAAATGGTATTTAAAAGAAAATAAAAAAATAATTTAAAGCTTCTTTTTAAATGTGAAACTTTCATTTTAGAAGGCAAACTCAGTTTTGTAATAGTCACTGCTTCTAAAGCCGACATTCGTGTCTGCAGGTAATGCTTTGTTAGGTACTATTGAAATAAATCAATTCTAGGAATTTCTCAGCTTGCACTTTTAACTAGAGGTGGCAGTAGTCTTTTCTCAATGCCAAGAATTGTAATAGCATCTGTTATTTGCAAGGAACTTAGTTTCTTTTCTACAAATGTGCTTCTTAAAATACTCATTACTCCAGAAATAATGTTTAACTTATTTAATTTCCTTGTAAGAAACATGAAGGGTAATGAATGCTTTTATTATCTCTCAGCTGACATTAAATAATATATTCTCTAGAGAAAGTTGAAAACAAGATTTTTGTTATCGAAAAAACAAAAATGACGTCCAGCTGTTTTTTTTTTTCTTCTTTTATATATATAGTACATAAAAACACTGAAAGCTGATTTTTAGAGGGGCAAAATGACCATAGCACATTATAATTTGGATAAAATTGCAAATATTTTTTTCGTTAGCCAGGTTTCCATTAACACGGGTGCAGCGTGGATGATTTCAGTGCTTTGTTCACAAGGTGATTGAATGAACAAGAAACAAAACGAGCATTTAAATTTAGTTCTTGATCATGTTGCATCGTGTTTTTGTTTTTGATGGTGTGGGCACATGTCTTTTAGAAATACACAAAAGATAATTTTCATAGGCAAAAATACTGTTTAGATAACTTTAATTCTGACATTTTTTAGTCAAAAACACCTTGATTTGACTTTATATTCTTGCAGTTATTTAGCAAAAAAGTATTTATCTTGTCAGTATTCAGTTTTGGTTGCATAATGATTCACATAATTTTGATTTTTTTTTTTGATTCTGTTCTGTATTTTGTTCTTTGTGGTTTATTTATTATTTTGTTAAATCTTAAGGCTTGCAACATTAAGAAAACAGCTATTTTCCAAAGGAAGAGAATGACAGTATTGCACAGTTTGTTAATACAATAACATACTTCCTTAACATGTAGGTCAGCAATATCCAAACCTTTAAGTAGTAATTATAGACCATTTATAGCATAATACAATAACATGAATTGTGTAACAGTTTACTTTCCTTTACTTTCAAACTATAGTGTATCCAAACATTGTTACAGAAAACGTTCCATTTCACAAACAATAGTGTTGAAGTTTAATTGTAAGGAATTTAATTTTATAGAATCTGAATTGGGATGTCTATTGTAGTTATTCACATGCTTCCAAACGTGTGCATTAGAATTCAGTTGGAAACAAAAATTCAATTCAGTAAGCAGCTTTTCCTTTTAATACCAGTTTCTAAGTTTATAATGAATTTAAATCTTTATCACCAACAAAATGCAAGAGTTCTATTTTTAATGTTCGCTATTAAGATCTAATATTTTGTTATTTGTTTCATAAAGGTGTATCTTTTATGCACATTCTTTGTATGATTGAAAAAAAGTATCTCCCAGTGCTCCCTCATATCAAAATCTTATTTGTTGCCCCTCCTAATCCTTTACACTTGTTTTACAGTGCTGAGTAAACTTTGTGTTTGTATACTTCTGAAAGATTCTGGCAAAAGCTTTTTGTTTTTATCTTGCGTGGCGAAACGTTTACCGGTACAAATTTCTTTCTGGATGGCATTTGTTTTCTAGTACTGTCACTGGTTCCCGTTTGTGAAATGATCGTGATCCAACTTAGATAGCTTTTTATTTTTTGATGAAACTGTTTTGTGATAAAAAGTTAAAGTGACTGAAGAAAAACAGCAAACAATGTTGCTGAAGTTTTCAATAAAGGTAATGATTCTAAGATTTGAAATGCACTGGCAAAAATGAATTCAGGAAATAAAGATTGATAATTAACGAGAAGTAACTTGAGGAGTTTCAGAATTCTCGGAGCACTAAACAAAACATAAAACATGGAGAAGAGATGGCTCAGCAGCATTCCTTTGAATGCTTTCAAACATCACCATCATTACATTAAGCTTTCAATCCTTTGTGCAGTCTCTTCCTAATGTATTCCAAAACTGTTAAAAGATTGTTATTTCTTTAAACCCTCCCGATTTTTATTATTTCCTTTTAGAAGCTGTTTTATGGTTCTAATAAATTATTTCTTGTCCATGAAAACATTGCAAGGGTTCCATAAGGTGACTTTTCTGGTTAATTATCACTTGGCAGAATAATGAAGTTGTCAAAAATTTAGTCATAATTTTAATCAAGTTTACTCAGGACTGGTAGAACACTGATATTCAGAAAGAAAATCTATATATTTTTTTTTTTGCTTGCAACTTTTTTTTTTGTTTCTTAAAAATTTTTTTTTAAGTAATTTATGAGCAACATCAATTTGATTGCAGTCCCTCCCCCCCCTCCCAAAAGTTGTCCTACTTATAAATTTTATATCAACTGTTAGATTAATTATTGGCATTGGATAATGCAAGTAGTAGTTTGAGAAATGTGAATAATAAATTGTTGTTAAAAATGTTTTATAAAATTGATAAATTTTTATTACTTGTTGTCTGTTTGAAGTAAAGATACATGTCTATGTATTGTAATTATTATTATTATAATAAATCATTCTTTAAATATGAATTGTTTTGAATCTATTTCTCCTGTAACTTGCTATTCACAGAGAAGCTGAGAAAAAAAAAAAAAAAAAAAACATTCTGCACCAAGAAAACTGAAGAGTTTTACAATATCTATATTGACTACAAAATAAATTGTATCTTTAAGCATTTGCATTTTTACTAAGTACAGTAGACACTCGCTAATCCGGCATGTTTGGGACTTCGGCAGTTCCGGATTACTGAGCGCCGTCTAAAAATAGCCGTTATTGCGAGGATAACGGAAATACCGCTAAAAGAGAGAGTCAAAAGGGCTATTAATAGGTATCAGGCCATTTTTCCGTGTTCTATTGTGATTTCTCTGATTTCGGTTGTGATGGAAGTGAGCACTAGACGACACATTTTGGCGGACGAAGATTTGTCATCACTGCCGAGTACGCCCGACCTCGACCGGAAGGCTTATTCAGTGTAAAAAAAAACAAACCCTTAGACCGATGCCGGATTATTGAATGTGCCTGATTAGCGGGGTTTTACTGTACCATGTTTTTAATTTCATTCAGGTGCAACAAAAATAAAGTTTAATGTATATATTGACTCAAAACAAACAAGCCATGCTAATCTTTGAATGCCCATGTGTAAAAGAAAAAGTCGTTCATTCACATATCTTGTTGCTCTTTAACAAAATCAACATGGATAATCATTATTTCTGAAGTTTTAAGTAATAACCATGTTTCTTAAGGAACTTAATTGGATATAGTTTTTACCAATTAGTCAGATCTATTAAAGGAATCTTCAATCTCTGGAAAAGCAACCCCTTTCCCATTTTAGAAATTGGGTAAACTAATTTCATCTGGAGAGAAAAATAAGGGATCATGCACATAGCGATTTCATTCATACTTGGCAGATACATAGAATACCAATGTGACGAGCCATTCAAGCCACCACTGGAAAGGCAGAGTGCTGCAATTGTTTCTCATAATTCAATGAGTGCTTTGGAGTATTGCTAAAAAGTTACCTTAGCCGTAGTATTAGCTTTCACTATCATTGGTACTCAATTGTTGCATTTCTGGATGTCTCAATATAAGTAAAATAAAAATTCCAATTGTAGGCACAAGTTGCAAATTTTTTTATTTGTAATCATTTTTAAATAGTGTTAATAAATTATAATGTTTTTTTAATTTATTTTGGTGCTATAGTAAGTCTACGCATGACATACATATTTAAAAATATTTAATTATTCATTTTGGACATGCTAGCTAAAGTGTTCTATTTTTAGAAATGCAATAAATACAGCGTCAGTGTTGACGAGACATTAAAAACGTATCAAAAAATTACTTTACAAACATTAAAAAGTTTAACTACTTCAATAAGCTCAAAAATAATCAAGAAATATAAAGAAATTTGCAACCTGTGCTTCGATTCCAGGTGCAGGCAAAGCCAGTGGATTACATTTGCACATCATAAGGTTGTACATTTGCACTGAGGTTCTTATATTGTAGTTCTTGTTTTATATTTGTTTTAAATTAAACCTTTGGTTAGCTGTCACACTTGATCAGTCAGCACCTATGACCACAGTTTGAATGAAATCGTGGTGTGCGTGATCTTCCCTTGTAAGATAAAATTATGTTAATCCTCTTGGAAATGCTTCCTTATACACCTAACAGTTCTCAATGCCGCCCCTTCAACACTGGTATAGTCTATGTTGAACATCTTGCAGTTTCAAACAGTTAATCAAAAAATAGTGCAACCCCTTTAATTTTTGAGGTGGACAATCTACATTCCCACTAGGCTACACATTCATCTTTTATTTAAAACCAAGGTTGTGGAGTTTCTGAAATTTTGATTCCATTAAGTGAAACCCATCTCATATATCATTGATGTACAGACACATACAAACAAATTGTGCTGTAAGCTTTCTTTTCCAAATAAAAGCAAAAAGATCTATTTTTATACTTTCCGTTTCTTATTCCATGACACTGTGTATCACAGTCATTAAGGAATTTTTTTTTTTTTTTGTTACATTAGAAGCATTAAATTTTTTTTTTTTGTTACATTAGAAGCATTAAGAGTTTCAGATCTTTAAAGCATCCCAAAACACATCTGTTTGACATGTCTCACACCCTCATCTCATAAATATCACTTGAGAATTACTTAAACGAGATTTTTCTCTTAAAAGTGCCCTCTTCAGACAACAGAATCCTATTGTGCGTAACCAAGATCCCTGATATTACTATTGAGCTTATTAGACCATTATATACAGTACATGTATTTTTGTTTTTTTCTATTTCATTAATCTTACCATTGCTCCCAAACTCAATTTATCCTGTTATGCTGTTACTCAAAACGAAATTTTAACACAAGCAATGATGTGGTCCCTACTTCCAAAACCACTGGATAACTGAAGGAAAAGAATTAAAAAAATAAATACCAGAAAAGAAGCATCAGAACTTTCTGCTGTCTAGCTGAAATGGGCGAAGATGCAGACTCAAGTAGGGCAGAATTGTTAGTCTGTGACTGACAAAAGGATCTCAAAATAGAAAGTTCCCAACACTGCTTTAATACTAAAAAGTCTAATACTTCATCTTCTAGAGAATTTTTCTTTTTGTATTATGCTTATAAATATAAAACACCTAAGCAATTTTGTTGATGTTGAAATGTGTAATTTTCACAACATAACAGATTGCTTATCAAAAACCCTTCTACCATCACAGTACACCTTTGATCCTTCTCGTGAGGAGATGGAATGGGCAAAAGCAGTGCATGGAAACCTAGTTCCACATTACTTATCCAAAAGGAATTGCTTAGTCACTTTCACGAAGCAGTAAATACAAGGTGATTCATAAAGTACTGAAAAAAATAGGCCTAAAGAACGAACATAGAAATATTTTTGTCAAATTCAGTGTAAAAAAAAAAGTAAAATAGGGAATGGATTTCCGGATCGGATGATGGGGGTCCCCATTTTAGCCTTTTTTCTGCCCCTATGAAAAAAAATGATCTAGTTAGCATCCTTCACAACCGGGAAGAGCAAGGAAAGGGAAGCGAGACTCCATATTGACTCCATTGGGTTTATTTCAAGCACAAAGGAGCCCCTGGAGTTTCCAGTACTTTATGAATCACCCTGTATATATAGTTAACTAAATTTTAAACGACTGACTCAATTAAATGAAAATTTCTGCAACAGTATCACATTACAAATAGCTTAATCAGTTATACAATGAGTGCCCCTGCATATACTCGTTCATGTAAAGGAACAATTTTTTTTCTCTTAACAGGTGCGGTAAGTACAATACATCAGAAGCGTAATGATGCCTCAAGGAATAAATTACACAATGAGAAAATCCATGTGCCACAAAGAGCGGCCTTCAATGAATTTATTTCTGTTTTTAAGTAAAATTTTGAGTCAACTAAAAGTCTGGTTACTTTAACCTCCAAGACAGGTTTCAAATTAATTTCTTTTCTTTATGATCAATATGTTAAAATTGAAATACACACATTTCCCGACTTAATATACCTTACAGAATAAGATGGTATGGCCATGTAATGAGAATGGATCCATCCAGAGTAGCCAAAGAATGGCTGCTGAAAACTGAGGACGGCAAAAGACCTAGAGGCCGACCTAGGAGAAGATGGTCCGATCAACTGAAACAAGATCTGGAAGATAGAGGAGTGATCTGGAGCCCAGTTCAGGAGGAAGAGTGGTATCTGAGTCGTCATAGATGGAGAGCGCTCTTGCACCGGACCCGGGAAACTGGAGACGGTTGAGTGATGATGATAGTGTGTCACAACGACGTAATAATAAAAATTGTTATATTAAATAATAAACATTGAGTTAAGAGCTTGCTTGCCTTTAGTGTTTCCATCAGATGCATGGTATTGTTAATAATGAATTACACAAACACTAGAACAAAACAACTTAATTTTCTATAAACTTTCTAGGAAAAGTAACTCTGGGACCATCTGTAACTTGTGGCAAGCCTATTTAGAAAATGACAGAAAAAGTGAATGTTTTCACTCAAATGCAGTGTTTTTCAAAGAAATATAAATCTCATTGGTTTCCAGTTGTTTATAACAATCAGAATGTGTAATAAATTTTAGTCTTCTATTTCTTATTTTATGTTAGTAAAAAATTACTTCCAATAATTCATTAGGAATGTTTCTAAAATAACTGAACTTATTTTATTTTTTTTTTCATATTTATAAATAACCTCATCAATTTAATCTATTGAAAAATAGGAAGTAATAGTTAGTCAGATAAAATTTGCAAAAGCAATTCTCTCTCTCAGCTTCTTACAGCGTGAGACTTGAATATGCAGAAAAACCAGACACTGAACGGGATAATGGAAAGATAACGCCTAGCGCTCTTTGTGCTAAAATAAAACATCTTTAAAATAAATAAACGAAATTTCCTTACTTCATTATATTCTCTGATGAAAAAGCTTTATTTTTCTTATTTATCTAGTATTTGTATGAAAATGTTATTCCATTTTCTAAATATGGTGCATTTGTGGCTTTGCCCAGAACCCTTCTAATACTAAGAGAAACCATTACTCAGATGCTTTCTTCTACAACATGTGTATGCGACAGGAACTCGGTAACCAACATATGCCCTATGCTAAGCAACGACAAAAAAGAAATGGAAAGAAATAGTTTTTACAATATAATTTATTTTTCAACATCGTTTGCAGATGGAATAGCTTAGTATACAATTTCTCTTTGATTCTCTTGTAAAGAAAAATAATTTTTTTTTCTTCCTCTACAAACACATGAACCTGCCTCAGCCATTTACAGAATGTATTTACAGTTATGCAAGAGGAAAATATCCAGAATACCAAACATACTTCATAAACAGATTAGATCTGCTCAGTATTAACAACTTTTTTTTTTTTTTTATTCATTAAAAACAGTATAAAATAGTTTTATACACTGAAGAAATCAGCTTTATATAAACTGTAGGTTTTTTTTTTTTTTAACTAACGCTAAATTATTTTTCAATCTTTTTTTTTCTTTTTTTTTTCTTCTAATTTTCATATAATAACAATTCAAAATTTGCAATGTTGGAATGCTCCTAAAGTAAGTAATGACAAATCGCAAAAGATACTGGACAGATCAAGAAGATTATTATTATTAATTAAATTGTATAATGTCCTTTATTAATATTTTAAATATAACGACCTAATCTTTTGCTCGGAACAAGGCATACATACAAAAGAAAAAAATAATACCAATAATTTATATAGGCACCTTTCCATTGACTATAATATCAAGGTGATAATGCATTTGCTTCGGATGATAGAAGACTTTTAACTTCATCCATTACATTGGAGAGAAGCTGTAAGTTAGTACTTTTACCGTCTATATGTAAACGTTCTTCAGGCTGAAAAGAAAAAAAAAAGAAATCGATGTTAATCTCATTGTATTTTATGCACTATTAAATACAACATTAAAATAGGTTTTTATATTAAGGAAATCCTGAGATCATGGCCATTGAATGAATTTTCCTTAAATTCAATGTTTACTTTGCTTTGGGTAGTTTTACCAGAAAAGTCCATCCGAGAACCCTACGGTTTTAAAGTGAAAGTCAGATGTAGAGTGTCAATAAATGAACAAAACCAAGTAACATTAAAGAAAATCGCGAATACCTAAGCAATTTTCAAAGGATAGGTTTAACGTGTACTGTAGAGTATTGATGCCATAAATAGAGCCGTATACCTGTTTAATACTAAGAAATTTAATCAAAGTTATAAATACATAAATCACAACGGTTTCGCAAGCGAGAGCTTCTTCCACTTGAAAAAGCTAGCTCACGCTTGCGAAACCGTTGTGATTTATGTATTTATAACTTTGATTAAATTTCTTAGCATTAAACAGGTGTACGGCTCTATTTATGGCATCAACCTAAGCAATTTTATTCTAAAAAAAGTTCTCTCAATTCAAATTATCTGTATTTATTGATGGAATGATGGTACGCATTTTTTTTCCCCCAGTCTAAAATTTTTCATTAAATATCATGAAACATTTCTCATTTGGTGGTTTGCAAATCCTCAATGGTTTGATTGAAAATATTCTATATATTGCTTTTGGTTTTGGTTGGAAGTGATGTTTTATTATTAATATTTAAAACAACAATAAAAATAACAAACAAAGGAAATATATTTGCATATTTTCAATCTTTGTTTTAAGTTCATGTTGTAGTTTTGCAAACCTTAAGCAAAAATGAAAAAGTATAAAACAAGTTCAAAATGATTAAAAATTGAAGAGAAAGTTTTTAACTTTGAATCATTACATTAAGATGAGAGAAATTAATATTTCATTATTTTATTTATTCTCTTTTATAAATTCAAATGCTTGTCTATTTCTTCTAGGATCAGCACAGCATTGCAAAAACACACACACAAAAAAAAGAACAGTTCTTCATTCACTTAAAGCTCGTTTTGATCTACAACTCCATATCTACGGGTTACCAACACAAATTGAGATATTACTTATAACTACAGTAGAGCCCCGATTATCCGCGGAATTGGGTAGCAAGGGTACCGCGGATAGTAAAAATCCCGGATAACCCGAAAAAAAGACTAAAAATGAGGTGTAAACACGAAAAAAAATATTTCAGCATAAAAACTATGTTTTATTATACAAAAAACATAATATGCAAAACTTTTAATGTACATACAGTACAGCAGAGTAGAAACCTTTCTGCAGAGCAAGAGCCTGCCACTCATCCACAAATTCCGAGAAGGCCTATAGGATTACGATGCACAATAAACCTGTCAGTAATTTTCGACCCTCGCACTGAAGGGTCTATTGTACTTTCCTTGTTGTTGACTTGGATTAAAATTGGTTTTTTCGAGGTTCGTAATTAAAAACTTTTTTCGCTGCACTCGCGGATAATCGAGGCTCTACTGTACTTAAATTTGCCTCTAAAATTTCAACTTTCTAAAAATCTACATTTTCGACTATCACAATCACTGAATGAAGGATAATGGATCAACAGATCTCACATGCTCAACTTAAAAATCGCATTTTAAAACTTTTTGCTTCTACTCCTTTTTCCACTCTATTCATATTAAAGAACAGTACAAATCTTAGACTAAAATGTAACACCGTATAGTATAGATACAAAAACCTATTATTACCTCTACTACAAAGCTCCATAGGTAAATAAACATGAAGGTTAGGGTTGTTGTTCTTTTGTAATAAAAGTAAACAATAACAAATCCCTATTTTCTATGCTTTTTCCTTATATAAATCTTAGGTTCCATATTCTTAAATTTGTTTAATTATTAAGGTTTCAAAATTCATGCATCAGATTAATTCACAGTAAAATGAAGATCCAAGAAATACTTCCTAAATTTTAATGTTATTCAGACACTTACCATTGACTTAATTAGAAGACAAAGATGATGGTTCTGAATGGATCGACTGTAAAGGGAGGCAGTCAATTCAACTTGTTCAATGACACAGAAATGAAGGTGAAAGCATGTCCGTGCCAGCGTATGGGAAAAATCCGTGTTCACTTTAGAAACCATTGTTGAGCTTTTGTAAATAAGTTCTCCGCAGCTCAGAAGTTCGGCGAAAGTGTCTCTTTTGTACAGGCTTCCAATTAAAAAGGAAGAACACGGAAGATCCAGCTTCAAATCCAGTTTCTCATGAGTTGAACCTTCTTCTGTCTGAAAAGATTTAATAGCATATTAATTAAGTCGTAGAAAACAAAGTGAAAAAAAATTAAAAGATAAGAGAGTTAAGAATCAGCTCTTTGAGACCTAATCCAGAAATGTTCAGACAAGAAAATAAAATAAAATAAAACATCAAATGTGGAAATCAAAGCCTAGTTAAGATAGCTCATTACAAGAGGCATTTAACCACAATGAAAATCAAGAAAAGAAAAAAAGTAAGAACCTATAATAAGCCAAAAGAAAATAGCTATGCTTTTGTGTCTTCGCACATTTAAGTAGCCCTGGCTGGAAGGCCTAATAAGCTCGAAACAGCTGTCCCAGAATTTCAGCATGACCAAAAGCTCCATCATAATATAGAATATTCTGTATATAGGCGGTTCCTGGGTTACAAACGACCTGAATTACGAATGGGCTCCCAAGGCTCCCCATCAGGATAAATTTATAATTAAATAATTACATTATTAATTCGGGAACTACTTTCTTCTGTGCATATAAACATACTTGCATGGCGTAAATGGTTCATTGGCGCAGCATCTTTATGCTAGCAGATAGTCTCATTGTTTATACGGTCGCTTACGCATAGCATCACTTTAGTCTTAACTTTATTTGGTTTTGTGAGTCTGATGACTTATGACCATGCAATAGTTTCTGTAACTTAATATACAGTACTGGTAGTATATATTATTAGGATATACATGTTTCTATTCTTGGATTTTCCCAGCAAAGACAACATGGCGGGTCAAGGATCAAAGCACATATTTCCAAGCATTTATTATTTTTATTATTATTACAGCATTACACTGTATTATTTTTTCCATGTATGAGCCATTATAATATTGTTATTATTATTATTATCGTATTTATGCACTATTCATCAGGGATCCGAGACATACAAATCTGACTTACAAACGTTCTCAGGAATGTATCTGGTTCATAACCTCGGGACATATATAAAAATGCCAAAGCAATTTAAAGCCATTCAGCAATTTTATGGAATAAGCAATTTTAACTTCACACAGTTACAGTATATTAGACATTATGAGATTTTTAAAAACCGAGTACTACCTTAAATCAGTATTTGCAAAGTTTTTGAAATAAACTAGTTCCACTTCCATATTTAAAAACTGAACTAAAAAGAACTTCCAAAGTCCTGGTCATAGAGTTTCTAACAATTGCCTACAATTGTATCATGAAATTTTCAAGTAATTTTTTTGGCAATGTTAAAAATAATCATGTAATTCTTTACCTGCCTTTCAATAGTTGTAACATACTTTATGTTCTACTTCAGCAATTTTTGATGAAATGGGCACAAAAATATTTTTATTTCAATAATCAGAGGAAGTATGGGCAGAACGAAGTTTAAAAAAAAAAAAAAAAAATAGTTTCCAATAAATAATATCATTTCTCAAAACTTATTACTAAAGTTTTGAAATGTCCAATATCTTAACAGTCGTTCACATTGATAAATGTACTGGAAAAGTGAAATAAATATATTTTTGGAAGCCATGTAATGCTTGACATATAAAATGTCTAATGTAATTAAAATTTTGATTAAAAAAAATTGTTTGGAAAAGTAAATATAAGCATATATCCTCGATTTCCTGGAAGAAAAATATTCTCAACCGTAAATAATTTCCTACATTGATTTCGATTTATGAAGTAATTCTTTGGAAGGAATTTCCCAAAGAACCGAAGAAAATTTAGTAACTTATGTTAAATAAAGCAAAAATGACTTGGAGCTGAAGGAGAAGTAGGACATATTAATGTACAAATAATAAAAGCTGTGATGAGAGATATTTCTTCCCTTTCAAGATA
>JAFIDM010004315.1:63172404-63228013 GCA_023159025.1 Thereuonema tuberculata | reverse complement strand
ACGATTGAAACGAACGAATGAATAAAAATTAATTTTTGAAATTATATTTGATGAGAAATCAGAATAGTTCAAGAAAATAAATATCGTCTTTTTTCCGTAAACTTCAAACTCCCTAAATGTTCACTTTCCCGCCATAAACACAGACATATACAATCGATTCAAATTCTACTATTGCGACATCTGGTGGCCACGGTCGTTCTTTGAATTGGCGGACTGTAGTGCATCTCAAACTTGACTTGATGCCTCCTCACCCATCGTGGGTATAGGCGACGCCATTGTCTTCGATCCTGGGCAAGGGTTGTCAGGTGATGGGGCCACTTGCAATTGAATGTCTTACGGCTAAGGTTGAATGGGCGCATGATTAAATTTTCGCTTGAAGTGACGTAGAGTTGTTAGACGAACACCTCCTTTTGGCCGCTTCCAGGCCGGATCCGGCTCTGCAAGCAGCGAGATTTTTGCGATACGACATGCTGGCATTCTAAAAGTATGGCCCAGCCAGTGCCATCATCTGAGTTCAACAATGATAGATATATTTTCATTGAAGTCACATCTACAGCGAATTTCAGCATTAGAAATTTTTTCAGAATATTTGATTTTGGTAAGTCTACGCAAACATCGATTCTGGAATAAGTCCAGACTTAGTTGGTGAGCAACTTTTATAGGCCAGGTTTCACAACCGTATAATAACGTTGGTAAGATAACAGCCTTGTAAATGCGGATTTTAGTGTTCAGGCAAATGTCTTTCCTAGCCCAAAGTTTCTTGAGCGAGCACCAGGCAATAGTTGCCTTTGTTCTCAAATAATGAGAAAACAGTGGATTGACCGTCCTTTATTATTCCAAACAATCTTCAATGGTTTAACAAGACCAAAGCTATGGTTGAGTGTATTTTCCAGATTGGGGGAAGAAACAGATTATGAATATGATCTCATAACTTGGTAGTTTTCTTTTACTGATTTCATGATTATTTTTAAAATCAGAGATTATTAAACAAACAAACAAAAAAAAATATCCAATTGACACGAATCTTAAAAACACCTCAGAACTACATTTCAATAAGAATGTTTAGAATACATACGGACTTTTCAATACTTGAAATAAAACAACACACACAACATAAAGATATCATTTTAATTATGAAACATAAACTAGGACATACCCTGAATAAAAAGGGGCCAAAATTTTAAAAGTTTGTTGGGAACATGAGGATGTCTTATTGCGAGAAGGAAGAAAAATTATCAACTGAAATTTTATTTTTAAATTTTTATACCTAAAAGTTTGAAATATTACTTGTGCCCCTATTTAAAAATTATTTTTTCTGCTTACAGAACAAGCAGTGATATATGAAAGGATATATTCTGATTAAGTTGATATCATATCTAAGTGCAATTAAATTTCTTTCTAATAAAAAAAAAAAAAAAAAAAAAAAAAAAACCCCTAAAAAAATAAAAAGTGTACATATCCAAAGACAATTTTGGTTGGTTTTTCTTTTCTTCTTACAAAATCAATACTGGAAAGCATTAGGCTAAAGTGATATTCTACTTTGAACATGGATTGACTGTATTGTTCCAGCATGTCAATCAAGTTATAAAGAATTTATTTCAATAAGTAGAATTAATACTTTAAAAATGTATTAGGAGCCCAGCACAGACTAACAACAAACAAATTGCCTTTTTCTGATTCATTTATCGGGGAGGATCAGGTGACAGCTGTTTCGCCATTCTACTGGCTCTTCAGACCTGACCTGCCTCCCCCGATAAAGAATCAGAAAAGGCGCAAACCTATGGTGGAATCACCGGCCAAGCTGGCAATGACCCTCCAAAGGGTCAAAGTTTGTTTGTTGTTAGTCTGTGCTGGGCTCCTAATACATTTTTAAAGAATTTAATCAGCACGTATTTCTGTTTATTAGAATTAAATAATTTGAACAAAACTGGATGAAACTGATGTAAATTATGTTTTCCTGCAACACTTATTTAAGATCGAAGATTTAATATTCATCTAAGATAAATTCTATCTAGAAAATGATGAAACAAGTTATTAACTTTGTTTGTGCTCTCAGTTCTTCTTCCACTGTTTTGAATTTTGAATTATTTCTTTATTAGGGAGATGGATTTTATTAGAAAACATTTACCCTAAACACCATATTATGCACTGTGTTAATATATTACATACGTATTATCTTCAAAAGAAGAGGGTGTCAAGCAATTTAGTTGAAATAATAGCAATAAAAAAAAATGTTATTATTTCCTGTCATTTGTTACATTGCGTAATACACTTGAGAGCAGAAAAATCTCACAGTTGCATTTGTTTACTTTTTGTTTTATTTTCCCCACGATTCGCAATTTTTTTTTTGAATCAAAATAATGTCAATGTAAAGATCGTTTCATTACCTATCCAATGCTACCATTTATTGTCCTCACGCTGAAAGATGAAACTACCAGAATACAAAGTAGATTATAGATTGTCCTTTCCTGGCCGTTCACTAACACTGAAATAGAAGAGAAGCAACCTCTTCTATTTCAATGTTAGCGAATGGCCAGAGAAGGACAATCTATAATCTGCTTTGCATTCTGGGAGTTTCATCTTTCAGCGTGAGGACAATAAGTGTGTATTGCGTGTCAGCAGAGTGCTTTTTGGAGGAATCTCCTAGCCTACCAGAAAAACCTCCTTTTCCTACAGCCTGGGAAATGGTGATTAAAACAAAATTCGATACAAACATTTATAAAACAATCTTAATTAATAATGGGTATTCCCTCATTACGATTTTTCATCAATTTTATCAATTTGGGGTGTGTTTCTACTGTTGCTACTGTCTTGGTTTTGAAGGGAAAATATACTTAAGTGATATCATTGGATAGGTGATGAAACAATCTTTAAATTGACATTATTTTGATTAAAAAAAAAATAAAAAAAAATTGCAAATCGCGAGGAAAATAATAAAAAAAAAGAAAGTAAAATAATGCAATTATGTGATTTTTCTGCTCTCAAGTGTATTTCCAAAAGTCAATGGAAGATAAAATATCAAATTAAGTTATTCGAAATAACAATGTAATTTACTGAAAAGTGTTATTGTCCCTTCAAAATCCTTCCCCCGAGGAGAAAACAGATGTTTTCTGATAAAAAAAAAGTAAGTTTATTCCTCATTTCTCTTATCTTAATGTTTATGGGATTTCTTTGATAATGGATCAATTTCGATTTTCATTCCTAAGCTCTTACTTTGGATGATTCCTTGGAATGCTTTGTCTTTTTCTTTCTGTACTTCTTGGGTTCCTCTTCTTGCAAAATATCAAGAGTGGTAGGAACTGGAGTTATTCTATGAATATTTACAGGTAAATGCTCATCATCCCTTAGAGGCCTATTAGAAGAAAAAAAAGACATAAGTAAAAAGTGAAGATAAGAAAGGATGGGGAACTGACAGTATACAAATTGAGAATATTATATTTTAGACTAATAAAGAATTAAATGATCAAATTTATATATATCTATTAAGGTTTATGTTCATTGATAAAATAGAGGCAAAAAAGATATAACTTGATCATTGGACTGTTGAAAATAAATACAGCTAAACTTCACTCCCTGTCTCTCCATATTGACTATCTTATCTTCTGTGTGTGCTATTCCTGATTGGAAGTGTCCTACATTTTAAAACGATCAAATTTTATTCCCTTTCAACAATCCAGTCACTGTGTTCAATCCTTACTTTAAACTTTTATTAACCACCCCCATCTCTCTCTTTTTTTTAAATTAGATAATCAGGGTATCAATATGTACTTAAAGAAGCAAAAACTGTCTGTACATTTTGATAGATGCTCTGACTATACTGTGAGAAAACAAACTTTTTTTTATCTATTGTTTACAATATCTTATGTCTTAAAAATGAAATCATAATTTCAAAAGAAAATGCACTAAGTCTAAGTCAAAACAAAAAAATAAATAAATAATTATAAAAAAAATATCCATTAACCAGGCAATCTAGTAAATGAGAACAAAACAAGTATTATAAATTTATTGTTTGTTTTTTAATGATTTGAGAACTTTGTTCAATACGATTTCTTAATCCATAAAGTCAGTATAGGAATACCAAACAATGAATTAATATTCAAAAATTGTTGAATTCAGGATTTTTGAGAAACTGAAGATTATGATGAGATATCAATGGGCAACATCAGTTTCAGATTAACATGTAATATTTGTGTGAACGTCGATACAGAAATTACGTATTTTTGCACTTCAGGTAAGGGAATGCTACACTATAAATAATTTAGAATTTTCTTATTATGTTTGGAGGATGTTAACTGGTTCTGGAAGTAAAAATAAATTAATTCAAAATTTGTTTGGCTTTATATAGCCACTAGACATATAGTAGAATTAACTTACAACTCGTTACAGAAATAAAAAGGAAATACATTTCTACTGAGCTTAAAAGAAGAATCGTCTCCTTAGTAAACAGATGCCTCACAGTCATACAACAGTTAACTCTATAACGGACTGTCAGTACAGTATCTTTAAGATAATCCTTCTTCATATCATCAACTGCTGTTTTGTAATTCCTTCAAATATTTTTCTTACCTTCATTTGATTAATCATTTACTCTGATTTCAATGTAAGCAATTGCAAGCAAAATTTTAACTTGTAATATGTCTAGCAAATTACTGTAATATTATTGAATATTTGCACCATTTCACCTGATTTTAATTTCTTCTTTTTCCAACCCAGTCAGAAGTTGTGAGATCCCCATATATAAAAAATATCAACATTTTATTTTGCCATTACATAACTACATAACTAGTATAAATAATCAATTGCTACTACTTTAAAATAGCAATATTGGAACTTATATATATCCACATTATTTAAATAATGTTAAAACTGTAACTGTTCATATTTCCTTTTTGTTACTTTTTCATTTTTATAATTATAAATAACTTTTTAAATTCCATTTATGTCTCATTAATTTTTCTCCTTGTTAAGTGAATAGAATCATACACATATCTTCAGTACTTACTCCTCCAAATTAATATCCAAAGCTTTATGAGGATCATCAGATTTTTCTTCTTCATCATCTGTTGATTTGGCACCCTAAAAAATAATAAATACATCAATGTCTTAACTATGGCATTATAAAATGATTATTATCTTTTCCACCATTTAATGTTAAAAGCAACAAGCAGTAGTGAGGTAGTGTGTATCAAACAGAAGTAGTTAGGTAAGAATGGCGAAGCAACATTTGATTTTACAGAAGGTGTTTATCATAATTAAAAGAAATTAATGTAATTGGAGGAGTAAAGAAAGCAATGAAGATTTTCAATGATAGTAGGATATGGACTTCTTGATAGTGCACATACAAGCGCAACAGATTTGTTAGTTCACCCCTATCTTGCAGCATTTCAGTAGAAACTGTCAGGAATTTAGAATTGAACTGATAAAGGAATTTCCTTATTATGGATCAATGTGATAAAATGCTTAAGATTCTTTTCAGTAGACCCACTTTATCCATCAGAAATTTTATAAATAAATTCTGATGCAAATAAAGCACAAAATACTATTTGTTGCTGCAATTAAAAATAGCCGTGAGAAGATGAATGTGGAGATGATGGAAAACTCATTGAGGGACTTGTAGAAACTTTTTAACAAAGGAATTAAATCAAGTGTAAAAAGTAGAAGCATAAAAAAATAAAATAATTCACTGCATGATATACCTAAACAATAATGGAAATGAAAGTGAAATGCTTAGGCTTTTAAATGAGTCAATGTAAATGAAAGTGCCAGAAAATTAAAAGAAATCTGATCCATACAGAAGAAAGATGGCAAATAATTTCTGCAGACATTCCAGAAGACTGTAATGAATTTATTTTGAGGAATTTTCTTAACCTAGGGATTTGAGCTGATGACGAAAATGCCAGTGCATAAATAAGAGTGACAAAATGAAGACAAGAGGCCTCTATTTGTATGTTGTGCCATGAATTTCATACTATAAGCTCATAATATGCTGTGAAATCTGAGCAGAAATTGGAAATCTTGAGAAGAAACAAAAATACAAAAATGTTTCTGCCGACTTCCTTCCTTTTGCTCTTTTGTGATCTGCAAAAACACTTACTACGCCATTTTGATCCCACTAATCTTTTAGGGTATCATTCAACTCACAAAGACAATTTCAAAACCTTTCAAACACTGAATGTCGTAACAACCTAGGCGATTTATTTAGTGAATTACAGTGAAGTCTCACTTTTACGATTATGAGGGGGAACCAAAAATTATTCGTATAAGTGAATTACATATAGGACTATACGGGGGTTTCGCAGGGGAATGAGAAATTCTTCGTATAACTGAATGTTTCGTCTAAGTGAGACTTCACTGTATGTATAAATTTTTAAACATTAAAAATGCATTAATTCACAGCCACTGAACTACAAATCTTGTTTTTGTACAAATGTTTCTGAATTTTGTCATTTATGTTATTGCACAGCATCCTGTTAATTCATAGCAGCAGCCGCTGAAGATATGGAAAACAGTTTACTACTAACTTTATTAATTTTATTTACAGATCATTCACATGAAAACAATAATAAGTTTTATTTATATTAATGCAACTGGTAATATTTTATCAAGCACTTTTCAAGATAAAAATTTTTTTTTTTTTTAATTCTTTTAAATTCTTTTAAGATCTTGAAATAAAAACAAACGGAAATTGAAAATGTTTTCAAATGTTTAAAGCACATGATGAATTTTGAGCTGTGCAGTGTAAATAAAAAAAACTAAGATTAAAAAAGCAAATAAGCCAATTTTGAAGCATGGACCACAATTCAAAGTCACACCTGCAAACGGGCAGCTACAAAAGTTGTCACAAAAATCCGTTCTCAGAAGAAAAATATCTTTTTTTCCAAATCTTTTGGCAGAAACTGGAAAGTGAGCAAGAACACAAGTAGAAAATGTTGTTGTTGCAAGAATTGAACAAAAATCAAGGAGAAGAAACTGATGCATTCTCTAACAGCATACGGATTCATTTGTTGCAAAGCTTGTGAATTGTTGTTGAAAGTCAACCAATAAAATAATATGAGCAAGGTTATGTGAATGAATTTAAAGAAACCTCAATTTAAGATTAAAGTATATGTGAATAAAGTTATTATTTTGTTTAAGAATGGACTTTTGTTACACCCTGTAGATGGGCTATTCTCCAGAAGCAAAAGATTCTGGCCTCTACACTGGTTTTCAATAAAAAGATTAGCATTAAGTATAAAACTACATATACAGTGACTCTCACTTATACGAATAGAAGGGAGAACCAAAAATTCTTAGTATAAGTGAATATTTCGTATAAGTGCATTACTTATAGGACTATGGGGGTTTCGCCGGGGAATGAGAAATTCTTCGTATTACTGAATGTTTCGTATAAGTGAGACTTCACTGTAGTTCATTATATATAAATAATGTATTATTTTAACGTGTGGTGAAAATTTCTTTTTATCAAAATGAACATATTAAAATTATTATCACACATTTAAAAAATTTTCGAAATAATTGTTACAATTTATTAGGGAAAAAAGTCTAAAAAAAAACCATACTTGCTTACTGTTCTGTTAAAGTATATGCTTTTCAGACTTTTTTTCCTAAGAAATTTTAACAAAATTACTTGGAAACTTTTTTTAAATATGTGATAATTTTAACATTTCTGTATAATGAAGACAAACATTAAGTACATACAGTATATACAGTAAAACCTCGTTAAGTCGTCACTCAAGGGACCAAACATTTTTGACGACTTAGGCGGAGTGGGAATTTTTGAAAAAAAAAAAAAAAAAAAAACCCACTGAAATACAGTATTTTTATGAATTGCTGTAGGATTCGGTGAGGAAAACAAGATTTTCAGAAATCAATGCATGCAAATGAATGAGTGGAAAATATAAAAAAAACACTTTTTATAGTTACCGCATTTTATTTTATTTTACTTTGATACATTAAAATAATCCAACAGTGTTGATTATCAATCAACAGCTGCTGCTTCTCCGCAAATCGTTTCAAAAGAAGGCAATGTCTGTCTTTGAAACGTTCCAGCCAACCATTTCTGCTGCCGAAATCTTCATTTTTCAACTCCTTAGCAATTTCCATGGCTTTTTCTTTGAGAATCACGGCAGAAATTGGCACATTTTGCGATCTGACGTGTTTTAGTCATCAAACTAAAACCTCCTCGATCCCGTCAAACTTCGATTTCTTCATTCTTTCTTTTGTCTTTGCAGTCAGCTTCTTCAATTACTTGTTTCGATGAAAGAATATCGTTTAATGTAGTCCTGGGAATATGGTGTTCTTTGGCAAAAGCTGTTTTCGAAACATTTGATTTTTCAAAAAGTGCAATTAAGTCGTTTGTTTCTTTAAAAGATAACTAGGTAAGTTTTCGTTTCCCTGGCATGTTAAAAACGTAATCGAACCACGAAATTGCAACAGAAAAAAATAGCCCTTGCAGCGGGGCTTACTCGCTATGAAATGAAGTCACACCCAGCAGCGGGGCTTACTCGCTATGAAATGAAGTCACAGCCAGCAGCGGTCAAGAAAAACGTCTACACTCGACAGAGTCGCAGCGAGAAGTGTGGTTTGAATGATTAGCAGCGAGATTCCAAGAACCCAAATCCTCCGAAGGCGTAGGAAAGGAATGAAGTGACAGGCATGGTCGGAAATTCCCCGTAAACGCTTGGCTTTCTTAAAGTGAAGGGGCGGGGCTGAAAAGACAACACGATGGCATGCAAAATGGAGAAGAAAGATGCTTTTGGCCATTTTTAAGGGTGACGAGTTATCCGGAGTAGAATTAAATTTGGTGACGGGTAAAGGAGGGTTGTTTTACATTATTGTGTATGACAGCTTTTTAGGACCAAAGGAAAACGACGACTTAAACGGAGTGACGACTTAACGAGGTTTTACTGTATTGCCTTATACAAAAACTAATAAGAACAGGAAGATAAAGAACAAAAAAATAAGAAACTTACTTCAGGCATTTCTCCTATATCAGTATTAACGAAATGTTGTTGTGGAATGGTCTCGTTATCTTCTTCCGATTCCTGGTCCTTTTTATCTTTCCGATACTTTTTCTTCTTCTTTTTCTTCGAAATAACTTTAATATTTTTCATATATTTATCTGATGATGTCATACCTTTGTGTTTTTCAAATATATATACATGCATTACTTGGCAATTTTTTATACCAAAGCTAACAAGAAACTACTGAATTGGTTATAACATCAATTTAATGAAGGTAAAAGCAGATTCCGTAATAAGATCTTGTGCATCTGATCCTATAATATTGATAACACACACATTTCTAACCAGTAGGCCACAGTATTAGATATACAAACAGAATTGAAATTTGTAGTGAGGATTGTTGGCAGGATTTTCTTCAGTTACTTCTACATTATTTGCCATATATAGCATAAAGTCTTTCTGTTTTGAACAAAATTACACATCCCAGTGTAATACATAAGTTCTGGTCATGAGATTTTAAAACAATGTGCCTTCATATAACCATATTTATTATAATTTGATACATCTCATTCTTTACTGCAGTTGTTCGGCCACTTTTTATTTTCTTTCAATATATCTACAATAGATGCTTATCATGATAAAATCACTATTCTCCTCCCTCCTTAAACTTAATTTCTTTCTTATTTGATTCCAAGTTCAGAGGCAATTTTTGAGATAGTGAAACAAAAAAAAGATCACCTTGCAATCTGACAGGGGATAAAGGTTATATTGGCAGCCTTTTTCCTAAGAGCAGCCATTCTTTTCAACAAAAATTCTAAGTATCATGAAACACAAGCTCCTGAAGATGATCAAAACAACAAAGAAAGCCTCACAAAACTGCCAACCCCTCACCTGAAAACGGTCAGGAACCACAGATTATCTCAGCTAGAGATAGATACAGCTTGGAGTCGTGTATTATCTACTCCTGATTGTAAGGGATTCACTACTCTGATAAAAATTACAGAGCATACGGTGTTTATTATTATTGGACATATCTACTGTTACCAATTACCTAGATTTGAGGAATTAGTTTTTGTGACTATGGGAATGTATTAGTAATTTCAAATCTACATTCTAACTTACGGAAAAAAAAAATAATTATTCAACTTTAGAATATATTTTTATGAATCAATCATACTGTTACTGGAAGCTTCATTTAACTTCTCTTCACAGCTCCCTGTATTGTCAGGAGCATTACAGAAATACATGAATCAGGGTAAAGATAAGGTTAATCCACTTGATGTTATAATCAAATTCCATTTTAAAAAAAAAAAAGCTATGATCATAAATTATATGTTTTATAATTTTTTACAATATGTTACATCAAGGACTAAATAGTGGACTAAAAAGTTTTTATGATTTGATACCGAGAAGGGAATGAATGGATAGAGAATATTTTTTTACTTTGAAAAGCCAATTTTATAGTGTTGACATACTTTTTTTTTCGTAATCATTCGTGCAGCAACTAGTGTTCAAAACAACACATCTAGCTGCTTTACTGTTCCAATCTTAGTTAAAATATTAAATTAAAAAAAAATAATAAAATAAATAAAAAATATTGACTTGGGCTTCTAAACTTTATATGGAATGTTATAATCGAAGTACAATGCACCATGTTTCGGGGTTCCAGAAAACCAATGCATGTTCTTTTTAGGAAGATTCAGGAAATTACTTTATTAGTAAAGTAAATAAGAAAATTATTGTTTGAAACAGTTTGAAATAAAGTCTTAAATATGTAGCCATTATTACTCAGACTTACATCAATCTGTAGTGCAATTAGGTTACAGCTCTTTGAAGTCATTTTTCGCAGTTACTGTTTCATCAATTCACAACAAAGTAAGAAAGTCATTTCCTTACAAACAACAACCAATAGTTTGGTTAAACAAGACATTGCTAATAACACAGGGTGGTGCACATAAAACCGGCCCCAATAGGTTTCAAGGTGTATGTTTGCTATAGACAGTATTCAACGCTAATAATCATGCGCAAGTGATGTTATCCGCTCCGAATATTGTTCGCCACCATCATGCACGCACTGGTGAGTGTTCGTTGGCCTGCGTGTGGGTATTCAATTCTACAAGATGGACGAAGACATGCATCGAGGCTGATGGCTGCCAATTCCAACATCTACTCTTAACATGACAAAAATATATGGCAATAATGTACAGATATTATGAACAGGAGGGATAGCATTAAATAATCCATTTTCAGAACCAAAATACACTTGGAAACCTATTGGGGCCAGTTTTATGTGAGCCACACTGTATTTAGAAAACTGTCGGGAATCTCTAGGCAAACTACTACAAAATCAAAATTTTGTGAACGAAAATTATTTAAACCAAAGTGTAGAGCCAAAGATATCACAAGAATTTATCAATTGCGCTAAAGAATCTAATAATTGGTAGAAAAGGTGGATTCCACTAGTCTTGATTGGTTTATCTGAAATAACAGATAGTGCATAACTTAAGATTCCTACAGTTTCAAATATTAGCAATAACGTCTTGCTTCTCAGATTGTTGACCACTATTTGCTAAAAAACATTTTTTTTGTATTTATATAAATATTATTACCAAACATGATTTGAGAAAATAAACCTACAAAGAATTCATAGTCGAAATGCACTAATTAAAGGCTTTTAATTAAGATTTAACTAAACTTTTTTAATAAAAAAAAGTAATCAAACTATCTACGCTAGTCAAGACAGGCAAATGAGAATGTACATTTTTCATTTGTCTAATAAGTTTATATTGCTTGATGTCTATGATATTGTTATATTTACTGATTCTACAGGGAGAGCAACTCTAAGAAACATACCTGGAATGTACAGAGGAACAGTGAGATCAATGTGTGTGACTGGAATTTCATCTAATTTATTATTTTCCTGAGAATTGTTTTTGGAAGGATATGATTTCAGATAATGTGGATTGTTGGCTTGTTCCAATTTTCTAGCTTCTCTTCTCTGAAAATTAAATAAAATCATTTTAAAAGATGAAACTCAACAAAAACAAACTATCATCTCTTTTTTTAAATAAAATCGCTCAATAATTCTTACTAAACTATTGCTGTAGTGAAATAATAAAGAATTTTTGTCCAATTTTTGTCCAGCTGGTGTCAAAAACAAACAACAAACAAACAAAATTGTTTCATCTTTACCTTATTTTGATTTAAGTCTTTTATTAAAACTGTTGACAGAAATCAGTAGGGAAATCAAAAGAAAGGGTTTTTAACCCCCCCCCCCCCATACAAGATTTGTAAACTTCAGTAAATGTACTGCAAAACATTTAGTGTTTGCTTTAACTGCAGAAGGGCTCTCTAAAAAGGATGCCATTTACAAATGGTTACTTTTATTTGGTAGTAGAAGCATCAAGCTTCATGAAAACCGTATATACTCACACACAAAATAGGAAAGGCTTTGTTTTTTTAAATGGATTTTCCCTCAAACTTCATTTTTATTAAGAATAATACAGGATAAGGTAGGATACGTAATTCCAATAAAAACTGACAGATTATCGTGTAAATTAGACTTAGGAATAGAAGAACTTTAAGTCAATGAAAACAAATTTTTATTAATATTTATCAGATTACGGCAGCTGCAATCAAATTTAAAATGAAGACGAGTAATGTAACATTATATTGTTTAAGTCTGTTAAGTCAATAAGTCTGTTTTTCACCAACTTGCCCTTTCAAAACCTATAACTACAAATTGAGGAAGGGGGAAAAATTACTGAATTATTGCTGATGTCTTACTTTAATTACTTTATTTTTATACTGTTTTCATGGACAGGACAAGTATCCATCTCCATTAAAAGATTTCAGTTTCGTAATGTAGGAGGCAAACTTTTGGAGCATAAATCAATTGAAACTATCAAAAAGGACAGTTGGTTTAAATATTCATCAGATTATTGCAATGCATTGAAGATTTTTTTTCACATAAAAATAATGTATCAGGAAAACGTTGACTCAGATCTTTTCTATGATGGATGATATATGCTCGAAAGAACTGAGAAGGAAGAAGAAAAGCAACATTCTTCTAAATTCCAAAAACGGGATTTTTTTTTTAATGCTCTTGCTTCTAGTCTAAAAGTTAGTTTGCTTACATCTACATAATAAGAGCGAAAATTTGTTTGATTGTCTAGGAACAATTTCGCCATTTCTCAACGGATCTTTATCAAATTTGGCGTGGAGTATCACCTGCATCCCAGAATAATCATGAACAATGAAAACCCGGATCCAGACTAAGGGGTGCAACCAGGGGAGGGCAAACTTTCTTGAAGGGTACACATATCTCTGAAACCGGTTTAGTTGGAAATACGAAATTAGATATAAATGTTCTTTTGTCAAAATCTAAAAGATAGATTTGGATGTAATTCAACAACTTTTCCATATTCATGCTTGGGGGGAGGGGTGACTTTGTTGAAAGGTACAACAGAAAGGTTTAGGTTACAAAATAAGAATATAACAATTTGTAATGATCAAGTGATTTTTTTTTTCCAACTGGAGAAGGTTTGAAGTCATCTCAAATTACAATTTATTTCTCATCCACGTTAGGACGACTCTTTTTTTTATAACCCATGAGAAGCACAGATATTTTTTATTTCATCTTATTTATAAATACTTTGAAAGATATTTATATTTTGATGTTACTTTGAAAATGTTCAGAATCTTTTTTGAAAGAATATCTATTTTTTTTTTTTTCTTTTTCAAGGAAATTGGATTGGCTGTCGTAAAGAATGCTAGTACTGAACGATGCTAGTACTAAACGCAATATTGAAAAGAAAAGATAAAACTTGTATTAAGTTCACGACGTTTAATCTATCTGAGTACAATCCTTATAAACAGCAATTAAAGACTAAACAAAAGTTTCTATGTCTTGAAAAATTTCCTTGTAGAATTTGTTTTCCCCTTAATCTTTTCAGCATAGAAACACTATCACTAGGGTACTTTTGACACGAGTGTACCACTTATCTAGGAATTCCAGGAATCTTCTGGAATCTATTGACCCACAGATAAATCATTTCACTTGATTCAAAGAAACAAAAAAATTCTAACTTTTCTTCATCTATAAAAGTAACTCCACAAACTCTTTCATAGTATTTAAATAACAAAGTAGCGAATTTTCGGGAACATAATATTGCGTCATTCCCTTCTTCAAGCAAAATAAGAATTTTTCTTCATCTACTTCATTAATCAGAACATTAAGGATTTATATATTTCTTTTATTATTTAATATGCAAAATCTTCTTAAATAAACCAAGTGCAATCATACCATAACAAAATTAAATTTACTCAAAGTTTTGGATTAACTGATTAAAATTTTTTGTTGTATCAGATGTTTTGCAATAAAAAGGGCCTTTATATTAAGTCTCCTGAAATCCACTGATACTTGAACAGACATTCCATGGCTGACATAGCAGGAAAGTTTTGATAACTGCTTTCACAGATCCTTTTTACAGCAGCGGAAGATACAACACTGCTAGCACAGATATTACTGTGGAACTTTTCGTAAAGAAACATTTAACCTAACAATTATCCATAGAGATTTCATAGTTTTAACATGAAACAAGCTTTCCAATGCTGCAAGTTTTTAATACTTCAAAATTAGAGGATTTACCTTTTCCAGTTCTTCTTCTGTTGGCTCATACTTAGCCATGTTTTCACTCTGTTTTGTTGGTGTTTGTTCTGTTTTAAATAGTTCAATAGGCTGTTCTTCATCATCAGAGCTTTCAGACGGTGGATCGTTAATCCACTTATCTAGATCAAGGCTAATAAAGAAAAAAATATATATATATAGCAATAGTTAATTTTGTGATTAAATATAAAAACCTCTATATTCCATTATTTTAAGCGAAATTTCAGGGTTAAAAATGAAAACAGGAAAATTTACCCATCTAACAGCGGCACTTTTCTCTGTGCTTTTGGAGCCACAGGATTTAATTCACCAATAAATAAAGATGATACTTCTTCAGCTAAATGCTCCCCTTTATTTTGCATTTTTAATATATATTTCATCATTTGTAGCATACAGCAAGCCTGTAATGAAGAGACAAGCAATCAAGAGATTAGTATTTTTCTTATAGACTAAAATAAATTCATAGCGTGATTGAAAAATAATTTTTTTTAGGCACACATACATATTTGCAACAAAACTGCATATTTCAGAAATTTTTCTTACACTTCACTTTATCAATAACGATAATGAATCGGGATTCCGAACTTGTTTGTATCTGAAATTAATATATCTGTACAACAAAATTCCAATGTGATTTACTTTATTCTTCTTAGATTTTAATTGTATAGATCAGGTTTTCATGTGCTTAAGAACACAATGAAAAACATCAACATCAAGTATTGTATTATATTATAGCAATTGTTCATCTGAAGTAATTTTTAAATTTTGTCTTGCTGTTGTTTTAAATTTATTATCAACTCTGGAGGATGAAAAAAAATCTAGAAAATGTTAGATCAGAAGAAATTAATGTTTTAGTTAACAAGAATGCTTATGAATTTCCGACTTCTTCAGAAATGAAGATTGACTTATGTGTGTAAATTTACATAAATGCCAACACATGTGACTGTAAAGTAAGAATTCCAACCAATTGCTGAAGTGTAAATATGCAAAACCTGCTTACAATTTCAATTATACAGAAGTCTTTGTCATTTAATTCAAATGGGGTCTTTCACAACAGGATTTTCTGGGCTTGCTCCAAATCGCACCTCTGGAAGAGATGCATTTTTCTTGTGAAATTATTATGAAATGAAATTTGAATTCATTTCCATACGAAAGAAAAGAAAAATATTTATCATCTATTTTCTTCCGTAAAGGAAAAGTCTTTATGAACCACAAGAATAGGAACTTCTGCACATCGGGCATAAAAAAAAAAAAATGTTGATCCCATATCAACAAAATTGGTTCCAGTGTGGTTACATGGAAATACAATGATTTCTGTTAATCAATTCTTATTGATATTTTCTAATCACAATTTAGCATCTATACATACATTCTGATATCCATCACACAGCAAGTGAGGATTAAGCAATAAGACTAAGTTCGTCATTTTTTGGAGGAGAGGGGGTGTGAAGACTAAAAATAATTGTGCTTTTCAAAAACTGGATCATAAATAAACCAAATTCTAAGGATATTGGCTAGCATAATACAAATAAAGAAAAATAGGTTCAAGCTGAATAGTAACACTTCACAAGCTCATTTAATATGTTCTGAACTCTTATTTCAACAAACTCTAATATACATATGAACGCTGCGAGAAAAAACAACAACAATGCATTCCATTATTATGAATTAATGTTTAATTAAATCATTTAAAAATATACAAAGTTCCTTAGTGTTACTCAACTAACCTAAATTGACAAAAGTTATACAGTAGAGCCCCGATTATCTGCGGAATTGGGTGGCAAGGGCTTTACGGATAACGAAAATAGCGGATAACCCGAAAAAAGACTAAAAATGAGGTGTATACACGAAAAAAAATATTTCACCATTAAAAACTACGTTTTATTGTACAAAAAACATAATATGTAAAACTCTTAAAATATGTACAGTAAAGGAGAAACTTTTGCTCTACATTTGCATCCACAAATTCTGTGAAGGCCTATAGGATCACAATGCACAATAAACCTGTCAGTAATTTTCGACCTTCGCACTGTAGGGCCTATTGTATTTTCACTGTTGTTGGCTTGGATTAAAATTGTTTTTTTTTTTTTTGAGGTTCGTAATTAAAAAAAAATTTTCGCGGCACTCACGGATAATTGGGACCCCCTCCCCTTTTCAAATAGATTATTTTCATCTGATTTGCAGTACAATAAATAATTGTCTTTCTTAAAAAATACTTTCTTTGAACATAAAAAAGAGGTGAATGGGTATTTTTTAAATCCTGCTATGAGGTTCTGAATCGGCAATTCTTTTCTAGATAATTCCATTTTTTCTTTCTTTAAGAGGAATGAAGGAAGAAACAAATACCAAAGTCTTACTATTGTATACATTCTATGATCTATCATATAGTAGCAATGAGCATGCAGAAATGGCAAATCCATTTTGAAAAATGGGACAGGGGGTGGCTAGAGGCCAAAATAATCAAAATTCTCATATTTGAAGTTGGGACATAAATAAAGATCCTACCTAAATTTAAAGAAATCAGCCCAACCATTTTAATAAGACATTTCAGGGGCCATTTTTGAGGGATGGCAGGAAAAGACAAAAATAAATAAGCTTGTTTGAAGTTGAACCATAAATAAGCGGAGTACCAAATTTTATGGATGTCCTTACAGCCATTATAACGTGATGCCTGTACAAATAAATAGATGGGGGCAAACATGAATAAAAATGTTCAATTGGAAGAGTGAGACCTCATTCGACTTTGGTATCAAACATTGGCCTCCTGCTTTCCATAAGTAGATTGTCACGGGACAATACGTTTTCATAATTTAAATTGTGGTGGTTGTAATTTACATGGCAGTTGTTATCTAGAACTGCTCAATTCAACAAAGATTCATGCAATGAAGTGCAATTATCTCATAGAATCATTTAAAATTCTGAAGTCATATTCTGTCAGTACATAAATTGCCACCAACATTAAAATTTTTTTTAGACAGAAAGACAGTTATTTTTAGAAAAATAAGAATTTTTTTTTTTTTTTTTTAAATAATAAAAAGAATCGAGTAAAAAGGTACCTGTACTATTGAGAAAAAAGTTAGTTTTCATATTCCAATGACAGTTTTTATATGAGTTGGTATCTTTGATAAAACCTTAGAGTTGAATTTAAGATTTTTTTTTTTTAACCCTGCCAAAATACTTAGCAGTTTATTATTATTTTTTATTAATTTTTATACAAATATAAAGATTAATAAGATAAAGAGCCGCTTTACTGATAAATAAGAACTTATAATATACTAAATCCATAAAATAAAAAAAGCTAAGATTTAGTTTAAGGTAATGTAGGGTTTACTATTATATGGTTTATGATTGGTTGTTGCGGCATCATTACTGAATGAGCTAAAGACTCTGCAAGGAATATTAAAATTAAATTATTTAGGGAGGAAGTTAGAATGGGTTGGGTTTTCTCTTCCCTTGTGTTTAATGTATTACTGTTAATTAAATTTGTTCCAAAAGAGAAAACTTAAAAATTAAGCACTTGACTATAAAAAAAAACCTCAGTTTCAATGTAAATTTACAATACCAGATTTTTTTTGTTAGAGGACAAATCTCCAAAATACTTATGCTTTTATAGACAAAAAAAAAAAAAAAAAAAAAAAAAAAAAAAAAGGCAAGAAAGAGACAATAAAGCTTAATACAGAATTTAAAGACAATCAAATGACATTCAAATTAGGAAGATAACGTTTAGCTTACTCTTTCCTGGACTTCCAGGTCTGCACTTTGTATAAACATAGGCAACTTATCCACCAGCATCTGTCCAACTTGTTGACTAGTTAGAATATCATTCTCAGCTTCAGCTTTGGTTAATATACGTGAATACAGCTTCGTAATATTATGTACATATACACTCTGAATGTGGCCGGGCAATGCAGTTACTTTACCCTTCAACATTGCCTCCAGAGTAGATCTTGGATTGGGAATAAATCTAATTAAAAAAAAATAAAAATCTATTGAATTATCCTTAATATACGACAGAATTATCAGAGAATAATGTAAAGATCAAAATTCCTTTTAAACACAACTACAGTAGTAAAACTATAATAAAAAACAAAATTTCCCTATTCTTTTTCGAATAATGATTTTCCACCTTTGCGGCAAATTCACGTTCTTGTTCTTGCAAAATATGCTAAAAAAAAACTCTTCTTATGCATAAATGCTGCTAGTCAGGTCTTTATCAATGATTTTATTTGATAAATTACCACATTCTACACATTAAAATATTAAGCCAAAATTAAATTTCATAACCATATCAGATTTTTCTCCCATAGAATCAATTTGAACAACCCAACATTCAATTTATATCTATGTCTCATTTATGGCCAATTTCATCCCAAATACTGTCTATTGTAATGCTTTCTCTTGAACGGAACAACAGATTTGAGAACATTTCCTATGCTTTATCTTATAAATAAAATTCTATGTTCTAATTTTGTCAGTTATGGCTGAGGATATTTCTATAAATTTAATTATAATATTGAGGTGTTTTATCGGGACTCTGGTTTGTAGAAATGAAGTTGAAGTTGGATCTAACTAGGTTCTGTTTATTCAGGGAGAGCTAAGGGCTTTAACAGTTCATTGGGTGATTTAAAATAACATGTGATTCATAACTGAAATTAACTGAAGATTTTAAATTACAGGGAATTATGGGAACCCTCAGCCGTTGAAATTCAAAAGTAAACAAATAGAAAAGATTGTTAACGATCAAAAATACAACTGATATTTACAACTGATTAGATTATAATTGATTGGAAAAATAAAATACATATAAAATAGGATAAAATAGAATAAGCAAAATAATTATAAACATGGTTATAAAATAAAAACAATTCAGCCCCTGAAAGGAATTGCCTTTCTGATTCAATTATTCAATGGTTATAAAACTCATCACAATATTGTGTTAATCAGATCTTATCTTAAATTTTCATATCTCCAAAGAAGAATTGAATAAAAAAATAAAATGCTGGTTCATTACTTTATACAAAATATATGTACTTACTCAGAGAATTCCCCACAAATCCACGCAGCTGCGTACAAAACTTCACAAATACTATTTCGTTGAACGTTCCCCGCTAATAAATGAGCATTTTCCAATAACAATGCCTGGAAATGAAAGAAATATTCCTTTCGTTAAACAAATTATTGGTATTGCATGAATTCAACTGTGAAGCAGAATTCATTTGATTGAGCTTCTCTAAAGTTTCAATGTCTTTTTGTTTGTTTGCTCATTCACATACTGACACAATAAAGTTAATTTACTTTGAAAACATTCTACAGCAACGCTGTCATTGTAATTAGATATCATTGTGATAAAGCATGAATTATAGATAAGACATTTAATTGAAATTCACAAAAAATTACTAAAATTTCAGAATTGTAAATTTTCAAGTGTAAGTTGACTGTGCCTTTATGAACATGTTTCCAATTACGGGACAGAATCAGAAAAAAGCAAATGTTAAAAGGGGAAATAAAAAGAATACACATTAGGCTTGCTGTAATGCCTTGGGCTATCATCGACGGGAATCTGAGACAGCTGTTTCGTCCTTGTTCGGATTCATCAGCCAGATTTACCCTCGATGATAAGCGCAGAAATTGGGAAAGCTTATGGATTCCTCTTCCCGCTCCTGGAAGTGGAACCTCACAAAAACAAACAACAATAATAAATTACTGTAAGCAGCACAGTTTAAAAACCGTAGCATGCTAACTGCTAAGCACAAAAGGTATTTAATTATAAACAAGACAAGGACTAATTAGTCTTCAATAGGTCAGTTTAACATGAAAAGGGGAAGCAAAAGAATACGCATTAGGAGGTTTTTCAATCTGTGCTGGTTACAGTAATTTATTATTATTGTTCGCTTTTGTGGAGTTCCACTTCCAGGAGAGGGAAAGGAATCCATAAGCTTTTGCGCTTTTCCAGTAAAGCATTGAGGGTAAAGATGGCTGATGAGTCCTAACAAGGACGAAACAGCTGTCCCAGATTCCTGTTGATGATAGCCCAAGGCTTTTGTGAAAGCAAGCTTAATGTGTATTCTTTCATTTGCCCTTTTTATGTTACATTTCTGCACATTAAACTGTCCAATTAGTAAAAGCAAATTCCAAATTTGTGAACTGTAAATACATGATAAGGTAATGTAAACTTTGACTGATATTGAATGGAAATGAAACTGCTCTATAAATAGATGAGATATTCACGTTCATCACATATATTTTTAAATTCATATAATTTGGCATGTAAGTTGACCTTATCATTTGTGTGTGTGTGAGTGTGTGATATATGATTTAAAGCCTCAAAAGAGATAAACATGCTGACACAAATAATTCATATAATATTTTTCTATCTATAAAAAAATAAATGAAAGCAGGGAAAACTGAAAATATGCAAGATGATGAATATATTAACTATTAAAGGAAATGTGGAAAGAGGCTACAGCTATTTCTGGAGGCAAGAAAGTGCTGAGCCAGTGATATGACAATCAACCTCCATGGCACTTTTGATATTACTGTGAACACAATCACTAAAATAAAGTGTCTGGAAGAAACCCAAGTTCTCCTTCTGCCAATGATTCTGCTAGGCCAAATTCTGTTAACTTTTTTTAGAATTTAATAAGCATACCTAATTTATCAATGTGTTTTCACACTAAATTAAAATGTTTTACACTTTAATAAATGAATAAATAAATAAATAAATAAATAAATAATGAAATGTAACTGAATATAATACTGTCAGTGAATAAAAAGATTATAAGAAGAATTCCTCAACTTTGATAAAGATGGTCTAAAATAGCAAAATTATTGTGCAGCGCCTTTTAGAACATGCAAGCAAAGTGAAGGTTAAGATTACATGAATTACACCATACGGAGATGTGCAATGGATGAATTTGAATGTTTTTTATCAAGAAAAAATAAATATGTATAGAAAGATAATAGAAGTTTTCAACTTAAATGAAATATGCCCAAGGAATCGCACTTTAATTGATGGAAATAACGGTAAAAAACTAATTTCTTAAAAGTATTGCTTTTTTTTTTTTTTTGTAAGTTTACTAATAAGATATGCTTAAAAAAAAAAAAAAACAAACAAACAAAACAAAAAAAAAACCTCTATAAGTTGAGATATTCCTTCAGTACGGCATTGATTAATAGCTAAAAACTTAACTGTTACTTAATAACTTATTATTTCAAAGATACTTACCATCTGTGAAATGGCAAACGGCCTAATTGCCTGAACTCTAATTGCAACATCTAACATTTGTGAGGCTATTAGTTTGCCGTGCCTTGTTCCTTCTATTCGAGTAAGTTCCACTAAAATACTAACATACCTAAAAGAATAATGAAGAACATAAATTTACTTACTTTTATACATTTTATACTTTAATTGGAAATTGAAGTAAAATGAAATCCTGAATTAAAAAGTAAAATAGAAAAAGATATATAAAAAAAGTGAAAAATGGTCACTATTTCCAATACTCTTCTAAATTGTCTCCCTAAAGTTTTTGTAAATAGAAAATTATGAATTGATAAAATAAAAATCAAGATTAAATGGAAGACATATTCGCTCAAATGTTCCCAAGATATAATGCAAGGTTCAAACCCTTGGAAAGGGTAGGGTGTTTTCCTGGCTTGCCTCTTTGTCTGGATAAACATTAGGATCGAGCAAACCTCCTGTAAAATGGGAACTGAATTGCTTTTGAAGCATTATGAAGAAGCACAATTATTATTTATTCAATTCTATATAGAAAATTATGTATATCTAAGTATTTGGACCCAAAACACACATTAAAAGTTAAATTAGAAATTTTGAACTCTTCTAATCATTTGAGATTAAAAACATTAAATTTTTTTCCCTTTAATAATCAATATTTTTATTACTTACCATTCAAAATTGGTAATGTACTGGTAATTATTCTGACTGCAAATTTCTATAATTTTAGAAAGAAGTTCATCTCTATAATTAGTCCCTTCAGCCTTGTCCATATGGATCATTAATTTCTTCACTATTTCCATTAAGTTTTTCTTGGATACCTATTATTAAAATATATAATATACATATTATTGAAAAGGAAAAAGTTATATCCAAGTAAATATCAGTTATTTGCAAAGTGTACAGAAAACTCCCAAAGTGCACACATTGAAAAACAAAAACAAAGCACTAAACTATATTTAACGAATTTTTCCTACATAAAATCCAACTATACTTACCATTCCATAGAGCAAATCTAATGCTCTTAGCCTAATTGACTCATCTTTATCATCCAGACAGGCAAGGACTAAGTCTTTATGTGCTTGAACACTTTTCGGATGAGTCTTCAAAATTTTGGACATTGCTAACAACCCCAAATATTTCACTGAAAAAAAAATAAAAAAAAATATGATAAGTTGCAATTCACAAAAGAAACACACAAAGGCGTACACCACTTTTCTTATCTACAAGAATTATTTTTACTATTGTGATATTTTAATATCAAGTCTTGTTTTTTAAAAGCACATATTCAAAATAATAATAAAAAAATATACGTTGTTACCTGTTAAATCTAGAATTACTGTACATATAATACACCATTAATTTGTTGTATTTTGTATGTAAGCTTACAGTATAGGGAGATGATTTACAAGCCTTTTGACTTTTCTGAAATTAAATTGTCATCTTGAATAACTAATCATCCAACCTAAAAAGTATAACACCTTGCAGAATTGTTCCTGCCAACTACTTGAGGATTTGTAAATCAGCAGAGGAGCAACTGTACTTTACAATATATCACCTAATGATGTAACGATTCACTAGATTTAAGTTTTGCATAATTAAGACGCTACCAATTATAAAGTATCTAGAAAACTTTTGTGGCTACTTCAAACTCATCCTCCTTCACCACAATTTTTTTGTATTAATGGAGTATTAAGTGCAACAGAAGAAATCCATATTATTATATTTTAAAAATTTCTTTCAAATACTCATCTGGAAGAAATAAAAAAAATGTAGTAACTTGTTTTGTTTCACGATAGAAGTCACAAGTTCGAGCCACAAGAAATAAGTTAAACTAGTGGAAACAAGCAACTGAAATCTTACAAAACTTTTTTAATTATTACTTTTTTTTGCTCAGGAATTACATAAAACCAGCCTTTTTTTTTTTTTTAGTTTTTACAGTTACAACAAAAACAAAAAACAAAAAAAACAAAAACAACAACTTCCTGTTGACAAAACATTGATAACAATTTTTAAATAGAAGTGTATAATTCCATTAAACTGAATGACTTCTGTTAAACTTACAATTTTGATCAGAGTCTTCAATCAGGATTCTTAATTTCTGGACGCACAGCTAAAATCAAAGAAAAGGCAAAATAAGTATTTCTATCCAGAATTATCTTTTTATTTTCATTCAAAGACATACACAATACAATCTAAAATTTATTTATTCTGCAATGTTATACATACTGTCATATTAGGCAAAAATATAAGATTTTGTTTTCAATTTAACTGTTTTGTTTTTTTTTAAAAAAAAAGTTAAACTGAAATTTAAAAATTTAACAGTTCACTACGTAAAATTTCTTGTAGCAAACGGAACTAATACCATTGTCAATTTGTTTTGTTAATAAAATTTAAATGCTATAAATCCAGAGATATTTCTTTTTTTGGCAAAAATTACGCAATTACTATTGAATTCTCGCAAGTTCTTTATTAATGACAGACCTTATGGATTCGACACAGATGTTGCTTGAAGCACTACCCTGTACAAGAACAACAACTATCCCAACATTTATCAAGCACACTTGATAACTCAATTACTCATTTGCATCTTAACAAAACAGTGAAAGAAAGAAAGAAAGAAAATTACTTATGCCCTTTTGTGAGATGAAAGTACTCTCATGGAGTACTTCAAAAATATATATGTTATGAGGAGCCAACTCTTAAGTGTTTTCAAGTATTAGCTTAGTATCTTCTGGTTCGTTTTCAAATCGAGTGTTGTTGTGGTGCAGTGCTTTAAGGTGTTAGTCTGGAGATGTAGGGATTGTGTGTTTGATTCTGGTTGGGGAAAAGTGTTTTTTAATGATTATTATTATTTATTTAATTTCTTTTTTATTCTTTTTTTGATTATGTTAGGAATATTAGGTAGAAACGTAATATACGATTAGAAATAAATAACATTCTCCTTCAAGTACTCCATGAGTACTTTCATCTCACAAAAGGAATTGATTTGTGCGATGTACAGGACATGTCTTCTCCTTGTTAGAGTAATATTCTGACTATACATTTTTAAAGAAAAATAACTTTTAAAATAGCTTGAAATAAATAAGATTTGATTCAAGAAGAGTAGACAGCAGTAGAATCTTTGCAAGACACTCTCCATACTAGAAGAGCAATTGGACGATAAATGTTTTATTGCCAACGCTTACAATGGCAGTAGTCAACATGTTAAATATGAACTTTGCTGTAGATCAGTGCGTTAATCATTGAATAACTTTCAGACAGTGATACCTTGTTTGTTCCAGAACTTGGTTCATAACCTGAAACATTGAAATCAATGAAATAGAGACGATTCATTTCAAGATGAAAGAATCATTCCTTTTTATTAACATCCGGTCGTTTACCTGACAAAATGCAAAGAATATGTGTACTTCACATATTAAATAAAGAGAAAGAAAACAACCAAATAAATTAAATGTAAAATAATTACATTTAATTAATAAATTACGATGTCTTGTTTACATCGGAAAAAGAATCATGTGGATGCGGAGATACTTTTAGATGCTAGGTGAGATGCCTTTGGTGAGATTTGGCCCCGTAACTATTCATGTATTATCAGGTAAGATTTGTCCGGACTGTAGGCTAACGCTAACCGATGTCGGTACTGCGTGGCCTTCATTTATACTGTAGGCGATCGTTTGTCTTCAAAGTTAAACCTCTCTCTCACCTTCCTTTGTAAGCCCAGGCACTGTTTGTTACCAGAGACAAAAAATTTTCGAAGTTGTTGTTTGTAACCCGAAATGTTCGTGACCTGAGTCGTTTGTAACGCAAGGTTTCACTATATTTTGACTTTTATTTAAAAGTGGCCTATTAGATCAAATCCAATAACATGAAAATAATACTAAGAATCACTGAAATTCATATATGATTTGCTATGAGTTAACATCAATTAACAGAACAAATTATCAAGAGAGGATGATACATCTATGCCCGTCACTGCAGACTTGTCACTTCTGTAAAGAATATTTGAAAGTATGCAACATTTACTCTTTTTAGAAGTATCAATTTAGAACTTGAGAACCAAAAGAGGACTTTCCAGAGAGTAATAAAAAGTGTTAGTACAAAAAGACTTTTACTTATTGGAAAAATTTGTGCAAAAGGATCTGAAAATTCCAAATGACATAAATATAATTAAAATAACATGAAATTTAACAATAACTTTTACATACCCAAAAGCAACTTAAAATTAAAAAACAAACCATTGAATAAATTTCTTCTATCAGCTAAACTGAGGAAGACTAAATTTGTAAATTTTTAGAGTTGAGATGATCTCTCTAACTGAAGTCAAGAAGAAGAAAATATGTTGAAGGTACCTGTATAGATGCGTTGTGGTTTGGCATGCCTGAAGCTATAGAAATAAGGACTGTAAGTAGAAAGTGAAAAAAATATTATTGTCAGTATTAATATAATCTGACACCTAATTCAGTGTTTTAATAATACTAATAAAAGAAACATATATCAATTAACAATTTAAAGTGTTCTATTATTAAGGAATTTAAAATATAGGTCTCTCTTAGATTTCTGTTGACCATTGTTCGAAGGATAATAACACTGAATTATACTTTCTTTCTGTTTGGTGCAGCAACAGTGAATACAATTTATTACATGATGATTTAAGAAATTGAAAGCTTACAGTCAAGGTCATTGTTTACCACTTAACAATGGGTTCACAGATGGTGAAATTTTTTTTTTTAAAATACAGAATTGCTACAGAACCTTTCTCTGATTTATATATGGATGTATATATATATATATACACATACAAACAGGGTGCTTACAATTAAAGTTCACATACTCCAGTGCTGCTACAGAAAAGCCCAAATGTCGGACAGCTTTGAAATTTGGCAGGTACACTAAGGAGAGGATATGGAAGAGAATTATACACAAAAATATTTTATTTCGAATTTTCGGAACCAGGTGAATATTGGACACAAATATTTATGTGTATAAAAAATTCTCTCACTGAGTGACGATACCATTTATGCAATGACTATCATTAAAAGATTGAGCTCTGTTGGTAATATTGTTCTACCAGTACAAGAGTAGGGCACCAAGTGTGTTGTGACAATTTTCAATATTGAGGGAGTTATGATGAGGTCCAATGACCAAAAACATAAAATGTTTCTCCATGAAATGATTTGAAAATTTGAAAGAACAGGTTTGCTAGCCATAACTCCTGAGCAGGGACGAAACCAATTTCCGAACAGCAGATTGAAGACATCAAATCATGGAGGAAAGTGCTTTGACAAATGTACAAAGAAGCAATAGTGCACGACGAATGGGCTTGACTGCTTCGATTGTCCAGAAGGTCGTACAACACATTCTACACTTATTTCCATACAGAATTAGGCATGTTCAACAACTTCTCCCAGGCAATCCATCTCTTCGATGGACATCTGCACTGCAGTTTTATGCATGAATGGAAGTGGGCATCGGATGGCCCTAGAACATTTTATGGACAGATCAAAGTTTATTTGTACCTGAACAGTGTCATTAATACCCACAACTGCAGATTTGGGCAAAGGACAATCCACACGTAGTTCAGGAGATATCATTGCACTTACCTTAACTTACAGTGTGATATGGATTTATGGCACAATTCATCATTCGTTCCCCCCCCCCCCCCCCCAAGAGATTCTTTGGACAGGTCCAGTTACACAAACAGTTCAATGTCCATCGTTACCATTCCATGTTGACTACATATGTTATTCCATCTCTCCAGCAGTGGGGATGCCTCAAAACGACTGTGCCTAGGCAGGATGGTGTCCCACCATGTACAGGTGTCCCTGTCAAGCAGCTGCTTCAAGCACATTTCACCAATGAAAGGGTTATTAGTCCCTATTTCCCTACAGCATGGCCGTCATGTTTGTTGGATCTGAAATCCTGTGATTTTGGCTTTGGGGATTTCTGAAGAACAATGTATACCAGGATAATGTCTTTTAAACTAGTGGACCTTAAGGCTAGTTTCACAGCTACATCAGTGATGTATCTCACCTGATGTCTTGCGCAGTACGGTAGGAGATAGGGTTCTTCAGTTCCAGAAAGTTACGGATCAAGCAGGACACCACATCGGACATCTACTTCTATAAACATGTTAGTCTTGCTCTGCATCTTTTGGAGCAAAGGGGGTGCCTGTCAATCTGCACAGATCTACAGTGCAACACCAGCACCACATTTTGGCCTGATGGCAAAATTGGAATTAAAATATTTTTGTGCACAATTCTCCTTAAGTATACCTATCAAATTTCAACGCTGTCTGACATGCAGTCTTTTCTATAGAAGCACTGGGGTAGGTGAACTTTAATTATAACAACTCTGTGAACCACACACGCAGATACATATATATGAAAAAGGTTCTGTAGCAAATTTGATTATTTTAAATGTCATCTGTTATAATTATATATATTCATAACATTAGCTTTGCATTAGGAACACCTTCCTAATATTGTGTTAGTTCACCTTTCTGTGCTATCAGGCTCATAGACACTTAGGAACAGATTCCACAAGGTGTTGTACATCCTCCATGCATAATTCGACTTATGTTTGCTACAGCAACTCTTTTATCAGTTCACGCTCTTCCCTGTGGGAGGTTCTAGCATATTCCAAACATGTTCAATTGGGCTACAATCAGGGGAGTTTTGAGAACAAGGAAATATGGTGAATTCATTGTCTTGTTCCTCTAACCACTCTACTTGCCTGATACAAAGTATATTGCTCTGTTGAAAGATGGCACTGTGAACGGGGAAGACCTCCTGCAGATATGGATGCAGATGGTCAGCTAACAAATTCCTGTAGTATTCATCATTTAGTGTTTGTGGGATGATAACCAACAGGCATGCCAGGAAACACACTCTCCAGACCAGAACACCACCTTCACAAACCTATTGAACCCCAACTGTATCCCATGGATAAAGGGGATAGGTCTCATATTGTTTATACCAAATGTCAATCTGGCTATCAGTATGGTGCAGCAGAAGGAAATGTGACTCATCATTCTAGATGATCTTCTTCCATCTGTCAAGGGTCTATTCCAATTTTTCCTTAACCCACGCAAGGCACTGTGTGCAATGCCTCATGACATAATGGGTACTCTCATTGGTCTCCAGATGTGGAACCTCAGATGAAGCAAGGCACGAAGCATGTTGTGTGTGGAAATGAGTCGAACTGCACTGCTGTTGTACATTGTTGCTGAGATATCAGTCATGACAGCCAACACTCACATCTAGGATCAACCACACATGGCTAACCAATGTGAACTGGATGCCTGTTCATGATTAATCCAGTTCTGTACACCCTTGATAGAATAGGAGCAGCCAACAAGTATGACCGTTTGCACCTCCCTCCAGACTAAAATATTTGCCTGGGATCAAATTGGATTATGTCCTCACATTTCCTCATCACTGGCAAATTTTTACTGATTAGGTAAGGGAGAGACAAGTGCCTATTTACAGTGGTTGCACGTGACATTGATATGTGGAACTTCATTATTGCTTCGAATGTAGAAATCGGGGAATGTTCCTAATGCAAAGTTAACTCTCTGTATGTATAGTAGCTGATCATAAAGACTGGATTTCCGAAATCAAATAAATAGGAAAGTAGATTTTTAAAATTAGCAAAATGGGAATTAATCATAGTTAATCAAGAACGGCCAGTGAAAGCCTAACATTTGAGTGTTTAATATATATATATATATATATATATATATATATATATTCTTGTATATACAGCTGGAATTAATTATAAGAAAACAGGACAAAAAGATGCAGGAAATCAATCAATATGCTGTAAAAAAGTTTACTGAAGTTTGTCTGACAAAAAGATGCTACACAAGAAGAAAGAGCTATGTAGATAACAAAATTCTCAACTGAGACACCCAATCTCATACTCATAAGAAGCAAGTAAAAGACTCTTGATAGAAAGGTGTAATATATTCTAGAGGAAGAAAAAAATAAAGGTAGAAAGAAAAAAATCATTTGGGCAATCAATAGAACAATGCCATATCCAAAAAAAGCACTGTAATTCATAAATAGAGGAAATGTTGAAGAATGTTTGGTGATGATGGTTGCCCTGAAAAGATGACAAGAAGAAACAGAACAAACATCCTTTATAAAGAGATATGCCAACATTACAGAAATTAATACATGGTTCAAAAAGACGAGATGTTCAGTAAATTTCATGGTAAAGAATCAAGTTTCTACAATTTTGCATAGAAATCTCGAGAATAATTCTTTTTCTTTAAAGCAATTTCTTTTTTCTTTAAAAAAAAGGAAGAGCAATGTCAGAAGAATGAATTCTAATTCATTTTTTTTTTTTTTAATAAATATATCTCTTTCCTATTTTAATGCATTATCATTTTTATTTGTAGTTCTAATTTATATACTAAATACCAATAATTAGAATTGATCCAACATACTGATGTACAGAAATGGAATCATTGTAATTGTTCCGATTGGTTCATAAGGACTCATGATGGAGTATAAAGTATTCTATCTATCAATTCTAAACAATGCAAACTTTTTTTGTGAAGCAAATAAACTAATTGTGACTTTTCCAGCCATTTACCCAGAAGAGAGACCATTTCTTATTAGTTAAACCTATGCTAATTTCTTCACAGGATTAGATCTGGATAAAGTTTGCTCAAGTAACTCCAATACAAAGAATGTGCAGTAAGACTTGAATAACTACACACAGGGAATAATCACTCGAAAGTGGCGGACTAGGGTTAAAACTCCTTCGAAATTTTGATTGTCTTCAGCATACAAAATACTTAAAACAGAAAACCCCAGCCTGAAGGAAAGCTATTTGCAATAATGTCGTCAAAGTACTAATGGCATCTACACAATTTCTGCTGAGAAAGGTAAGTGTTGAATAATACTCAAAAAACTTAAAAATAAAAACCTCAAACGCTTGGTTTTACTAGATTTACCTGCAATGACTGTGTTGATGCATTCATACAACAGGGACATAGCTGAGGTGCTGCAATGAAAAAAATGTGGTATACGTAATTATTATCATGGCAAACAAAATTTCAGTACATCAAGGATTTGTTCTTCGAAATGTACAATCTTACAATCTGCAACTAGAAAACATATATTTCAATTTAGAATAACAGTAAAAGAAAAAAGCAAAATGATTCAAATAAACCTTTGTATGCAGAAAAAAAAAAAAAAAAAAAAAACTGTGATCCAAGATTTTATAATGCAAGTATAATTTTTTGAGAAACTACAATGCTAACATCATATCATTTCACTGTATTCAAACTTAATTGATTACACTTCATCAATTTAATTATTAATTTTAATCCTAATGATTGCAATCGTCCATGAGATCTATATAGAAACCAAACTGGAAAAAAATGTTTAGCTACTAAAGTACAAGCAAACATTTAAATGTTTTTAACACTTATAGAATATTTATTTCACTATCATCATCTTTCTTTTTTTTTCAGATTCTTTGATGAAGACAGCTAAATAAGTTCTACAAATAAACATGAAATTGAGCGGAAATGTTAATAAAAAACATTTTTCTTGATATCAACTGAGTGTGTGACTAGCACATACTACTTAGAAAACTAAATATAAATCAGTATTTGTTGAATGAAATAAACTATTTGTTTTAAAGCAAAGAGAATCAGGAATCTATAGATCATAAATTTCAAAATTGTAGTCAGAAAAACAAAATTAAAAATTAGAACTGCATAAGTGTAGCTGCAGTTTATTACAGAATTTAAAGAAATAATTTCTAAGGCATCTGTAAATATTATGAGCTGCCAACCACTCTACAGTAGATGATGAAAGCATTTGACTAGAAAGAAAGATGAAGTGAAGAGATAAACACAAATTAAGGGTGTTAAGACAAACTTGAAAAGAAAGTTGTAATGATGCAGCAAATAAAATGTGAATGTTCTTCAGATCAAATCAAAGTGGATTACTAAGATTCAGGGACATTATAAATTTAGTGCCATAGATTCAAACAGGAACTGTTGAAAATATATAACAATTTTAACAAGCAATTTTTGAAGTTTAGGTGAGTTAATTCTGAGAACTGAATGCAGAATGATGTCCTTAGTGAAACGTTATTCCTAACAACTATTTGCAAAAGGAGCAAGTTGCTGTGTCAAGATCCTAGTAAAAAGATGTCAGAATATTGATGCTGGGACTTTTATGTTAACCGTTATATAAACAATTTATGCCAATGAATTGCTTATCATGATTTCACTGGAAACGAAGCTCAGGAAGACCTGAATTCAAAGAATATCCCAAAGGCAAATAGGCATCTTGCAAACAAACAGGAATAATGCAGAAAACTAGATAATGAACAATGGTAACATCATGAAATTCGCAGACAGTGTAACCAGCTAAATGCAAACTCCATTGGATCATAGTGGCAGATCTGCAATCCAAAAATTTTCAAAGTTTCTGTCATTAGAACTAATCTGAAGAGTTGTTCGTTGTTATTCATGTCACAGTTTCAATGTAATTTATTGCTATTCTCCCTCCTCTTTCACCAATTTCTTTTTAGCTTTTTCAAACTTGATAAATGAACAGCTCAGTAAAAATCTCAATATTCCATTAGTGATTACAGCATATTTACATCAAAATGAAAACTATGACGTTGCAGGCATTCAATGTAATTCCTATTATTAACAAGTAAAATGTGAGATATAAACATCATTAGACAATTTCCTTTAAAAAAACTATGCCTTTCTTAGTGATTATGATGAAAAATAAATGTCGGAAACTGCCTATGCTTACTGATGATGTTTCAATGATTCTTTTCTAGAATTGTTATCAGGTAATGAAATCCCAATTCTGATGTTTCACTAAGTGACGTCATTTGCCAATGTCTGGACTCTGATCAAAGTTGGAGCATTCAAAATTAAGTTTTCTTTCTTAAAATTGCTGTAATTTTGTCAACCTAAAAAAAAAATCTGAAAACGACTTAAAAGCTAAGGGTTTTTAAGAAATAATGTAGACTGCATTCTTTAAAATGTCCAGATTTAATATTTTGCTGGTAACTTTTAAAGAAAATATTGAGAGAGAGAGAGAGAGAGAGAGATGCACAAAAGAATTGAGAAAAGACATTTCAAAATTAGCCAAACCTTCCACATTTCATCAGGATAATTGCGCTGTAATTAACAATGTCAAATAATAAAAAAGAGAGTAAAAGTTGGCAGATTTAACCAATAAAAAATATACAAACCGAAAACTTACATTTATTTTTTGGTTACACTTTATTTTCTATTGTTGAGGGTGGCAATATCTTTTCCTTTATATATTTTTTTTTTCCATTTTGCATGCATTTGCTTTTTTAATTCCTTTTACCAATTACTTGAAGAAAAAAAAATTCTAACAATTCCAAATTTAAACTTAAGAGAAAGAATTTTCTAATAAATGCTAAGAGATTCATTAAACCTTCACAACAGAGGGGTCTTATTCTCTTAGTAATGTAAATAGTTCGGAATTCCCATATTCCACTTATCCCAAAATCACACAATACAGAAAAAGTAATTCCCATTTATAATTACTAATAATCTCTTAGCATAGGTAACAAAACATTCAAAACATCCAAAAACTCAATTTTTTCAGAAACAACCTGTTATTTAATGTAGGCAATATAATTTAATCCCTTAATCTGGAATTTTGACTTTTTTCTTGATAATATCTATTATTACGTAAAGATTTCTGGCTATTTCTTTAATACTTCATATAATTTATATTGTAAAGAGATATAATTGATTGGCTATTCAAGATAAAATATCAATGAGAAAGTACATTGAAAAGCATGATTAGACGGAACCAACAGTTTCAAAAATTCATCAAAAATTTGAATTCTATCTTCAGGGAGAGAAATGGATGTAGCCTAAATGGGTGATACTGCTGATTCATAACTGTATGTTAAACTTTGTGTTAAAAATGCCTATAAAGTATCCATTTTTTTTTTTTTTAATATTTTCTTATGTATACCAATGTGCATACAATCCATGATAGGATGTATAAATTAGTATCAATTTTTTAAATTATTATTATTTGCTAACTTCCTTACGACTGATATATTTTAATTTTCATGAAACTTAATTTTTTCCTTTATTTCCAAAAAAATTACAAAGGTAAATACTATTTGAGCAAATAATAAATATAATATATAAAATAAAGAAATGTCAGAATTTCAACACAGCATTCTAGAAATTATCTGAAATGGAAAAGTCCATTTTCAAAATTCATCCTAATTGTTGAATGAATTTATTTTTTCAGATAGTTCTGATGAAATTTTTTACTAGATTCAGGGTCAGAACATTGAGAGGTCTGATTAACATGTCAGCGATCAGTTTTAAGACAACAATGGATGAAAGCACAAAGTGACAGGGTTTTATTGGCATTTCAATTACAAAAGAAATTGAATGCACAGGAATAAGAAAGATTATTGTAAACGAAGTTATAGAAACTGATGCCACAGAAGCATATGACGACTTATCTTCCCTAATACAATTTCGTGTTGCTTCAGTAATAAAAGAACATCAGTAATGTCAGGTGATGCTGTACACACAGCTTTATTACCAATCTCATGGTAATATGAGATCTCATTTTACAGATCTCATTGCTCCCATAACTTCAGTTTACCTTTCTAAAACAGATGACGCCCATGCTTAAAATTTCAAGCAATTCTCATGGCTCTTATTCAGAAGATTCCTGTAAATGCTTGCTATATTAATATCATTACAGTCCATTAAAAAGCATATTATTGCCATTATGAAGTAAAGAACTCAAAATTCAAAACTTCACAATCAGAAGCTATTAATAAATAAAATAAATATTATTTGAATTACGAAATAAATATTTGAGGGAAAAAATACTAGAAAATTAATATTTTCTATTTACTTTATCGTGTTCGGTGCTGAAAACCATAAGTGCAATATCAAAATAAAAATAAAAAAAAAAATGCTCCCAAAATTATAATTAAAAAACTCTTTGTCATTAAAGATATGTAAACACACATTTATAAACAAATTAAATAATCACATCAACAACGTGTAATAAAACATAGACACAAAATTACAACAAATAAAGCTGGAATTTGATGGAAAACAAATTCTTTATTGTTTTTCCAATCTTAGTATATGCATTTGTTTGATATATATTTAACACCTTTTTTTTTTAATTAAAAAAAAAAAAAAAAGAAAGAAAGAAAGAAAGAAAAGAAATCATTATAACTCAAAAACAAGAAAATAAATGAATAAATAAATTATCGAAATTATACATAAATATAAATTAAAGGTAAAGAAAAAGAACAAATAATTTACCAAAAAAAATAAAAGTAATAAAAAAATAAAAAAAATTCTAATCTGCAGTTTGCGTGTTCTAAATGGATAAAAACAAAATAAAATAAATGCGTGTTGTTACCTACCTCCCACTGCTGTGTATAATAAAATAAATAAAATAAAACGATCTTTACTTACAAAAACTTACATTGCAATAAACATGAATACAATTTTGCTTGGCAATCTCATTAAACTGTAATGTAAACAGCAATTTTTTTTTTTCTTCCTCAAAGTCTTTAAAACTTATAAATAAGATGAAACTTAAACTGGTTTAAGAAAATGTGCTTTCTCAAATGGGCCACTTAACCACAACTAATATTTAACCACTGACACTACCAAACAGCATGCACAATACAAATAGAAAACATGCTACGGGAGGTAAAAAATTGAGCAAAAACTGGATAAAACCCTCTGGAAATGATACAAATGTTAAATTATAATAAGCAAAGCAAAAAAAATAAAATAAAAAATAATAATAAATAAATAAATAAAATAAAAAAGCTTCATTACTGAAAGCAATTTTAAGAAGCCATAATTCCCACTTGGCAAAAAATGGAAAATAAAGGCAAACAATATGAAACAGTGACTTGCAGTAAATAATAATGAAATAAATAAATAAATGACAATAAAAAAAGTTAAATTATAAATAAAAGGAACAGAAAAGAAAAATGAAACTCAAAATAATTACCTGTGAATTAAATTAGTGAGTGGTTCAATCAACTTTTTACCCAGTCTAGGTTCTAGGGGGGTCAGGGCGCCAAACTGCAAAATGGGAAATGGGCTAATTAGATGGGCCTAAGGGCAAGTGCAAGAGGGAGCTAGGAGCTAATTACTGAATACTGTGCATGCAATTCTCATTCTCTTCTCTGTTACCGAGCCAAACTCCTATACACAACCAGGTCCTCACTCAAAACCCAATCATCGCCAGTTTTACGCTTTTTGTTTGTTTGTTTGTTTTTCGTTTCTTTTTGCCACAGTATTCAGAAACACGCCCTTGATAAACAAGTGACAAGTACCCATGCTGGCTTGTCCCTGTCAACCGAGGTGAAGATTACCGATCAACCAACTAGTGCCGTGCTCAAGGAGGGAGAGGGGGAGGGAGGGGAGGAGGAACTAAAGCAGCAAAGGACAATTTACCTGCGAATAATATTAATGAGGGGCTGACTCAACTTTCGACCCAGCCGGGGTTCAAGATGGGTCAGAACACCAAACTGAAAAAGTCAGAAGAAGTAGGAAGATGTTTGTTAAGAGAATAAAAAAAAGAAACATACATGCTGGGAATAAAGCATGCAGTACATTTATTGTTAGTATGCTGCAGGATTTCTGACATAAATGATAGTATACACAATATTAGGCTGATTCAGCAAAGTTAGCAGTTGGATCACTCCATAAGAAATTGACCAACTTGACAAGAAATAATGCAGCACTACACTTAATTTTGATTTAAATTTTTCTGCATCTGGCGATACCTAAACAGTGAGTTCATATTTTTTTTCCTCCTTCATCTATCTGACCTAAATGTTTCTATGTAAAAGGTGAACAAACCTATACATGTAGGTAGATATCTTGCTCACCTTCTTGCATGAAAACATGAAATTTTCAAGTTTTCGCCAAATTTACAAATGCTCAGAAACAAACGATTCAGTGACAATTATAAAAGTTAAGAATAAATTACATATCGATTAAAAAGAAACTTAACTAATTTGCGACAGATTCAACTGTTTTGTGAGAAGTAGAATATCAATGAAAGTTTACCACAGGCGACTTATAAATTCAGATTGGAAGTCAGTCTTAAATCATTCACAGCAAGGACTCACCAAAACGTAATGAGAAAATACTGCTGTAAATCATACACTAGTCCTCCATGTTACATACTGAAACTAATAAAGTTTTAGGATATATTAAATCATAGCAAAATTTTAGGTAAAGCACTTTATAGGAAGCTTTGCTTTAAAAGTAAAGAAAATAAAAACTTTTATTTTTTCTTTGTGAACAGTTGATAAGTACTGCTGCAAAGGATATGATTCCTTCAAAGGGACCAAGTTTACAGGATTCTCACTAAATAAGATGGAGGCCCAGATCAACTAATGTTATGTTGTTTTCTTAAAACTTTCAGATAGGTTCAGGGATGAAAGCTCCAAAAGCTCAAATGTAAACTTATTACAGGACTGGACAGTATCGCATTATGTGATCTCTTGCTAATGATAAAGAGATCCAAAACTGATGAAATTTCCACTCTATTAAACTATCTTTAACTGCATCAGTCTTTTCTTTTCCTTACTCATCGAGCCTTGTTCTTGGCCTATTTTTTTGAAGAAAGCTGGTAATTCCAAAAGCCAAAGTCCAAAACTTGCTATTAATAGGTGGTCAAATGAAAAACTGACTTACATTTGCTCAGATGATCATATCTAATTCACCACAACTTAAAAGATCTATTTTTATTAAGTGCCACCCGCTGGCAGCACAGTAATCTTAATTAAGGACAATACTTTACCAATTCTTCAAGACTGCCACTACTCTAACTGCCTAAAATTTAATTCTATGTAGTTAACTTCCAAATTTTGCTTCTGAATCGGATAAAAAAAATTAAATAAAAATAAACAGTTGTGTCTGTTTCTGAGCACTTGTTATTTTCTATAATTAGGATCGATTTTTATATAATTTATTGAATACCTTTTTCCATATAGTTTATGGAAACAGCTAGGTGATTATTAACTCAAGAGAGGTCAATTTAAGGTTGTTTTTTTTTTTAACTTAGGTAGGATGCTGCACTGATCTTTGGTTGATTTCATATGGAATAAAAAAAAAGGGGCCTTTTTAACTATTCAGGACTGACCACAATAAACTTGATGTCATTATTACGTTATGATTTTACTTTTAGAAAATAAAGAATTTGATAGTGAAAAACATTCTAACATCGTAAATCATTACTCAGCTATTATAGAAATTTGTTTCTTTTTCTGACACTATTAGTTTGGACGACAAAATGGGTTTCAAAGGAATAAATAACTAATTTGCTGTTGTTGTCACACTGTTTTTTTCAAGCCACTTGTAAAACAGTTTTCACACTACACAATCGAATTTGTTACAATGTACTGCTAGTTATTTATTTTTTTTAAACTATTTGAACTGTCCTGAATATTTAAAGAGGTCTCCTCTATTTTAGTTAATATTGCTTTGAATTAAGTAATTAATTGAAAAGTTACATTTTAAGGTGATGTGAATTAAAATCTGAAGGTTATGAGGAAGAAGAGAACATCAATGTAAATAAGCAAGATAAACAGATAGTGAATCTTTACGTAGCAGGACTTTAAATTATAAGAGAACAACATACATAAGTATTTACATAAAAATATGATGAAAAATCTTAATAAATGTTAGGTTTTAATAGGGCAAACAAATTTAATTCAAAGTTCCTGTGCATATGATTGATATTGTTTATATATCAATATCTCTACTACATTTTGCTCACTTTTCAAAGTATTTCCCACTACTATGACTTTTAAATTATATTTACATCATGTGATTGATTCAGCTTTTATTTGATAATTTACTATTCAAATAAAAAAGTTCTTATATAAGTGTATATGCTAGAATGAATAATACTTCCCATATTGAAAGCTTGCATTTTATGATGCTAACATTATTACAATTCTGACATAACAAAAAAGACCAAAGCAGGAATTCCAGGATAGCACATACAGAAATGATGGAAAAAGTAAATGAAAAACTAAATAACATTTAGTCAAGAACAACAAGGGAGCTTGAAATGATAAATTACAGCTAAGAAAGATGTTAGATTCCAGACTGGATGAGCATACAAATACGTGAAGAGATATTTCTTAAGTATTTTCACGTTTCATCGAATGAAACTACTATTTATGTCTTACAAAGTAGGAGAATTTAATAAAATTAAAATGGAATGTCATCCAATTTAATACATTTCTAAGCGGCGGATGATGTAACTTATACAACAAGATTTAGTTTGACATGGAATGTCCTCTACGTAACTATTAAAAACTCTGAATGAAAAAGATGGAAATGGAAAACTACTTTCTACATCAAATAATAACAGAATACCTAATAAGACTCAATTCCTATATGTATATGAATTTGAATTTTGATGGAGATGCCTTAATTACTTTTTTAAATCATAAGAAATCTTCGGCCTGACTATGAATATGTTTTCTTTCATTTTAAAGTCATTTGTTTAATGTTTTGTCCAAAACCTATACATCTAAGATAGAAGTCAATTATGTAATCTACAAAAAATGGAAGTATATACGAGTTAAAATTTTTTTTTTAGTAAAATTAATATTACAATGCATTCCATCTACACTTATATACTGGTTTTCTGCGTTCTGCACTATTTCTCAATTAGAAAACCAACACTTAACCAACCTGAATAACACATTTTTCGATGCTGGTAAAAGATAAAGTAGTCCAATCGATTGCCATGTCCCAAATGGAAAATTGCAACACGGCAATTGATTGGACTACCAAATGAAGTTTCTATTGAAGAAGAAGTGATTGTTTAAGATATGGTAGGTTTTATTATAGGGTGGATAGATTATAAACATTAATTTAACTTAAAGCCATTTTCTTTATAGCTGCAAATAATGAAAGAAAAAAAAATATAAAAAGGATGGGATGAATAGAAAACACTTGATAAATAGAAATTACTTAGCTGCAGGAAAAGTTCTACATAAAAAGTTACCAACTTAGCAGTTGTACAGGAGATGAGACTAAAGTTAACTGCCAAAAATGTTTAAAAAGTGTAAGATGCTGATCTCAGATTCTAAAGATAGAGTGCAATGGGACAATGTAACTGAACAATTCGAGGCTAGTAGTAAAAATGAGGTGAACTGAAGTTGGAAGGCACTGATACTGATGTGAATTCGACAAGATCAATATTCAACTGAGGATACATTATTGATGATGAACAAGTTGAATTGGTTATAGACCTGAATAATACTGGTTATGTTGCAGGCTGATGAGCTTGGTCTGAAAACCAAAGTTTCATAGGTTAATGGAATCCTGAAGTTTGAGTCTTTTTCTTGTTGTGGGTCAAGCAATCTTAAGACAACTGAAGACCAAGAGAAAACAACTGCAAGATAACTGAATGACACGAATAATTCAAGGACTATACTAAGCAATCTGAATAAATTTCTTCAGATATTGAACAAAATGAAGATAAAAAATAACAGCATAATCACTTGGAATTACAGTTTGAAGACTTACCAAGTATAAAGTGAATTTTGTTAAGATTGCATTGTCTTGCTTCCTGTAAAAATTGCAACACATCTGATGGCAATACAGCTCTTCAAAGCTTCAACTGGATATGCTTTGTGCTGCAAACTGACAATGATAGCCATTTCTGAAATGGCATAACAAATCGCCACTCACAAATAATGAAAAAAAAAAAAATCTTAAAAACATATTTTTGGCATCTATATCTCTACAATTTTTATGCACATTCATTTCCTTGTCAACTATTTTGCATTATTTGTTTTCTATATTGCCATTTTGCTTGCGATACTTAGCAGCTCAAAGGCAAATCTTCTTGTTAAGCTGTCGATGTCACAGATGTTAATGTGCTACCATTTCATGTTAAGGTTCTGTTGATTTCCTACTTAATTTATGTAGACATCCATCATGTTAATTTAGACATGAATGATGAAAGTAGACTTTGGTTAACTGAAGGAGATGATGTGAATTGGGATGCAGCAAAGATATCCATGAATATTAATAATATCCAGAATTAGCAGCAATGATCACTGACAGTTCAAGACAGTTTTCTGATAATGAAAATAAAAATATAAGAATTTAGTTAAGTAGCCCTTTTTAGTAAAAATAGGGGTCGCAAATTCTGGAAAGAGTAGCAATCACTAATTCAAGATACATCATAATGTTCACTGAATAAAGCATAAAGCTGTGTTAATATAGGCTAAGAGTTTTCGCCTAAAACTTCCTTAAACTAATGAAAGGAAGGAGTGGGAGAGATGTCAATTTTTGAGAAGCATTTTGGAAAGCAAGGGCCAATTGCACAAGCTGGAGGGGCACATCACTGGATTGAATTACTAGGTATTACGCGTATATAGTAACTTAAATGGCTCACAGGTAAAGTAGGATTCTACGATGCTGAATTTTAGTTGTTAATCATGGAACCATGTTGATTTAAAATAGTAAAACAAAAGCCAGATGTGAAGATTTTGTATGCACCTAACCTTAAATGCAGCTGAAATTCACCATTAACTTTGCGATATTTCTACACTGAATGTGAAGAGAAAGTGAGATAGCGATGTTGACAATTCAACAAAATACAAACAATGAAAGGAATACTGTGTTTTTCTTTTTATTGTTATTGATTAATCATTTATTTAAAGATCCAAAACATTTGCATAAATTTAATTGCATCTGTATATATATTTTTTTTAACTGATGTGTGCTTCTAATTTTATTGATAAACATATACCGTTTTGTATTACTTATTAACAGTTTTATTTATGTAAGTGGCAGATGCACTTTTTACATTCTAAGAAAAGGTTAATACACATCTCTAGAAATCTTTTAAAAAGTTTGGTTGAAAATATAATATTAGCAAAAAATCTATCTATATTTAAGGATATTTTATTATTATGAGAGTTTTATATTTCAGCAAATATAGAACATGATTTTAGTTCATTGTTGACATAAATATGAGCCAGTTCAATCACATGAGTAAAGAAAACAGTTCAATATGTTAGAATACACAGAAGTCAGGTAAGACATTTCCAATGAGCTAAATATTACAAGCATATAAACAGGAACTTCCCACTTCAGGAAATATACAATATCAATTAACAAAGGATATTGGAATAAAAAAAAGAAAGAAAGAAATTAGCTAAAATTTTTATTGACTTTTTGTTACTATTATTTATTTCTTGACTATGTCCTGAATAATGGATGATTTCTCTAATATTAGTTACTTTAGCAAAGGCAGCTATATCTTTTTATATAATTATGCCTTCTAGTACTGGACAAGTATAAATATCAACATTAGTAATGTTACTTTAAAAATTCATTTCATTTTAAGGTTTTTCTTTAGAGAAAAATGTTAATTATCTGTTAATCCTGCTTTCTTTGACATCTTTTTATTATCAGAAAGTTATAACAAAACTGCTTCATTTTAGATTACATATATATGTACGAAGAACAATTCTACATTGAAGGCATACATATGATAAATCTCTACTTATTAATTGAAGGCTTTTTAATGCTTATGTGCCTTTTTTGAGAATCAGAAAATGAAGAGACTGTTAACTATCTGCTAACTTATAATCTTACATTAGTGGTAGTAGTAAGTCGTTAAAAAAGTAACAGCTGGCCTAGATATAGTACTATCCCAAGTAAAGCAATCAAGTTCAAATAAGGTTGGCATGATTGTTGTAAATCATATGATTCACTTAAAAGGTCCTTTCATGAAAGTTTGATGAAAAAAATTGTAATAGTTATCAATAAAATTAGTATCTCAATGAGAATTCCAAATTTTAATGTAATCATCTTTGAAACAATGACACGGGCACTTTATGAGGATTTTCTCTAAGGTAAGAGTGCTGGAATGTAACACCTTTACAAGGGCTAATCTGAAAGTTTTGAGATTGAGCAATTATGAGGCAGAATCAACGAACTGCACAAATTCCACTGTTTAGATTTATGTTTCATGCAAGTTAGAGCTTACTGTGGTAAGGTAAGCACCTTGATTTCTATTAGGTCAATCATTATAGTATCAGTAGCAACAATGGATCTCAAAAATGAGTTTCCATTACATTATTTTCTACAATTTTAAGTGTTTAACTAAGAAACACTGCATTGAAAGGTTGAACTGTGAATCTTTGGCTACACACGACTCAGTAATGGTAAAGCAGAATTTCAAAAAGGGGTTCCATTGAAAACTAGTCTCATTCAAGCTACCTGACACAGTAAAGGTAAAGGCATTCCACTACAGGATGCCATGCAGGCTTTGCTAGAGCAGGAAGTTTAGGCAATTCTTGACCAAGGAGACTAGATGAGGTCAGATGGTCAGCCAGACACCTGTCCGCCATTAACTTCCAAGTAAGAAATCCGGAAGCCATTTGACAGAGGAGGGTGAACCATAGGGTCCGTTTGGAGGAGAAACAACCATAGGAAAACCCCTGACCACTGCCGGAAATTGAACATGGGTTCCTCCAGTCAGCAGTCCAATATTTAAACCACTGGGCAACATCTGACAAAGTAACAACAGAAAGCGCAGTTCAACAAATGCTCACAGTGGAGCAGATATTCAGAGAACATCATTGTGCACGTGCAGATTCTAGAGGCTCTATACTGCATCAACAGCAGGAAGATACTGAATATTATTCACCTTCAGTCAAGTATAGGTGGAGCTGCTACATCTTTACCAACTCACTATCAGCAAAAGATGGTTAAGTAGATATGTGCAAAGAAAGTTCGTACAGATTTCATGAGGAGCATTCAAAGGAGGATGTTTGACATCACTAAGATGTCAAATCAATTTGATCAAAAAGAAAGCAACAGTTGTTGACTTGGGTCTTTCCTGGAAAGGATACTCCAACCAAAGTTAAAGGACCAGAATGTCAGGAAGATGGTACTCTGAACATCTTTATCTCTGCCAGAAGTTGAACTGTCACTTTTCTACTTCAGGATCAAACCAATGTCAGGTTGGTAAAACACCAGAGCTTCTCAATATCTTTGATAATCTAAGGCAGAAGTAACAAAAATAAGCTTTGTGGAATTGAGCTGATTGAGAACATTGCCTGAACTGATACTGAAGACCAGTTCAGATTCTTCCATATAGACTCTAGTCCACATCTCCTTGTGGCTTTTCTTTTTCCACATAGTGAAGGAAAATTTCCAAAATATGAACTGTCGTCCAATTTTCTGAAGCTACCAGTGGCTGCATATGACTTATCTTTACCGTATACCCTCAGCATCTGCAAAAACGGTTTGAGCAGATAATGTGCTGCATACCTTGTGCTGTGAATACTTCATAAAAGAAATGAAGAAAATTAAGCTATTTGCTTTTATTGGTGCTATTCTCAAAACGTCAGGAATGGCTCACATATGTTATAATCCTACTACTGAAGCAAGTCTTCTTTCTCAAGATTGAGAAAGAAATGATTATCAAAAATGTATTATATTTGGTGTTGCACTCAGAAGGTTAAAAAAACAAACATTATTTTGTGAAGTTGAGCACTGAAGCAGAATTGGAAGGAGAGTTATACTGTCTAAAGAAGAGATTTTAACAAGGCAATCAAGTGATATATGTCAAGTTGCTAAATGCATCACAGGATTGTCTAAAGTTGGAGTCCTTGCCAAGAAATGGTTATATATTCAAATTGCCAAGGAACAGAACAACTTCCCACAAAGAGATTTGTGGTTTTCCTTTGTTTTCTTCAGTAATGGCTACAATAAGCTATGGGCAGGCAAGAGTGATGATTTTAGAATGACTTGAAAAGTCTCGAAAGATCAATAAAATATTGATTATATAATTGTTCTTTTGCAAAAAAAAAAATAATAATATTTTGCAATTGGGCAGTTTGAATGAGTGTTAAATAAATGATTGTGATCTTGCCTTAGTTTGTGAATGGATCTCTTCAAGCCTGAGCAGGATTAAATCATAATCGATTGTTGATGTAACTTGCAGTACTAGAGCTGCATTTTTATTACTAATCATCTGATCTGGATAATCTGTAAGTAGCATTTGAAAGTACAGTACTTCTACTGTATGCTATGCTAATGGACTATAAAAAACGACCTTAACTCAAAAATTTGCCTGTTGCCAATATCAGCATGGTCTAAGGTAGCTACGAATTACAATAGTAACAACATCAAAATTATATCAAGTCTTAATGGTATATTTCTAATCTTTGAGGAATAGAATAAATAAAAAATAAATAAATATATTATGGACAAGAGAACAATGAACCTAATTATACAAGTTATTCCTATTTCATATCATACGGCAATAAAAACACAAGCCCTACAGTAAAACTTAAAATATTTATCAATAAAATTATTATAACTGTAATAATTTTATCTAATAGGAGGTATACATTATTCCGTAGGAATGTTTTGACCATGATGTAAGCTCTTTATAAGCCATACTATAACCTAATGGGATGAAAGTTGCACAACCAGAAGTTTCCAAGAGACAAACTGCAATTGCTTGTCCACATACTGCAGATCACACAAAATGTTTAGACTTGGCCGAAATTTTAAGTAAATGACACATTACTACATAACCTTTTCCTAAAAATTTTGGACACTTGTTTAATATCATTGGATTGTGTTGATGAAGCAAGCTTAAACTTTTTATCACTGCATTTTCCTCGGAGATGGCAACACAAAAAGTAATATTCTAGGATATCTTGTATAATGTAAAACTGATTTGAAAGCAGCTATTAGCAGCCACATCTTAAAAAAACTTCTAGATGTAGGACTTTTATCCCAGCAGGTTGATACTGAAACTCAAATATGCTTCATGCTGTGTTAAGTTCAAGTTAGTGCTACATTTTATTTGTTAAAGGAAATTCTAATTTGTAAGAAAAAAATACATGAGAACATATAAAAATGAAAACTGGTAAAAAAAAAAAAAATCTGAATACTCACTAGTTTAATGATTTTTATTAGCATCCAGTTATTCGTGGAACTTGTCATCAGCTTAAAAAATACAGGGGCCAATGAGAGATAATTCTTCGGGTTCTTCCTAGCAAGTTCACAAACCACATTTACAGCAGCTGACTGGACCCCTGCAACAAGTTTTAATCAAGTTATTTCTACACTGAAGTAAATACTACAGATTTACTCTTTAAACAAAAAGAAGTTAGATGGATTTATACTAACTAACTTCATGTATAGGATGGTTTACAGTTCAATTTTACATTACCAGTTACGAAAACTTGCTTTTATTAAAACCAAAATTAATCTCTTTGTATTTGCTTTTTGAATGTTTCTTTTAAAAAAATGTCTTCAAAATGTTAAATAATTAATTAAAATGCATTATATGAATGTTTGGGAGTTACTTTCTAACATTTTCACAATGTATCATAATACCGTAATTTTTTTTTCACTGAATGTTGGAATTCACAAACTTCAAAAGATATATATATTGTAATAGCTTGTATGTAAATATTTTTAGAAATCATTTATTTGTAATTTTGTAGAATTTATTTATTTTAAAATATTCCTTTTCTATTTTCTAAATTCTGATGTTCTGTTTATTTTTAAATTCTTTTTCGTTGCAGAAATTAATTATTTAAATTTGTTATGTTTTTATCCAATCATTCTGTATATTTTTAATTAATCTTCCAATCAAATTCTTCTATGTAAAATCTATAAAAACTAATGTTTTTCATTTAATAAATTAATTCAATTCAGTTCCTCAACTTGACTTGTTGTTTTTCCATCTCAATGATTCTCCCACAAACACTATTACAATATATATATATTGTAATAGTGTTTGTGGGAGAATCATTGAGATGGAAAAACAACAAATATATATATACATCCACACAACACATTCTGAAAAAAAAAAATACCGCACCACGAAGGAGCATTGGATTCAAATGAAATTTTATTAGTGTGTTGGGAGAGACAAAGGACAGGAGTGATAACAATATCATAGCAGCAGGAGGATGTCCTGCTGAGCTGCAATACACAATAAGGTCACCTTTAGTACCTCGTTGGATCGCCTCGTGCTTGTATACTTGCAGTAATACGGTCGGGCATAGAGTCCAACAGATGCCATATGTTGTCTTGCAACAGATTTGCCCACGGTTCTTGCAAATAATGCTCCAAATCACAAACACTGCTACATGGTGACAGTTGGCAAGAATTTAAAGATCTGGTCCCAGGCACGCTTGATTGGCGACAAATTAGGCAAGCAGGCAGGCCAAGGAAATGTTGCAACGTAAAGTAGACAGTCCTGTGAAATCCTAATTGAGTGCAGATGAGTGTTATCTTGATGGAAAATTGTTCCTGGGCACCCAGCCAGGAAAGAGGCTGCAGGTTCTCCTGAACATAACGCTGGGCTGTCAATATCCCTCATAGCACTACTAGTGAGGAACGACTATCATATGTGATGGCACACCAGACCATCACGCCTACAGTAGGGGCTGTATGCCACTGTAAAGAGAGGTTGATATTGCAGTGCTCACCTGTGGTCCTCAATCTTGACACGGTGGTCACCCGTTCCCAAGCAAAAGTGTGACTTCTTGCTAAAGACAATATGTCACCAGTCCATGGCATTCCACGTTGCTCTCTGCTGACACCACTGCAAACACAGCTCGTGATGCTGAGGTGTTAAAGGTACAAAACGGAAGGGACATCGAGAATGCATGGGCCTGGTAGCCAAGTGTGTAAGGACCCTCTCATTGATCTACCCAGCCAACGGAATGGATATAGGGTTTCTTTCTGGGGGTTGAAGGCGGGTGGGTGTCAGGCTGACCACCTAACCTCAACTTCATCCCATTGCTCACGAACTCAGGGAGCCGTACCTCTCGCGACCCCAAGGACCCCATTAGCCTGTAGTGGGACACTTTTAACATCTAGAATGCTAGGCATCTGGAAATGGTCCTGTCACAGAGAGGGTTCCCCTGTGACCCTGCCACTTGCTGATGGATAGTGGACAAGGAAGCCATTGAATCTGTTCGTGCCTCTCTTTTGGTGGTCTCTCTTGGTCAATTAGAGCTGGTCTGCCATGTTAAGGTGCCTTAACTGTCCATTGCTCTCAATACAATCTGACTGTAAAGTCAGAACGGTCTAAATGAAGGGCAATTTGCCGTGCCATCCAGCTTGCCTCTCACAGAAACTCCTCCAAAGTTGTCCGTACTGACGTCTAAGGCATTTTCACGGCATGCTGATTGCTCACAGACCACGCCTGATCCTTACAGTGCATGCCTTATAAGCCCCAGGGCTTGCAATGCCGTAGGACGAAAGGCCATGTGCAATCGCACCAAACGTGATTCATTTGCGTAGCTACCCTCGCCGTAGCTATTTACTTACTTTCAAATTTATAGAATGATTTTTTTTCTTGGTGCGAAAAATTTAATGTCAATGAGTGTATATATTAACTAAGAGAGCAAACAGACGCACTTCTAAAAATTATATTTAAATTTATTGGCTCATTTTTTTTTTTGTAATTTCATCTTTTTTAAATATAATTCTTAGAAGTATCTGTATGTTTGCTCTCTTAGTTAATAACATATACACATATACAAATCCCTTCAAGTTTCTCTCTCTAGATTCTTCAGACTTAAGTCTAAATATACCACTGTTTTATATCTTTTCAACAAATCCTAAATTTTTTTATCTACATCTGGTAATGTTTATACTTTCCTTACTGGAATACAATCTATTATACAATTATTGTTTTCCTCTTTCTTGTTGATAAAACTGGTTTCTATTTCTCTGCAATCAAACATACAAACCGATTTATGTGGCTTCACTATGTGCGCTATAAACATTAGCTACATCACAAACAATCATACATTGAGGGACTGATGTCTTGTAATAATTCTGCTCTCAGAACTTGTTAAATTAATTTAAGTTAAAAAGCCTACATCTCAAATCTCTGAAATTAGGTTGGGTGATGAGCTTCATACATATACATCGAAAATTAATAAAATAAAAGTAGATACTGCATCTATTCAATTTATAAGAGGTGATGAAGCCCCGATACCGTTTGAGTATTCTAAGCAATTTAATCTTTACTAGTTAAAATAACAACAAAAAAGGACAACATACACTTCATAAATCAAAATACAACCCCTCTATAACAACAAGCTTTTCAGGATATGTTGGTTAAACTAGCAGATCCACATTCATCCATTGCAATGAGCATGAGAAAGCTTTTCTAAACAACAAGTCACCACCCCTATATAATCACCTATTTCCAAGAAACAGGACACATCCCTGATTTCCCCTCTGCAACATCCAAATAACATTGCAAAATACTTGCACACATATTGGTTGAAACTTACATAACTAAATCAAAATTTACAACCCTATCACCTTTGGGCAACATGCCTGCCACTTTATTTAACTTCTATATATAACTTACACACTGTCCTATCTCTAAGTTCGCGTTGCCTTTGTCCCGTTAACCCCTGAATATGGGAGTAAAAAGAATCTTGAAGCAGTTGGGACAATACCAGCCTACAAAAATTGTGTAAGTGAATTATCTTTGTTTTATTTTATTCATACTGCTTACATAATCATATGACAGCTATTTCATTCTCTACCTCTTTGGGTCATCTTATAAAATTTCTTTTCTTTCCTCTTTAATATTGTAGTTCCATTTGTTGCTATTACCATGGGTGCTGTTTTTTTGATATAGTTTAGTTTAGATTTAGTTTCAGTAAGACTTCATCATTTAGATTCAGTGCACCTGATATGTCTTCATTTCTTAAAAAAAAAAAAGGTTTTCCACATTGCCTGTTTACGCCCTTCTTCAACACCTTATCAATTTTGGAGCTTTGACTGTGTAGTTTCCATCATACCTGAGAATATTACCTCCTTAGCATTGAGAGTTTCATGCTTTTCAAAAATCTTATTTCAGTGAAATGTTCTTCAGTCTTAATGAAGATCAATACTGCTTAGCCAGACGAAAGAGACTGGTCACGTGATTTACTGGTCGCTCCAACCTCTTTCTCGGCATGAAAATAGGGGAGATGGGCATGTGCAGACAAGAACAGAAACAAACGACGTATAAACGAGAGACGCGTTGAGTGAAAAATTACTGCACAAAATTCAGTTTAAAATTAACGCGAGAATAAAATACACACACACACAGAATAAGAAATACATGTATAATAAACTTTTAGAATGTTATTCTCCCTTTCGGCTTGTTCCATTGTTTTGGCAGTGTGCCAAACCCAGTTTTTATTGCGTGGGCAAGCAGTAATATTTAATATCAGACCAAACATACATGCCAGTTTCATCACACGATTTTCAATGATGTAATGGAATAGAATTGTCTTTAATTTCCAAGACCTAACCAACAATCTTCAGTTAAAGAAAAAAACATTGTGGCAAAAAAAAACTAAATTTTCATATTGCAAAAACATTTTCTCATGCAAATTTCCAGGAATTATTAAAAACTTTTAATTACGTCTGTATTATTATACACACAAACTTTTGCAGTTATACTTACCCATTATGCAATTTTTGAAGCTTAACCAAATCTTTTGCTAATCTTTTATTATTAAAGAAGTTAAAACAACTGACGTTATTACAATTCTTACTGTAAATAAGTATAAGAAAATACGCCGTCAAATGTTTTCTAAAAGGGGGAAGGGAGGATAACAATAAACAATATTTCAAAGTATTTTTTCAGGGGGAAATATTTTCCGCTAAGGAGACTATAAATCAAATTATGAAAATGTTGGCACAACTTAAAGAGGAAAGGTGTCATGCAAATGCAGTAAGAGTATTCTATAACAAGCTGTCGCCACTGCTGCGAAATTGCTAATCAAGCAAGCTGAATCACAGAAGGTGTAAAATAGGAGACTAAAAACTTTTGCTGGAAGAATTCGTCTGATAAATATACAATAGTACATTGCTTCTCTCCACCAGTTTGTTAGTGGAAAGCCTGCATCGCTTACGGCTACGTAACAGATAATAAGTAGTGGAACAGTTGCTCTAAATTCTCAAAACTAGTTTTTCATTTTAATACTTCACATTCAAAATTTTCTTGATCATTAATTAACTATCAATTATTTAAAAGTTAATTCGCACAACTGTTGTTAAAAACAAAACCATTTTATCAAATTTTTTTTGTTTTTCCCCCCCCCCCCCCATTGTTTTCTAATTCTATTGTTTAAATTCTATTTACCTGGATCAGGATCCTCTAGTTTTTCCTTCAGCCTTGGGAATGCTGGCCGCAATGCTTCAGGAAACTTTAAGAACACTTTGTATAATATCAAAACAGCTTTCTTCCTTAAATATGGTTTTGTTGATGTCAGCTGTAGATGAAATAAAAGAAAAGGAATAAAAATGTATAAATAAATAATTTTCCTGAAATTTAATGGAGCAGGGGAGGAGTTAGGGATGTGACTCAAGTCTTATTGTATGCATTCTATGCTTAATTACATACGAATAAATTCAAGCTTTACCAAATGAATATTCTAGATACTTAAAAGAGATAATACTGTTATAACCAGATTTGCTATAATATGTTTGCTTTTGTTTTTAAATGAAGCCTGATTTCACCTAAACTTAAAGAAAGAAAGTTTCATTTCAAGTAATCTCTCATTGTTTATATTGTACATTTCAGAGCAGTGGTCAATCTGTCAAAATCCCTGTGACTAACACTTACATATAAAAATTATCCCAGTTATAGTATTCTAAATTACCACACACACAGGCTATCAGTTTGCCACAATTCCTTGAATTTCTGAATATAAACTATTCAATGGAAGGCTTATATTATTCAACAAATCTTTCAATTTCAAGTCTTACTAATCCACAGTAAGGACTCTTTTCATAGCATTTACCATGAAAATGTGTTCAGATTATTCTGTTGAGAGAAATATATGACTTCAGGCTGCAGAATTTTTTAGATTTGCATCCCATAGAACATCCAGAGAGTTACATCAGTCAAGAGATGTGCTATTTAAATCTCTAGACAATCTTAGATTAATGTGAAACTTGTATACAGCATTTCTGGTTGCAAGGTGGCAGCTTACACATTCTTAGGAAGATGGTTCTAGTATTTTGATGGACAGTATGTATGTCTTGTTATATGCTTTGTTCATAGTAATGCGTTTTCAATAAAAGGAAACATTATTTCTGAAAAGTTCATTCTTTATTTCTCATTTATTTTTATTCCTCCAACTAACGAAAGAGGTCTTTTACCAACAAACTTTCACATTATTGCAACTCTGTAAATATATAGTGTGACCGGGAAGTTCCTGTACCCTTTATTATGGAGTAATAAATGTAAATATTTAGCATTGAATGTTATTTCAATTATTAACACTAGAATGCAGGTGGCATACATATTTCACAAACATGGTTAATCTACAGTTTGAAGACGAGGGTATCATGGAATGCATATGGCTTAGCAGGACAGAGCATCCGATTACTTTGCTCTTACTGTGAGCGGGTTTTTTCATGAACATTTTTCCAGGACGCTGGATTGGTTGCAGTACTCCAGCATTGCCAGCTCCACTGAAATGGCCACCCCAACTCCTGACCTCATGATGCCTGACAAGACAATGTCGGGATTCATGAAGACCTACATGCCTGAACGTTGTTATGCTACAAATGAAGAATTGCGCAATGCAGTTGAGGATGCATTCCGAACCAATCCACTGGACATGCTCCAAATAATGTCAAGTAGGACATGGCAGTGTATGAACTTGTGTGTACAGCATGATGGCAAATACAGAAATGAATTTGGACACTTAATGTGTAAATATTTTCTTATAATGTGACTACCAATAAAGGGGTATGGGAACTTTCTGGCTACACTGTACATAAATATTTTTACACTTGTTATGCTCAATAAGTAAGTTATTAACTACTGGCAGGAATATGGTTACGGTTACATATCATTTCTTGAGAATTATGGATAAAGTTATTTTCAAAATTTTCTCTGAAATAACAATTGTCAAATGTTTAATTAATACATTTAATTGATTCCTTTCTATAAAGTAATTTTGCTTCATAAAAAGAGAAGTCTTTAGTATAGAAAATCTTCCGAATGATAAAGGAAAAAAAAAAAAATAACTATCAGAGCAATGAAAATTACAATAATTTTATTATTCTCAAATAAACAATTCCAACAGTAAAAAAATAAATAAATAAATAAATAAATAAAAAAAAACTTGGAAAACCATTCTAATAAAAAAACTTCAAGTCTTCTCAAATCGACTGTGCTTCCCATGACTTTTGTCATTTTTTAATCAACAAATGAAACTAAAGTTTAGTTGTTGTTGGCAACTTACTTTGGTGATGAAGTAAATTCAATTTTATTGAAGGTAGAGAAAAATGAAATATTCTGGCAAACCGAAAGTCAATATTTGCTAATAATTGAACTATATTTCGGGAATAAGAAGGTATAAAATTTGATGTTATACAACATTCTCCAATATTATATTAGTTATATAAAAGAAACTACCATTTGCGATGTCTGATGGGCAGAGATCTTGAAGTCAGCAATGGAAAGTTCACTGGAACTTATTATTCTAAGCTAACAGTTTAGACTAAAAGGGTAAACTTCAATTTTGATGACAAAGTTGATTATAAAGAGGATGCAGAACTTCATCCTCTTTAAGGCAAAATCACTAATCAAGGAGTCTATGAAAGGACAAATACTTGGATGACTGGAAGCACAAGACACGTAGATATCCAAAGCAATTGCTCTGAAAGGATAAAAAATCCAGTAAACAATCTTAAGGGGACTGGAGGCACTTATGATGCCTTATTACTCTAGATAGACAGTGGACAAAACATTAGGTGAAGATTTCTTGGAAGCTATCGTTTGCAGATACACTGTTGCAGCAAAACAGTATTTGATGATCGACATAAAATGTAGTCCCTCAATATCGAATCAACTGACACTGGGTTGGGTCTAGTTACAGAAGCTAACTCTTTAAAACTGTAGGAAAGGCATGACTATTCCTAGAAAGACTTCCTTCTACAATAATACAGTCTTTCACAAATAACATTTTTCATGTTTATAACAGATTTATGGTAAGTAAAAAACAAAAAACAATAAAAGAATCTTATAAACTAAATCAGCATTTATGTTTTATCAAAAATAACATATACTGAATTTCTATTAGAACATTAATCAAATTATTTTTATCTTTTATGCATTTAAAGAGGCATTGCCATTTCCAAATTTGAAGTATAAACGATATGGATTAATATTGAAGGTTTGAACTCATGTCGTTTACCTGTATTATACTCATTTACAGGGAAGGCTTAAAAGATATAAGACGACTCACTAGCTTTGATGCTTTTTTATTGTTTTAAGTAATAAATTCTGCTTAGAACAGTTGATTTCGTAAAAATTGGCTTTATGGTTAAAATGTCCCTTCAAATGTTAAAGATTCAAATAAAGACTTACAGAAATCTGTATAAAATAGACAAATAATAAAATTCACTTTAAAAACTAATGCACAATAGTAAATTCTGAAATGGAAAAAAAGAACAATCAGAAGGAAATTATTTAAAATTTCATCTAATAAGATATTGAGGATGATGTTATATAACATCATTATAATACTTATATTGAGTGAAATCTCAAGCCAAAAGTTTTATACTGGTATTTTTCAAAGTTGAAATTACAACTTTTAAAATGAAGCCCAGTAAGCAACATACAGCCATCGTTTTTATAATATTCAAAAAATAATGACCCTCCTCCAAAACAAGAAGAAAAAGAAAAAACAAATATTTCAGCAATAAAGACCATAATGTAAGCAATAACTAGCTATAATAGTACAACCATGTCAATATATTCCTTGTTTAAAGTAAGAGCAGAAAGAATATTAAACTCCCCATCTTTTTTTTGTTATAGCTTGATAATTTTCAATGATAGAAATGATTATTTTAACATATGCATGTTAAAATACTTTGCAGAATTACAGATGATGGTACTTGTTGAGTCAAACAATGATATATGTTGAAAGAGATGTTCACGAGAAAGTCTGAGGAGATTAGTCACTATTGGAATTATCCGAGTTAAGCCAGAAATCAACACCAGAACTGAATGGAGCACTTTCATACAGCAACTGTTGATGATTAATTGTCGACATAGCAAATACCACTGAAAATAACAAAGGAAAAAAAAGTGTTGGGATGATTCATAGAATGATTCTATCACTTGATGGTTCCTCTACTCACTGTCTTTTGAACGTGGGTGGCTTCTTTGTTTGCTATTATTTCATTATTCTGTCACATGTGATTGGTGCTAACTAATGATTCCTCAATGAAAGTTTAGAACAAGTTCTAAATGCTGTTCTCTGTGACGAAGCTGATGATACAAATAATGGCAGAAGCAAATCACATAATCAAAGAGCACCAAATGAGTGTTAGGGATCAAAACTATGACAAAACCTTCATTTTATTAAAGTTCAATTTTAAAACATTTAAATGGAAGAAAGAAGACTTACCAAAGTCATAATGTCATTTGCTAAATCTCTTGCTAAATCGGATGTAATAAAGCAAGCCAATCCTGTTAAAGCTGTTCCAGCATCATACTGGTTTTGACTGTTCAAATCCTGCAAGGAAAAAACAAAAAAAAAAAAAAAAACTTAGTTAAAACAAATTTTTATTATGAAAAATTAGAATTACTATTCATGCCACTAAAGATAGCAAAAAAACATTGTTAGTTAAAC
>JAFIDM010004315.1:63123969-63135213 GCA_023159025.1 Thereuonema tuberculata | reverse complement strand
GTTTTGTAAGTGGAAGAAGGATTTAAGATGAGTTATTTATATTTATACACTAAAGAAGAATTTTTGAATTTCATTAATAATAAAATATGTTTAGATGAATTGCTTTCATTAGAAAGATTTCACTTCCGGTGAGAGATTTAAGATTGAATTTTTGAATATCCGTGATATGTGTTAAATTCTACAAATACATATTTCAAATTTCATTAATCTTTTAGTTAATGGTTAAATATACACATGTATTGGAAGATTAATGTTTTAGGGTGGAAACATATCTAGAATAAGATTTGTTTCAAAAGAATGTATAAAATAAGTTCAATACAAATCTACATGCCTTTTTTTTTTTTTAAGGCTCTTCACCAACAAGAATGTAGATAAATTGTGTTGGGCAACAAACTTTAAAAAGGCAATGTATTTTTCCAACTACACCAGATACTGGAATTTATGTTTAGTCTGCTTTATCACGAAAACTTATTGATCTATCTAAATAACAACAATTATTTCTGTTTCAATACTTCATTTTATCATTGTAGAGTAAGTCCCTACGTATTTTTTTTTTTTGGTTCATTTAACGTTTAAGTTATTTTAAATAAATATTTAACAATCTACAGAAAACTATAAATAGAAGAGTTCTGCCACAATCATTCTGTAGATGTCTTTAAAAAAATTAAAAGGAAGATCTTTAACTTTTTTAATCTACAAAGAAGATACAAAAATAATTTTACTTTAATTTTCACCAAATGACTTCTGAAATGGTCAGCAAATGTAAAAACAACATCAAAATAAACATATTAAATAAAACTTCAAAAATTAAAGAAATTATTATTATATTGAAAGATATTAGCAAATAATATTTACATATGTTAATTTGGCAACTGCATTAGCTTTAACAGCAATGTTTTCTTGCCTAAGTTCTTGTTTTATTTCTTCTACACATTGTGCGATGTATTTTGCCTACAAAAGAAAGAAGAACATTTCAATTCAAAAAGTTTTTCTAATAAAACACTTAGTATATTAATGTTATTTAACAATTTAAATAAACCTAAGGAAAAAAAAATAAACCACAGACACTATTCTATATGCTGTAGGAAATTGCTCAAAATACTGTTTATCGGCTACAATTTTCAGTGGAAGTATTTGGAATTGCCGACAGATAGGAAAAACATTATTAATAATAGCATTACTAGTTACAGTATGGTTTTATGAGTAGCATTTGGTAACACCTTTACTTCTGTAATAGAACTTGTAGCTCAGTTATTTTTATCAGTAACGATGTAAAGAAAAGGTGTTACTTTTTTTTTTTTTACAATATCTCATAATATTCTACTTTTGTATGAGAAGGCTGCAGATTGTTGCATGTCAAACTTTTGAGGGAATTTGTATTTTGAAGTAATAATTAACTCACACCACTTTGATTTGAATTTAAATCAAATATGATTTTTTTTTTTTTTGAAGGTTGTAAGATTTTTGTTGTTGTTGAACAGCACAAAATTAATTCTTGCAATTTCATTGAATTTACTTTTCAGGAAACAGTAAAAACTGGCACTGAATTACTGTTTTTCCTTTATTTAAAAGTAACTCGTCATATTCATGCCCATTATTCTTACCTATTACAAATCTATAGATTGTTTTGCTATTTACGGCATCAGAAATTTTGAACACTGAGCATGTTTGAAATTTCTTGTCTTATGATTGAAGAAAAACAAAATAAAAATCATTTATTTCTCTGTCTGTCCAGCACAATTTTTGTGAGCCAGCATGAGTGGTATGCCAGTGAAAACTAATAGCAGTAAAATAAAGAGCCTATCTTAAAACTGGTGAATCACACTTTTACAGTTATTGAAGGTAGCAATTTTTATGATTTGTGAAAATAGAAATAATTTCTACAAGTTAGCTACGGAAATCGAACTTGCAACCTTCTTATCCGAAGTTAAGGTGTCTTATCTATTAGGCCCCAGGGACTACATTCTGATCCCTACAAAAAATACAAATGTGTCATAGACGCTCTATGGTTCTAAAAGCAGTCGTGGGTTGGAAGAATCCACTTTTATCAGGTAGTTAAAGAATCCACTTTTCCCGGGTTGCTAGTTTCATTACGTAATTAAAGAAAAAACCGAGTAAAGGTTGAAGATCTCTATAAAACTGTCAACAAAATAGTTATACAGATCAATTCTGAAATGAAACTGTTTTCTTTGCGATATTGCACAAAACTGTAACTTTCCTGAAACAGATCTTACAGAAGTACAGAAGTTATTTTTTGTTTCTATTTAAAGAAATATCTTTATTTTCCATACCATAAATAGGAAAAAAAACGAACAAAAAAAAAACATTAAAAAATGCAGAAAGCATAATAAAAATATGATATGTCAAAGATATAAATAAGTGTAATTGAACATCTCTAGTTTGGAATTTGATCATTTGAAACTATTTGCAGTTTGGCAAAATATCAAGAGAATTAAAAATTTAGTACTTTGCTTAATGTTTTTATTATCATGATCAAAACAAGATGCCTACATTACATGCTGTTCAGTTGTGCGTTAAATGAGAAGAAAACTCTAGACAAAGTATTACTTAACTGCTTGTTAATAATAAAGAATAGAATCAAACAAGCTCAATTTAAAGTTTTCTGAGCTTCTGAAACGTACAAAGGTTACTTTCCAATCCATTACCAGGCTATTACATTAAGGTAGGTTAGTCTTTTGAACTTTTCAGATTTGCCTAATGTAATCACTAGCAATTTTTTTCTTCTCTTTATCTTGATTTTATGAATGTACTGGGCTTCTTGAAAACCATTTGTCGTAATTGGACCTTTTTGAAATTCTGTTTTTAATAAACAAAAGAATGAAATGGGTTTCTGAATTCTAATGAAACTACCCTTTATAAAAGCAAAAAAATGCTCAAATATTGACCATCACAGAAACAAAGAATTGCTTTTACTGAAGTTTCCAATTTTGAAGGTTACGTTCGAGAAAAAAAGGCTAAAAGCATGAAGATATATATTTGTGTCATTCTTGTTTATTATAATAAGAGTTCTGGTTGCAAGGTTGGGATTAGGCAGTCTAGGCCACTGGTCAGGAATCTACGGTATCAATTCTGAATCAAGCTACATCGGCATTGTCTCTTCCTTGGGTTCAGTGTATGTACTTCATGGCCAATGCAGAACAATAATTTTTCAATAAAACTAAACTAACTTGATCACTGATAAATGAATCATTATAATTATTTTATTTAATGCCAAGCTTCCAATTGTTATGGCTTCCAATTTAATCAAGAAGGAATTAAGAAAATAAACTTGGACAGACAAATAATTGAAAGATCACAGAGGAATATTTCTAGAAATAAATAAATAAAATAAATGTAAAATACTTTCAGAGATCTTATCTGCTCTTCAGAATAAAATAATTTTCTTTGGCAATCATTAAAATTTTACACAGTTGCTTAAATTATTGTTTCCATTTGAAATTATCACGGCACTTTTTAATTTGCAACTTCTCGTTTTGCTTTATTTCTGAAACAGACTGTTGTGTTCAGTACTAAGATGACCAAAAGCGATTTATAGTTTAATGTAATTTTTCTAGGGAACTGTATGTTTTGTATTAATCCTTCAAAGGTTAATTGAGATTGTATAGCAAGGTTTTCAAACTCAAAACAGTTTGTGATCAGGACTACCCAAATACATTCTCTTGTTGGCCCAAAATCTAAGAAAGATTGTTCAAATAAGACTTCAAAGCAAAGATTATAAATAAATACTTACTTTGAAAGTTTGTGACAATAAAATAATACACGATAAGGGTTTACTTGTCTTTCATACATAAAACTTTGCCTTTAAAAAAAAATTTAAAAAACTGGATTTCCACTGTTAGCCTAATTGCTGGGTTTCCATAACTGTGACAAAAGTTCTACTCTTGACCCCCCCCCCCCTACCCTTTCCTTCCGTGGTGCACTTAATGATCAAGAAGACATGATGGAAACTTAGCTGCATCAGATGGGACAAACTGCAGACCAGATCCAGCCTATGGGATGTATATTTGACAACCCTATTTGTAGATTATTTTGAATGAAATGTTGCTTTGGAAATACTATAATAAAGTAACTTATCTTTTCCTATCGAAGGAAGATAACAAAGGAAAAAAAAAAAAAAAACAAATATCAGCCGTGGATACCAAACTCAGACCTATGCATCTGGCAGCTGACTTTCAATAATCATCTTACACCATCTGATCACACCAGATCGTGATAACTGGAAACGTAATTATTACTATATGCTTTTTTTTTTTTTTTTTTTTTTTAAATCAATACTGTTTTTGATAGTAAGCTTTTAGTTATGTTTTATATCATGTGAAGTTATTGATATATCAATAGTAGAAAGATTAGTCTATTTTAAATATGCTTCTTGAAATGCAGTGTCCAAGATTATAAAATATATTTTTCCAGCTCTATTTATGTCTAACGCACTTCCTCCGTGTTTACTTACAAAAAGTTGAGAGAATTATACATGGTAATAATCTGACAGTTTCGGAATACTGTGCATATTCCTTCATCAGGGACGACATGATGAGGGAAGGTATGTTGAAATTGAGGGAAGTGAGAGGATTGAATCCTCTCGCTTCCCTCAATTTCAACATACCTTCCCTCATCATGTCGCCCTAAATGCTGTCTTTATGTCCTATATGTTTGTGTCGTCCCTGATGAAGGAATATGCACAGTATTCTGAAACTGTCGGATTATTCCATCTATAATTCTCTAACTTTTTGTAAGTAAGTGTGTGTATTTATTTCATTATATGCATGTTAAGCTTCCGTAATTCCTCCGTGTTTGGAAAATAATTGTGAAAATAGAAATAATTTCTACAATGAAATGTCCATGACAGGAATTGAACCTGCAACTTTCTGATCTGAAGTTGTCTTATCTATTAGGCCAAGGGGACTACATTCAAATTATTTTTAAATATCTCTTTATCACTCTCTCTGTGTGTGTGTGTGTGACGCAATGAGAGAAGAGCCAGAGAAAAAAAAATAACTCATTAATTTTAGCCTATCAGATTAAAATTTAAATGTTCATTTTTTTTAGCCTACTACAAGTACAGGCCAGATGAGCATTAGATGCAGAAACTCGCCCTCAACGTCAAACTGCATTTCTCGACATGAATTTTACAAATAATATTTAAACACAGAAAAACTACTTAAAGTACTCTATCTCGACTAAAAGCCATCACATTGTTGACGGGGTGTATACGCTCGTATTTCAATAAGCTTCATCTATGGTGAACAGTACTATGAGGATGTATTGCTGAATGTTAGAAGCAGATCAATTTCTCAATAATTTAGATGTTACACTTTCAGCCATTGGAGGATAATGGACAGAAATCCATTTGAAAAGGCAATTTATTATGACATCAATTGAAATGAGATTTATTAAACTTCTAACTGACTGTTAGTAATTCAAAATATGTTAATATATATCTTAACATATATGCAAACAAGACTGGAGATTTAAATGATTTAATAAAAATGGTGGATGTTTAGTATATAATTTTTTTATTATGTTTAAAGCAGATCTGTATATTTAGTAATATGTAATAACTGATTGATTTTTATCTTGGCTTATGAGAAACATTGATACATCATGTGATGAAGTTATCCTTATCTAATCTTCAATGTTGAACTGCTTAATAATAATTATCAAAAGAATATCAGTATGAAGTTAATAAACACATTTATTCCTGTCTTTTTTATATTGTTGCCTCCCTTCATTTAGTTTATTAAAAGCAATGGTATTCATAATGATATGGTATTTACAATATTTGTAATAACAGAAATAAAGAAGACAATTCGTACATCCTTGCATGTTAATAAAAAATTGGCAGAGGATAAAACTCAATTATTAAGAAATAATCTCTGGATCTTCCTGTTCTCTGCTACTTTATTGGTGCACTCATAACAGCATGTTGGATTTGTACCTATGTGAATTTATGTGGCGGAAAATGTAGAACTATGATGTTGACCCATTTCTAAAAATTCTTGAAGAGATTATAGTTGGCTCCCAGATTGACATTGCTATCAAATTTGTTGGCTTTTCTTTTTCTTACACTGCATAATTTTTTTTCAGATATTTCTTAAACAGTTACCATGTATTATACATGGAACAAAAAGGGGTTAAACCGGAGAATCCAGCACAAACCAATCACAGTCTTCCTAAGGATACATCCGCACAGGGATACATGATGGTGTCGGCGGGGGCATTTTACCAAGTTATTTTATAGTTGATTGCCCCATTTAGCAAGAGACGGCTTCAGAAGGTACCGTAAAGTGCAGTCTTACCTTAATCTCATTCTAGCTTTCACTAGTTAATTGATAAACTAAAATTCATATCTTAAAAGTAGTGCCAAGGCAGCCATCTTGTCGAAAGCTAAGTGTCGTATTCTTCGTTTTAACCCAAAAAGGTGTTTGCTACCTAAAGTGTCATTTTATATACCAATCAGAACCCAGCAAATAGTAGCAGGTAGATAACAGGAAAAATCTAATAATCTACATCAATTAATTACTCCAAAGGACTCAAACGGCAATTAAAATATTTATTAATTATAATTTTGCAATATCCATAAATATGGCAAAGAATCACATGTGAACTGACAAAAGAAAGTGGACTGAGGTAGACTACTGTGGTTTTCATCTTAACTTACTCTGCTTCTGAGTGTATATATTAAAAAAAAAAAATACTACAAAGTTATTTGACAGTGTGAAACTATAGTAGCTATATTTATACTATTGGAAGATGCAGTCTTACCAATCAGTATACCTAATTCAACCTACAAACACATATAATATCCATTTATTGAAATTTTATTGAAAATGCACTATTGAATGGTAAGAATAAAAATTATATAACCAATAGGTTTCTTATCATCATTACGCTTTCATTTTATATTAAATGAGCAAAACAAAGCACAAAATGTACTGTTTATCTAAAGTCGATGGGTGAAGTCGCCAAAGTTCCTATCTGGGGTCGATTAATCTGATATTTCATGATTATTTTCCTAGTTCCCAATGATGTCATATCTCCAGTTATAACTACTATAAACCCAAAATTAAAACAATTTGCTCACAATTTTATAAAGAAAAACAAATCTGAAATTAAACGTGATAAAAAAGTCAACGAACCGCGGTTTTAAATAGCAAACTGAGATAAGACGTGATCAACAACCTTCAATTACATGCACTCAATCGAATTAGGCGTGGGCGATCCATAAAGCTAAGTCTTTGCCATTAATGCAAATCTGCAGGAATCGGCAATTCTCATTAGCTTAGAAACTACTGTAAACTGTTCAAAATGCAGTTTGAAGTTCATTTAAAACAGCTTAAGACAACTGTTATTGGAAGAATAATAGAGATTTCATAAAGAGTTTTTTTTTTTAAATCAATGTAATTCTAAAGTTCAGCATCATTATTCCTTATTACGATTGTCTAATAGAATGAAAACATACATTTATCACACTTTTAGCCATTAAATAAATATTTTATAATATTTTGAACAAGTTTTACTGGATATTTTTCTACTTGTAAACCAATACCCAGTTGTTCAGATGACAAGACTTGAATTTCCCATCTATACTGTATCGTTAATAAGGGTTGTAAAAGATATATTTTTATTTATTTAAAAGCCAAGTTTAAAATAAATTTTTAGATATTTTTTAAATTTAATTTTCAAACGAAACCGTGAAACAAGGTTTATACACAGACGGGAGACTTTTATCGACTACCTCACTTACACCGGCAACCTTGATCTGAGCTTAACAAGATTTTCAGCTCTTTTTATCAGTAACTGGCTTTGCAATTGATCATAAGAGCTGCAATATTTATCATATGATAGTAGAAATATATTTGTTTCGATCTGTAGAAGGAATAAAAGCTTAAATATGTTGATTCGCCCACCTCATTATCCTTGTTGTTTCGGATGCCACGGACCAGATCTGTCAGATTTTTGTCAAACATTCTTTCTAAGTTTCCTTTAACTTTTTTCAGAGCCATGGTTTTCATAAATGTTGTGCGGACGAGAACCGATCAGAAAAACCCTTCACAAGATGTTTCTGCATTGGTTTTAGGAAACATTAAGTCGCTTAATTTTAAGCCTAACATTTCTATCATCATACTACGTGGATGGAGCAATCCTGATGGATCATGTGACGTGAACCGGAAATACGCTTGGCGACATCTGCTGGCGGAAACAGGAAATAATCAATAAAGATACACACCTCTTTTTTTTTTTTTATCAAACACTGAGATTGTTTATAATAAAAATAGGAAATTTAGGGAAAAAAAGATAAAAAAAACCAGGAATAATATTTCTGCAGGTAAATAAACAATAGGTAGTATTTTATCATTACAATTTTTTCCGTCATTTAAGCCGCTTCATTAAATTACTTCTATAATTTGAAATAATTGCTTAAGCATTTATAAGATTGTCTGCAGAAGAAAAAAAAATACAGTTATAAGAACTATTTAATTAATAATTTTACTTATTTAATGATTTATTTATAAGAGCGTCGGTCTGTTCATTCGACCTCCAATTGGTCAGTGATTTTGAATCTCCAACATCCCCTAGAGTGAAGTATTTACCTCACACTGCAATCAGATCCAAATTTATTAAAATATGCCTCGTCTATATTTATACTTTTAAAAATAGTTTGGATATTTATTAATCTATGATTGTTGATCGCAACTTTTTTTTTTTTTTCAAAAATAGCAAACGAAAGAAACACGTTTGATAAATAATAGTACTTTATAAGTTATAAAAATAAGTTTTGAAGCATTTATCATGTAAATTACTACTTTGAATAATTTAATATACTTTATAAACAAATATAAATACTTAGAAAATAATAAAGAAATAGCCTTGCTCTAGAGTCAAGCACTAGATAGAAGATTCCATAGCGATACGTTACTTACAAATGTAACTATTCTATTTCAGAATAGTTACATATAGAATTCTTTATTATAATATAGTAGATATACAGAGTCTAGAAAAAAGTTTAAAATAGAGTCTAAAGTATACTATGTAATATTTAAATATAATAAAAGTTACGAGTGTTATCCTATTTGTAAATCTAAAATACTTCTCAGCTCATTCACAATCTCAACAAAAATAATAAAGTTTCCGAAATATTTTGTTTGTTTTTAACTTTCTAAAAAATTAAATTTAATGTTTAACTTTTTTATTTTTAAAACGTCATTTGACTATTTCATTCGCTTGGAATGCAGCATTCACATCAAGTACGTTTTCCTGGCTTTTGATTCGGCAAATTTCCTCACGACCTCATAAAACTTTTTGATAAGCATAAAAAGAACAAACAAAAATGAACAATGAAATTTAAATTTTAATCTAGTAGGCTAAAATTAAATGCGTTCTTTTTTATTCTCTGGCTCTTCTCTCATTGCGTCACACACATAGAGAGAGGGATAAGAGATATTTAACAACAATAATGTGACCTAACGGTTAAGACGTCTGACTTCGGATCAGAAGGTTGTAGGTTCGATTCCTGTCGCGGACGTTTCATTGCAGAAATTATTTCTGTTTTCACAGGAAATTAAAGTTGTTTTCCAAACACTGAGGAAGTGCGTTACGGAAATGCGTTAGACACAGACAGATCTGAAAAACTATATAAGAGTAAGAAAAGGAAGCGTAGTGGATACTTAAAAAAATCTCATCGAAATTTCTTTAATACTTTTTTTTTTTTTATCCGATGTTTTTGCTTTGTTTGGATCATCTGCCAAATCATTAATAGCCAAATTGATTCAAGTGCTCACTACAAAATTTTTTGTCTTCTTTCTGGATTTGTTTTTATGTTTTCCTATCAAACATATTATTTTTCAACTATAAATACTATATTCCATCAAATTCTATAGTGCTTTCATCAAACAAAACTTACGATTTCGTTATTCTTTTCAAACAGTTTTTATAGTTCCACACATTCTTATTATCTCCTTTTAAAATCTTTTGAATGAATCGAGTCAGCTTTGTTTCTAAACAATTTTGCAATGAAACAGAGTTTACATTCAATGTAAACTTCTGCATGTTTTTGAAAGATGTTCACTTTTATCATTAATCTTCATTAATTCCATTCTTTATAAAATCCATGTAAATTCTTCATTTTTCTAAATCACACAGAACGTGACCATATCTTATGCGCCCTATCTAGGAACGTTCTTAGCTATTGCTAACGTCTGCATTGCTCAGGACACAAACTGTAAAAACTTCAGGAATTATCGTTTTATGTTTGATAGGTTGGCTTGTTCGAGATCCTAAGAGGCGACCCACCTCTAGGATGTCACTGTCTGCATCTTTCTAAAAAAAAAAAAGAAAAAAGAAAAAATGAAGTCATTCGCATCATTCAACCAAAAGAAAACGAAGATCTTACTTTCTCTTTTAGAAAAATGGAATTTGAGTCATGAAGCTTGGTCACTTTGATCTTTATCATTTCCTAAACAATTGCCGAAAAAGATTCAAAGTTTAGAATTTTTTTTCAATAATAAACCTTTATACCGTATTCTTCTACAAATTCTCTTCTTTTCATATTCTTGTAATGTATAAAAGTAACTCCATAAACTCTTTCATAGTATTTAAATAATGGTACCATTGTTACAACAATTTTATAGCATTCATTTTGATATGTACATTTGAATTGATAATGTTCTTTCCGTTTTGTACTATTATTGTTTGATTTATTAATTCTTATTTTGCTTGAAGAAGGGAATTACGTAATATTATTCCCGAAAATTCGCTATTTTTGTATTTAAATAAATTATTTAAATACTATGAGAGAGTTTATGGAGTTACTTTTATAAATAAACCTTTATATTAATCTTTCTTTCTTTCGCGCATTTGCGAAATTCCGAACAGTACATCATGGAGGAATTTATTGCATTATCTTAGCATTTTGTAAGATCATACTTTACACTTTATGCTTTCCCTATTTTAAAACAGCATTACAGGTTTAATAAGAGTGAAACCATTGTCATCAATTAACTTTAACATCAGAGAATATATGACTTTTATAAAGAATGGGATTCAATTATCAATACAAAATCATCGGTGAACAATCCATGTCAACCCATGTTTTTCCGTATTTTATTTCAAAAACAATATTTTCCTTTTAACTTCAAAAATGAAGCCATGTACCTGTTTAAATGAAGAATAGTTATACACTTTAAATTATAATACAAATGCAACTAGTTTCTCCACCGAGAGGTG
>JAFIDM010004315.1:63083793-63102783 GCA_023159025.1 Thereuonema tuberculata | reverse complement strand
TCTTCAATTTAGCTCTTTTCTTAAAGAATACCATCCTCGTTTTCTATAGAATTACCACTTGGATAGTGTGTGTATCTTTACAGTCTAACAACGGAGTGGAATTGTGGTTGTAGGTCAACAGGTATCTACTTCCGTTTCCATGCGTCGCCAAACATTGATCGCAAAAAATAAAAAAAAAAGAAATACATAAAACCGGTGTATTTGACTTAATAGTATTTTCGCACGATCGTTCGTATAACAATTGTATGTTTCGTTTTTTTCATTTTTTCATTGTTATTGATTTGAGCTGGCGTATCGAATGGATGAAATGCTGACAAAACGCTTTTGTCGACCCAGAAAAGGCGCTCCACAGAAGAAGCCTTGAAAAGCACCGAGGTTTTTGAATTATTTATGAAAACGCTTCCACCTTCCTAATCAAACACAAGTGCCGGCCGGGGGTGGAGGGAGACATTTAGAACGAATCGTCAGCCTTGAAACGACCCCAATTACACCGACTCAGGCAAAATTACGAAACGGCAGGAAAATATAAATCTTAACTTTTAATTTAGAGTCATTATTACAAGTGCCTTAACTATTCTGTTTTTATTATTTTTCGTAGTAGACGTCCAGTCGCCATTTTTGATTTAACTGCAATAATAACATCGATTGGTCTATTTGCAGATATTTAAGACCAAGATTTTGCTGCTATAAACACATTTAAAAGCCTAGTAATTTTCAGAAGTTACATTTCAAATAATTAGATAAATTTTTTCTCAAAACGAGGGAAAAAAATATTTTCAAACTTTGAATATCCAGTGGTTTTATTTTTTGTTTGTTAAATGGCTTTAATATTTAAAAGAATCTACTTTCTTTATTGTCTGAACCAGTGTTTTTCAAACAGTGACCCATCCCACACCGGATTGTCGTGGATTGCACGTTAGGGATTTGCGGAGGCCCCAATAATAAAATTTGTTTTAATTTAAAATTTTTAATTTTAACCCCATTATTTGTTTTTTTTTATTTTAAAATTTTTATTTTATTTTATTTTCAACATTTTATTTTTATCTTTTTTATTTTAAACTTTTTATTTCAGTTTTTTTTTTTTTTTGATCCGATTATATTGATTTAGACAATTTAAGTCATTGGCAAGGATTTAATTATTACTTTTTTCTTCGGAAAACGGAAAAATTGTAGTACAGTCGGACCTCTATTTAACGAAGTCGCTAAATCCCGAAAAAAAGTTCGTTATATGGAAAATTCGTTAAATAGAGATTCACCTTTTATTATTCAATGTTATTAGAAAAAGTAATAATTTTAATGACATAAAGCACTTAAATTTTACTAATAAAGTCTGTTAATTTGTTTTTTGTTTTTTTTGTTTTGTTTTTTTTCTAAAAAGTGTTTTTGCTCATAGTATGTCTCACATCTTTGCTACGCACCAAAAACCCCTTCCGTATTTTCGTCAAATTGAAATCCACGTCGGATTATTTCAAATGATTTAGCATTTCATCATACGACTGTTTTTTGATTTCTGTATCATGATCATTTCCATTTTCATCATCTTCATCTAAATTCATGGCTTATTGTATTTATTTTTCACACTGTCCAAAATATCCGATTCAGTTAGCGTCTCCAAAGTCTCATCTTCAAAATCAAGTGAAAGATAATCATCAATCGGCACATCATCGTTATTTTCTTCTTTTTCCCTTAGCTGTATCCACATTTCTTTCATTTTCTCTAAGGGAATATTGATAATAAAAACATTTCAAGGAGGAAAAAAAAAAATAGATACCACGAAAAAGTTCGTTAAATAGAAAATGCACTTCGCTATTTGGAGGTTATTTTACGAAGAAATTAGCAAAATGTTCTTGGTTCCAAAGAAAAGTTCGCAAAATAGAGAAATTCGCAAAATAGAGGTTCGTTAAATAGAGGTCAGACTGTATTTGTAATTCAGCTGATTATATTGATATAAGAAAGATTTGAATATAAATAAACTTCTGTTAATACAAACGAACAGATATAAAAGAAAAAAAAAATAAGAAATAACATTTTAGGGAAAGTAAGCTATGAGTTCTTTCGAACTTCTAGTTATTTTATTTGTATCCTAGTCTTTTTCAGTTAATATATGTAATATGTCATTCTTTAGCTTTGTTTATTTATTCTTCTGCTGATAAATAAATTTTGAGGAGAATTTATTTACCAGTAACCTTATCTTTCATTAAAAGGGAAATAAAATTATTAGGGAAAAAAAATAAAAAGCCTAAATAAATGACAAAGAAAATGAAAAATATCTGAGCTTTCATCGGTGAGAGTTTGGGACAGCCGTTTCGTCCTTTTTGTGGACTCGTCAGCCAGACCCACTCACCATATGAAATGCTCAGATAGTGCAAAAGTAAGAATAAGTAAACGACTCCCACGCCCGACTGTGGTCCCCTCCAGAAGACAACACATTTAAATAAGAAACCCAAAACAGGCAAAAACCTGGCCTGTTAAACCGTCAGGTGCAAAGAATTTCAATGTAAGAAGAACCAAGGCTAAACCCAACCTGGTTAATTTAAACAAAAGACTCTCATCGATGATATTTTTCTTTGTCATTTCTTTATGCTTTTATATTACGTTGTGGCACTTTAAAATCTTTTGTTTAAATTAACCAGGTTGGTTCTTTTTCTATTCAAATTCCTTTGCGCCTGACGGTTCCGCAGGCCACGATTGGAAATCATGCCTGTTTTGTTTTGTTTTTTAAATATGTTTTCTTTTGGAGGGCGGCTATAGCCGGAGCGGGAGTCGTTTCTCTTATTACTTTTGCACTATCTGAGCATTTCATCTGGTGAGTGGGTCTGGCTGACGAGTCCACAAAAAAGACGAAACGGCTGTCTCAGACTCTCACTAATGAAAGCTCAGATATTTTTCATTTCAGTGTCATTTCTTTATGCTTTTATATTACTTTGTGGCACGTTACAAAATCTTCTTTTAAAAAAAACAACAACTTTGTTTATCGTCTGCAGTAATGTGATGAGAAATCAAAGATGGCGTCTGTTAAAATGTGAGGTCAGTACGATGGCATTGCAGCGTTCATATATAACCATTTCATCATCATATCTCCGTGTTTAATTGGCAATTTGAATGAAGAAAGAGCAAGGTTTCTTTGAATTAGCAGTACTAAAATATATCTCTGGCCACCCCCATCTTTTTAATTACCATAATCGTTACTTTTAAGAATTGATTGCGATCTCCAGACAATTCCCAACAATCTCGGGTCGTAAATTTCGTTGCCGCTTCATTAAAATCACGGAAAAATCCGTTCAAGTAACGAAACGATAAATTGAAAGAAAAGGTACTTAATTAACTATTTTCAGGATTTGATATTCTTGGAAGAAAAATTTAATTGTGTTTTGATAATTTTATCCCTAAATTCTTTTAAAGTAAAAGGGCTTATTTGTTTAGTGCAAAACATACAAGAAATTGACTGGGCATGCGAAGCCTTTATTATTCTACTTGAAAAATATGGAAAAAATATCTTTATCTATTGTTTACACGACTATTCCCAATAATTATATAACCTAATTACTGTCCTCCAAATGAGAGATGGCCGCCCTGTTTTTGTGAGATCTGCGCATGTATGATCGATTAGCTGGTCAGGCACTTCCGTCTGATTTTATGACAGGACGCCGCCATTACGGTAATCGCTTGTTACTTTGCAAAAGAGCATTGTATTTATAAATAATATATATTTATTTATTTATATAAATACTTATTGTTAGCAACTGGTATTGAAATAACGCTAAATAGTCGAGAGAAGTTTTAATTTGGCGTTATCAACATGTCTTTCTCAGTGAAAACAGACCCCGTCGTCCATTGTGACAGGAAAACATAATTGATCAGCTACCGGAAGGGCTGCGCAGTTCAAACTTCCGCCGGCCAACTTTCATTTGGAGGACAGGTATTTATAAATTTAAGAATTATTTAAAATTATTTAGTATTGCTTGATTTCAGTATTGGCTTTTGTCTCTTTATCGTTTTGTCAGAAACCTTACAAAAATATATTACCTTTAATTAATGACTAGTCTTTACACAAAGAAATAATACCGGTAATATATACCAGCGGCATTACACAGAATAGTGTATTCCTGCAAGTTCTCTACAAAACTACATTTCTCTTTCTAGGTAGATTGATGGACATTCGTATGGCAATTTTAAATTTGTTATTACTTAAAATAGTGCTCCTGAAGGACTTTATTTTTAATTGTGTTCTTGTTTTTAAAGCAGCGGAAATCATAGTAAATCGAACAATCATTTAATCAATCTACAACAGCCATCAAGTTAATCAAATCTTTGTGGAATTGCTCCTAGGAGACATGGCGAGCGTCTGGTGCGATTAAGGAGACCAAGTCCTGCGTCAACTGTGTTTGGAGGGAAAACCACGAGATTCACGCGATTTACCCGAGAGCAGAAGAACAAAGGAAGCCTTCTCCCTTTACCTCTTCTCTTCTTCATTTTGCCAATTAGAATTCTGGGATGGATGGGATTTATTAGAGCGAAAACAACGCAATAGTTAAACAATGAAGTGCGGCTGTGCGAGGGGTCGTGGGTTTTGTGCTGATACGAACTTCCTCATTACGTGGATAAATTAGTAGAACAATCAGACAACAGGGAAAAAAAAAGATCTCCTCGAAATTAAGTTATTCTACGCATCCCTGCAATAAAAAATAATAATAAAAAAACTTCTCGCCAAACTATGAAACAACTTTCTCATCGTTTTCAATGTAAATATGGCTTTATTTATTGATGTATTTCTTGCTGTATAAATACGACTTTATTTATTGATGTATTTCAGCACATTGTTTTTCTATATTAATTGTGACAAGGGACCATTTTTAATTTTAATAATGGCTACTTACTTTCACCCGGTAACCAAGTGGTAATGTGTTTGACTGTGGGCTAGAGTCGGACTCTATTGGATTTTTTTCCACGTTGAATTTCTTCCACACGGGTCCAAGGGTACATCTAGCCCTCTGAAGACGTAGCTCCTTCTTTTCCGGAACCCAAGGTTGGTGGACGTCGGGCTAACCACCCGACTTCAACTTAATCCCGTTGGTCAAGGAACGCAATCTTTCTCCAAGGGTCAAAATCCATCTTTAGTGAGATATTTAACTTATCTTGACTAGCGTTGCCGTATTGCTGGGAAGCAGTGAATTTTCAGTGATTAATCAATAAGGTCAAATTTAATTTTTTTTTATTAACATTGTCAATTTTCAACAAAATTTATTATTAAACCAAAAACCGTCAAGAAGACGAGAAAAAAGCTCATCCCAAACATTTAAAGTTTCCATAGTGATCGATCATAAGAGGCTCCATTTCAAAAGCACAGGAAATTCCCAACACAAAGAAGTTCAAGTACTTTAATGATGCCTCTACAAAGGGAATATTTAACTAACAAGGAGAGGGCACACCCTGTATATCGCGAAAAATCGATGTCCTTTTGTGAAATGAAAGTACACATGGTTCACTTTAAAGTGTAGGTTGAGGTGCCTACACTCAAGCATTTTCGAGATATTTGACATTGTTTTCATCGATTTTCGAGTATTAGCTTAATAACTTCCTGTTGTCTGTTTTAAAATAAGGGTTCGTGTGGCGCGATGCGTCAAAGGACCTCTACAAACGTTAAAGATAGGTCAGGAATACAAAAACGAACCGTATTCATAGTAGAATGCATGTCCGCAAATGCCACCCGAATGTGCTAGAAGGTACACTAAGGTTCGGAAATAAAAGACAACATGTTTATTAGACCTATGTTTACAATATGACAGTGAGGCCAATCTTTGCCGACCACAATCATGCCTGTTTCCGTCGGGTTCACACAATCTCTGGGGCAAACGTCAAACGTTTGATGATTGGGCACATATATGTTGGGGAACCGTTATGATACAATCATGCAGCGGCTCGTCCGTTCCCGCTCGGTGCCCATTAGGCTATATGTCGTTCGCTGCCCCTCAGCATTAGTAATCATTGTTTAAAACAGCGAAGTGTTAGTAGAAATAAGATAGAAATCCATTCTTTAAATTCCAGTGATTTTCTATTAGAATTTTTGTAGCCTTTCTTGCGATAATTTCTCGTAATTTCTCGATTTCGAAAAGATTTCCAATTAATCTTTCATCCTGAGACATCGGTATAAATAAATAAAACTTCCGATGCAGAAAGTAAAAGAGAGAGAATCTGATATTTTTTTATATTATATCTATTTTATATTATACATATAAAAAAAAATTTATAGGAAATTTATTAAAGTGATTTAAAAGATTCATGAAGATAAAATACAATTATAAAATTAAATTAACTTGACTTGGAATAAGAATGAAGCAAAAAAAAAATAAACTGTACAATATTATCAAAATTACTTAATTTAATCAAGTTTAATTAAAACTTAACGATTACCTTAATTATTAATATCCAAATTAAAGTAGATTACCACAAAACAGGATCAAAACAGAAACAATAGATTTCTTATCAATAAATGTCTTTAACAATGAATATTAATTCTCTTTAAGAATGCGCTGCTTTGATGTGATTCAAGTTAATTGGGTTTAATAATTCTACACCATCTGAATGCTATGTAAATATTTATTAAAATATATAGCGAATGTTCAGAAAGAATCAGCCCCTTTCCTTTGTCAAATTTAAAATTAACAAAGACAAGAGATCAAACAGGAAAAACCCCTTTGTTACACTTTACAATATTAAAACATCAAATTCTACAATACAATGATACAGTAAACTCCCGATTATCCGCGGACCTCTCCTATTTCAATTTTTTTTACTGTACAATAAATTACGGAATCAACAAACATTTTTTAAATCTAGAATAAGGTAAAAAATAAAAGAGGCACATTTAGCGACGTCCAAGTAGGGGGTTTTCGTGTTTCGACAAGAAAAAACAAAGACAAATAACCCATTTTTTTTTTTTGTTAAAAAGTAAGAAAATAAAGTAAAATAAAATAAAATAATTGTTTTAAATGTATGTATTGCCATTTTAATGTAAATAAAACATGTTAAAAGCATATTTGTGTTGATTTTCGTCTTTTTCGTCCTATTTCGGATTATCCGCGGAATTCGCTTATCCGTGGCTGCCGCGCCACCCAATTCCGCGGATAATCGGGAGTTTACTGTATCTTAATAATGTAAACTATGTATCTCTACAGTTATTTAAACTATTTATCTCTATCACGTTATTTTTTTTTCCTATTTAAAGCGAATAAAAGCCATCAAGAACCCCCAACCGACATTGTTAAGCTAAGGGCGAACTCAGGAAACATAAAAAAAAAAAACGGAAGCGTAATAGATTTCCGTTGCGGGAGATTGATACGAAATCAACTACAGGGAAGCTAAGGCGTTTTTAATTTTTTGAATTTGGCCCCAGATAGATCGTCGACAGTTTACAAAACATTCATCAGCCACTGCTGCCTCAAACCACTCTGTATCTTTTCTCTTAAGCGCCAAGTAATAAACCAGCGATACGAACAAGCAAAGGTTTTTAATTAACTGTCACATCTAATTGTCTCCTTCTGGTAAATTTATCAAACGGAGACGAGCAAAAAATAAAGAAACGCCCTGAGGCCATTTCATTTACTTCAATCGCCTGCATCTACGTTCTGTAATGTGTTTTCTTTTTAAGCGATAAAAACACACACACACAAAAAAAAATTGGCTACTGTGATACGATTCATGAATTTTTCGCGCTTTCTTCGACAGCGGCAAAAGCAATTTCTCTGCTATTTGTGGATGGGTGGGTGGATGGAGGTCCTTTTCTTTCTGTAGCTAAATCCACGTTTTGTATTGCAATTAGTTTCTTCCACTTTTTCGGCATTGAACTGATAATGAAGATAGACGTTTCCACGCCGCCAGCCTTCCTGGAAAGACCGAGACTTGCCGCTATCATCCATCAGGAGGGAAAAAGGGTCTTCTGCAACATTGAACCGTTATTCTCAGAAATCCAATCGAACCAGTCAAGTGAAAATGGATCCATTTGCTTCTGCTACGAATTTCCGAAACATCCTCCCCTCGAAGCGAATGCCTTCACGAAATAGATACCAAAAACAAACGCATTTTGGTGGGTTTTTTTAAGATTCTAGTTGATTTCATTGTTGTCTTAATATTAGCTTACATTTACATAAAAAAAAGTAGGAAAAAAATGGAATCTCCAAGTCTAAACTAAAAACAATTATTTTATTTTTATTGTGCATTTATTGTTTTTAATACAAGAAATTCATGTACTAGCCTCAATGAATTTTCTATGCGCATTAACTAAAAATAACTATCAAAAAAGCGTCTAAAAATGTATGATCAAAGTAAAAGTTCAGACCCTTTGTTTACATTACAAAACAGCTGTTTCACAGGAAATTGCCGATCATCAGTTGAAAGTAGTCACCAATAAACAACCAGGTCTGAATACAGAGGTTAATATAAGTTGAAGTAGGAAAAAATATGGAACCTACTCTCAACTGATGAGCGACAGTTTATCGTGAAATAGCTGTTTTGAGATGTCACTCGTAAACACTGGGTTTGAACCTTTAATGTGTTACCTTACATTTTTAGGCGCTTGTTTAGTTAATGCGCGTAGAAAATTCATTGAGGCTAGTAGAGACTGGCTCATAAATTTTTCTTTATTTTATTTTTATTATGTATTTCTTGTTTTTAGTTTAGATTTTGGAGGTTCCATATTTTTTCCTACCTCAACTTACATTAGCCTCCGTATTAAGACCTAATTGTTTACTGGGGACTACTCTCAACTGATGATCGGCAATTCACCGTGAAACAGCTATTTTGAGATGTCATTCGTAAGCACTGTATCTGAACACATAATGCTTTTTTTCCTTAAAACAGTGTAAAGTTATAAGAAGCTACTAATCTTTTGAAGCTTTATTAACAAAAATCCTAAGCCTAAAATACAGCCCATAATTTCGACCGTAATTCTACAACCTAACTTATTATAATCTACATTCTCTTAAAAAACATAAAAGATTTCACAAAAGTTACAAGTAATTTTTTTACGTTACGGCCTTATAAGCAAAAATCTAGCTAAAACAAAAAAGTAAGCCCATCTCGAATTGAAGATATAGTTCGAGTTGCGAGTTTTGTGAATTGCTAAATAGGAAAAATTTTATTCGAGTGTTGTCTGATTCCCGGATACTTTTTTATTTACTCTTTTTTTAGTCAGTCATAACTTTCACTCATCAAAAAAAAAAAAATTTAACTTCTTTAAGAATTATAAACATTTTCTTGTTAATTTTTCTTTTGTTTTTAATGTACTGCAATGATATGTTTATAAATTGGTATCGGAGCATTGCGGGATTTTGTTTTTTTATATTTTTTTTATAAAAACAGTAAATGAATGAACGAGTAAAACAGGTAAGTAAGAACTGACATCGGATGAACATAATAGATTGTTAATTTAATAAGACATCTCGATAACATTTCAATGACACAATCCTCAGTTCTGGATGATTCTGAAGCAATAAAGAAAACCGAATGATAACGATTCTTCACAGAAACATTAATAACTTCAGAAACAGAAATGCTAATATACAGCACAGATTTCAAAGTAGCCATATAAAACGATCTCATCTTTTTTATTCATTAAAGCTATATTTCATCCAGAGAATTTCTGAACTTTCTCCGACTTCATTTTGAAAATTAATAATACATAGATTCAAATGTTTAACAATTACAAATATTTTCATGCGACTTTGTTTTAAAACAAATTTACAGACATTTTCATGTCGATTTTGTTTTAAACAATTTCAGGTGAATTTCGCTTATTAGTTATTAGTTTATTATTTATTTACTATTATTAGTTAATTTTAAAACAAATTAGCATTTTTCTATTAGAAAACGTTACTTATTACTTACTACTGAAAATATAAATAATCTGTTAAGAAAATATATATAATTATATATACATTACATCACGGTTGGCACCATTTATATAATTTCTTATACATTGAAAATCAATTAGATTGTTTTTAAATTTTGATTAAAACTTAAGATTGTACAACTCTGCTACTAAATCAGTAAAAAAAAAAATAGTTAACTGAAACAAGTTTGTAAGTTCGCGTCACGTGATTACAGGGTATATTATAAATTTTATTGCCTATATATTTACTTCAATAAACTGAAGAAATATGTTTAAAGAAATGAATTTAAAGTGAAAACATACTAGAAATTATAAGAAAAGTCAGGTCTCATTCAGCTTATTAGTCGATTCCAACTCAATATGCAATTGACAACCAATTACGCAATGATTGCTCATAATATATGAATATTTCGCGAAGTCATTAGAAAATATATCCCAAATAAGACTTACCTTATAAATCCATGTGAAATAGCTTCGTCAACCACTTGGTTCCTCACAAGCTTTCGTCTGACAATCCAATACTCACTTGGGACAACATAAACGTGTAGATCGGATATCTGAAAGTACAAGAAAAAGTTACAAAGTTAGCAATTTTTTTATGTATATTTTAACAAAATACAACAAAAGTTCCTCAGAGAATTAAATTCTATATTCCTTATACTCGTAATGCTGATCCCTTGTTTACCTTTTGTTTTGTCTTTTTAAATCGCAAAACGAGAGGAAATAGGCCACCGTTTATTTTTAACTTATTATTTTTATTTAAGGATAGTAATTAATAAATAAATTCGCTTTCCGATGAACCGCTCATACGACAGTTTTCAATTGTCATCATTTCCCGACACGACACTGCGGCGACAAGACGCGACCGTTGCGGTGTCAAGATGGCGTCAGTTTGCTTACAAACACCGCATGCGCTGCACCTCTTTATATTATCTCTACGATTGAATAATATTAAACTGTTTAAAACTTTTTTTAAGTGTGATTAAAATATAAAATAACTTAATAGTTTGTAGCCCAACATCTTTGCAGGTTTATGATGATTTAGCCTCAATTTTGTGCATGCAACAGTAAGTGAAGAAAAGAAAGTGCCTCGCAATTGGACGATTTTCGCTTAGACAACGATCTAGAACCTAACACGTCTTAATACCGGGGTAAGTCTGTATCAGCTGTAGAAGCTTTTCACAAAAAGCTAATTAAAATCGGATTATTTACTGAATCGTCTAAATCCGATTAATTTAGTCATTTCAAATATCCACGTCATCCAATAACTATTGAGTCTTTGAGAACTTTTTCGTTTCTAACTCTGTGGAAGCCGTTCAGGCGTACAGTCAAAGCGGAAGCCTTTCGAGAGGCTAATGTTTCTGAACCTGGGTTCGAATCCCGGAATGGTATGGATCTTTCCTTTCTTTCTTGTGTTGTCTGCTTCTTTTTCTCTTCTCCCGCAGTTTATGACATTTATAGTTAATTTCCAGGATTTATTTAATAGCTATATAAATAATTGTATATTATTTGTGTAAGGCCATCGTCATGGCCTTACAATAAAAAAAACTGAGTAAACATTCGCTTTTTAAGAAGATAAAGACTCCCATAAGAACGCATTACAAGTGAAACAGTTACTCCTCATTGACGGTAAACAATACTACCTAACAATGAATCAGAACGATTTTTGCTTCCATTAAGAAAGTGGAGGCTCATTAAATCAATCAGTCAATGTTTCCTCCCTATAGCTGAACTACTGCAGGGATCTTCTTGAAACTTGGTATGCACAGTTAAGGACTAGAGACAACTTTACTTTTACATTCGGAATCTTTTCCAAATAGGCTCTTGTTGGGAAATTAGCGCAAGAAGGCGACAGAATTCCCATAGGAAAGCATTGGAATTTAAACAATGGATTTCTATTCTATTTCCATTAACACATCATTATCTTAAACAATGAATAGTAATTCATAGCCAATCCACTGCGAGTATAAAAATTTTTTGTATTCTTTATGTTCAGTAGATCTTACAATTGGAATCTAAATGTAGGCTTTTCGTTTATGTGGTTTTCACGAGTTAAAAAAAACAAAAAAAAAACACAAAAATAAAGAAATTTAAGAAATAGTCCTTTAAGGAATTAGGTGAGATTATTTGATTTTAATTAATTTTAATTTTACATCTGCTTTGCCTTGATTAAAAATAACTGTAGTAAAAAAAAGCAAAAAACAAAACAAAATAAACAAAGAATAATAAATAAATATTTTTTTTTTTTTGCTTAAGCCATCAGTCGTATCCGATTTTCGACGATTTTCTTGATCCATTTTCTTGTGAAAGATAGGTGATTTCCAGTTGCCTTCCTCAGGAAGCCATTATGTAATTATGGAAGAGCTGACAAACACAGGAAAGGAAATTGAAACATCCATGCCGGTGCCGGGATTTGAACCCAGATTCGAACATCTAGTGGGAGACCGCCGCCTAAACCGCTAGGCCATGCCAAAACTTTTACTTTAGGAAAAAAAAAAAAGTAAACAAGAAGTTTCGGAAAGAACTTTCACATTGTAAAGGAAAAAAGGTCTGATGTTGTTTCAGGAACTTCTTGTTTCATTTGTTTTTTTCTAAAGTAAAATAAACCTTCAAGAAAAGAATCTGAAAATGTAAAGTTTGCCATTTTACTAACAGCAGTTTTCTGAGAGGGAAGGTTTTGGGGCTTTACTATATTAAATCTCTCTTTTTATAGGTTTTTACCAGTTGACATTTTCTTTTGATTAATTTTTGCTTGATCAGTTTGTGGATGTTTTTTTTAAGTTTACTACGAATTTTAAATTCCCTGTTTACTTTCCTCGGGAATAGGAAGAGAAAGGACTTTAAAACCAAATTTATTCTTAAAGTCTAAAGCGAGGAACCCGAGCTAAGATCGATGAAGTCTTAAGAAGAATTCCAAAGTTACGCGAAGACCCTGCAAGAGTGTGGTGTCAGTTCGGAGACGAGTTCAGGGTGGAACTGATTCTCGGTGGGTAGCAAAGAATCCTAATGCTTCTGCAATGAATACTGGAAGCCATATCGGCATTAGACAAAAATAAATCATGCAAGATTTATAGACGGAGCGTCAAGGATTCACTGCCTTCATGATCCAAGCAACTTTATGAATGTTTTACCGAAGCATTCGAATTCCATGTGCGATTTTGCCAGCCAACCTCGAGAAGTTTCGCTATTCTAAGTAGATTCAGAAGAGTGCAATAACTTTGAAAGAAATTAATAAGTTAAAAAGACGCTTAAAAAAATAAAATGGCACTCGATATAGTTGAAGTGCCAACTTTCGAATATTCACATGATTAAGAGCTCTTAAACAATTGGATGGTGTTATGCATCATTTGACCAAGCGCCAAAATAGAATTTTTTTTTTTTTAGATTATTGCTCCATCTACTAGCGAAAGGTGTAAAGTCTTATAAAAAATTGTTCCTGCTTGCTATCTCAATATAATTCTGCGGACAATTAATCTTAATATATAAAAATGAATGTTTCTTTGTTTGTATGTCCCGTATGCGTTCCTATATCATTCATCAGATTGTGATGAAACTGGTGAGTTGTTGTGCGCACGCCCGCGAAGGTTTCTGAATTAGTAGAATCATTTTACAATATCTGGTGCACGAGTCCTTGCAACAAATGAGTTTATTTCCGGTTTCAACGTTTGCAATTTCCGGTGCGACTCGCATTTGAAATGACCATCAACAAAGCACAGGGGCAACACATGGACAGCTCTATGCGGCCTGCTCACGCGTCGGAAAACCTTCTGATTTATTCGTGTATGAACCAGACGGAAAAATAAAAAATATTGTGTATCCAAAAGCACTTCAATAAACAGAATTAAAACACAAACACTTTCTTTCTTTGAGTGGCATTGAAAAAAGTGTTGAAAAAATGCCAAACGTGACTAATCGTAACGAATAAGATTTGCATCATGTGACTAACAACCTTTGAATTCTGATCATTATCAAAATCAATAAAATATGATGATCAGAATTGTCCCGTGAAAGTATCTTCATTTTTTTTGTATAACACTCTTCACTCCACAAAAAATGTGATGTAATACATAATCTTTTGCGGTTATGCGAACATTTCAAAATCGAATTTTGGTGCTTGGTCAATTGATGCCCAACACCATCCAATTATTAAAAAGAAAAAGAAGAATAACAATAAACAAATAAGTAAAAAAAATTTTGAACTTGCTAAAAAAAATAATATGAAAAAGTAATCTTTCACTTTTTCGCCACCCATAATTAATAAGTCCATTCAGGCCCGAAGCAAGAATTTTCTTTTGGGGAGACTCATTCCAGAAAAACTGCCATGTGATGGTCGTCTATAGGAAGAGTAGGACCATTCCGTTTTCCGTTGGTGTCATAAGAGGCGACAGTTATAATTGATATGACTGCTTCCTTTGATTTCAACTCCGAGAGAGATTTGTCTTTTGTTTATATTTTGGGAGGGGCTTTTGCCGCTCGAGCCCCCCCCCCCCTCTCTGGCTACGTGTTGAGTCCAATGACATCAGTTTAGAAATTAGAACGACAATTGCTGCACGGAATCGATACTACTAAGTTTTTAACGCAGATAATCTAAATTGTTGTCGCAGAAAACGAGCTACAGATATTTGGGACATCACAGTAACTGAAGGCGCCGGTTTTTAAATAAAAGGGACATTTAATATTTGGAAAAGAAAAGGTTCTGACGCAAAAAAGAAAAAGGTTAAAGATGATCAATGGAAATGAGAAGTAACACAACAAAAGTCGTTTACTAATTAACAAGACATTCTTAAAAGAACTTTAAGCCTACTTTCTTTAAAATTCTATTTCTTTTATTACTTTTTCTTTGTTTTTTTTTAAACGAATAAACATCTACGTTTGTTTTCGAAATTTCCAAACAACTGCTGACTACAAACAATAAAAGTTTTCAGAATGAATTAAATTTTGCTTTATTTAACTCGATCTGTGTTAATTCGCAAATTAGCGGATTATCTAAAGGATTAATACTTGTCGATAAAAATTCTACCAATGCTGATCTGTGCAAATTTTTTTGTCGTCTTCTTGTTTCAAGAAGATTTCTTCAGCGGTTCATAAGTTATTAGGAGAGGGAAGGAAACACAGTCTGACTTTATTATAAAAATAAAAAGCTTAAACAATAAATTTCCTATTTTAGAAAACATTAGAAAGGAAGCCATACCGATAACATCGCTTTTTGATACCTAACAATGGTCTCAATAAATTTACAAGAAATTCAAAAGAATTGAAAGCCTAATTTCCTCTCAAACTTTTACTTCTTAAAATTTCTTTTTTTTAAAAAAGTTGTGAAAACGACAAAAAACGTAAAGGCCAATTCTTCTTAACCATTGGGTGGATCTTCTTAAAACTTGGTATGCATATTTGAGAACTAAGGATGAGCTAACTTCTGTAGTTGAAATCTTTAACAAATAGATCGTTCTCGAGAAATTAGCGCGAGAAGGCATTAATAATTTTAGAATCCAATTCTAATAGATCTATTAGTACAAACAGTACAAAACTGTCTTGTCATTTTCTAAAAGAAATGAATTAAATCCACAATAACTTACTTGAATAAATCGAATAAATTTTAATCAAACGGCGTGCAAAGGATTAGTTCAAAAGGAACTAATTGTTTCAGACAATGAGAAATAGGTTAGAAATCCATTGTTTAGATTCCAACGCATTTCTATGGGAATTTTTGTCGTCTTCTTTATCCAATTTCGCGAAAAGAACCCATTTGGAAAAGATTCCAAATTAAAAGTCAGATCGTCTCTAGTCGTCGAATATGCATACCACGTTTCAAGAAGATCCATCCAGTGGTTCAAAAGTTATTAAGGATCCACGGATATCCTCACAGCCTGAATGATTGGATGTGCCTCACTCTCCTATTGGAAAACAGGTTAATAATAGACAAGAGGCCAATGTGATTAAAATAATAGAGATCATAAACATTCTTTTTTTTATGAGCAACAGCAATGATAAAACGTAATTTATTATCTATGAGACTAGGTCGGAGAAGTCACCCAATTTCATTGGCTAGAGATAGCAAAAACTAGAACAAATAGCATTTATAACAGCGGGAATCAAGTGGAGTCTCCGAAATTAAAGCGAGTAACAACAAATTCACCAAAATAAAAAGACAGGACGCGGGTTTCCATTCACCGGCCTCAAATGAATTTTCGGAGAACATTAAAAAGAATAAAAAAAGCGCATAAAAATATTCATAAATATCAGTGATTGAGACCAAGTGTTTACTAATGACATCCTAGAACAGCCGTTTCACGTTCTTTGGCGAGGACTGTGATCTATGCATTTCTTATTCTTTTAATGCGAAAATTCGCTTGGGCCGGAGGAATAGAAGCAAACGAATTTTTTTCACCTATCTTTTCTTTTTTTTGTGTGTGTAAATTTAATTGTTGTTTCTTTTAGTTTCAGAGGCTACACATTAATCCTCATGAATCCTGTTATCCTATCTACCGAAACCTCACTATTTACTGGTGACTACTCCTAAGTAACTATCGCCAAAAACTTAGTAAACATTTAACGATGTCACTTAATAAACACTTGGGCTCACCCTTTAGTGTTTACAAATAGGCCTATTGTTTGTAAACTAATTATAAACAAGAAGTTCCTGAAACAACTTAAAGTCTACTTTCCTTAACATTTCTTTAAAAAAGAAAATAATGAAGTAATAAAACAAAACAAAAAAAGACCGCAAATCCTGTATTTTTAATTTATAATATCCGCTGAATGTAAACATTATAAATTTTCTATTAAAACTGAAAAAAAATTGCATTACTTACTGAAGTCTTTTAAATCCGATTAATTTTAATAATTTCAAACTAAGTGCAAATTAATGGATGAATTAAAAGGCTTAAGATTCATTATTTAAGATGAATTTATAAAAACTAAAAACACTTACTTAAAACTTTTTTTTCTTTTATTTTTTTTTTTTAATTTAAAAAAAAAAAAATTTTTTTTAAAAAATAAAAAATTTTAAAAAAAAAAAAAAAAAATTAAAAAAACCTCAAAAAAACATAATAGAGGAAACCAGACCCATGTTTCAACCTGTTACAAGTTCACTGATTAAAAGTCTGTTAACAGGTTGAAACCTGGGTCTGGTTTCCTGTAACATAATGCTTTTTTTTTAAAGTATTTTTTTTTAAGGATTTTTTTTAGTTTTTTAAAAAGTTTTTAAAAGAAAAAAAAAAAACTAAAAAAAATAAGTTAGCGTTTATAAATTCATCTGTAACCACATTCACGCACGTTAAATTTTAATCCTGATTCATTATTTAAGACATGATGGAAATCCATCGCATAGCTTCCAACGCATTTTTATAGTAATTTTTTTCTTGACCGCCTTATCTCACTTAGTTCCCACTTGGAAATATTTCCAATGTAAAAGTGAGACTGTCTCTAGTAGATCTCATCAAGTTTAAGGAATTTCCATCCAGCAGTTCAGAAATTATTAGGGAACCCCATAAACACACACACACACACACACACACACACACACACACACACACAAACAGACAGACTGAGTGATCTGATAAGCATCACTTCACAAGCCTTATATATGTAATTCAGGAGATATTAGGAAATTTAAAATAAAAAATAACTGCTCTCAAAATAAAAGAAAAAAAGTACTGTCTTACACAAAAAAAAGGACACGAAAATGAAATAGATGAAAAGAAGGTAAGTGAAATTAGAACTTTATTTATTGTTATATCTCTTGTTTTTTTAAGAGGAGAAATACAAAAGCTGAGAAACCTCACTCTAACTTTTAACAAACTTAATAATATATTGGCGTAGCATAATCATCGTTGCTATGGCTCTAGAAAGCCCAATAAACTGAGTAACGTAATGTTAATCCTATGCAATTTTAAACTTTGTAGAACCCTCAAGGACTAGGTAGACCAATATTTTAACTTTTTGAACTGATATTTTGAAAACATGTTATAGCTTTAACAATAATGCTCATTTCCTACAGAAACGGCTTAACTCTAAAAACATTATGTTGCAGAAAATGAGATTGAAAGTTTCGAAATCTAATGAAATGTGTTGATACAACAGTAACATCGTTCGCTATCTCTTATAGTGAGTTTTAGAAGCTCAGCTATGTCGTTCTACAAGAAAAAAAAAACTACAAAGACCCATTTTTTTTTTTTTTTTGCTAATAATCCAAAAACTGATCATTTTTGAGTTATGACGTCGTTGCAGCAAATGAGCGGTATGATCTACAGTCCTAAATGTTTGAAAGCATCTGAGCTAGAAAGCAAATTTTTTGAAGTAATTCATAGCTTGAATCATGTGGTATCTTGAACTAGATTTTTAAAAACATCTAAGATTGACGACTGACTTTTTTTGAAAACATCTTACAGTTTGAAAACATTTTATTAGTTTTAATCATCTCATATCTTAAAGTAGATGTTTGAAAACATTTAAGATTGTAAATTGACTCTTGAAAACATTAAAAGGTGGAAAACATTTGATAGCTTAAATCGTCTGATGTAATAAACTAGATGCTTGAAAACATCTTTAGCTTGAAAACAGATCCTTGAAAACATTTCATAGCGTGAATCCTCTGGTATCTTGAACTAATGTTTGAAAATATCCGAGAGATTGAAAACAGATTCTTAAAATTGAAATCCTTTTTTTAAAAAAAAAATATTTATTTATTTTATTATGCTTGAGTAGTAGCAAAAGGTTTAACTTACGGCTGAGAGAAGTTAAGAAATGAATAGAAAAACATATTTGATTAAACAAGAATATTTATAACTTAAATTTCTCATTTACACTATGCAATGAAACTAATCATGTCACTGATTAAAATTCTAATAAAGTTCAGTTCTTTATATCTCTATCTTCTTTGATAATTCACTTATGATTTTCCTAAGGTGATCTTTCAACAAGTGTATATCTTTGTTTCACTCCAAACATAAATCTAGCTAAGCACGTATTCTTAGTTCCTAGAATCAAATTTTATTTCGCACTTGTATGATGTAGTGTTCTCAATAATCACAATCCGTTAAACACAACTACTTGTCACTATGTGATTGTTCTTGTTGATTAATTTCTAATCCTTAAAGCACTAC
>JAFIDM010004315.1:63029778-63062130 GCA_023159025.1 Thereuonema tuberculata | reverse complement strand
GGAAACTGCTACGGCTGTAGATTTAGAAAGACCCCTTCCATTCAAGAACTGGCGAACGCCACGAAAACCCGGGACGAGACAAAAGATCCCAGCAAACGAAAAGCCATAAAAACACGTGAAAAAACCAACAGAAATGGCATTCAAAGGACGCTTTCAGAGTTAACTGAAGCAAATTAATTATTTGCTCACAGAAGCACATTACGAGTAAATGCAATCGATTCCAATAAAACGGGTTGTGTTTGTGGTACAAGGTCAAAAGCACGGAGCACTAATTGTAGACAGCAAATCGATAACCCCCATCATCGTCAAAGCTAGTTTCAACAACTGTGCAACGCTTTTTCAGATGGTTATCATTGAATTGGACTGCGTCCTTCGAATATCTCCAATATTTGCTTGTCCTTATTTTCACTCCAGTCGATAAATGCGTCTTAATGTAGAGAATAGCATGAAATAACAATTGCTTACTGTACAGAAAACAATCTAAGAGTTTACAGCCTTAAATCCCAAAGAAAGTTATACCTTTAAATTGTATAGCATAAGCTCTGTAATAACCGCAGAACGACAACTGCGATCTTCGTAATAATAATATTAATTTTAAATGCAACATCTCATAGAGTATTTAGAACGCGACTATCTCATGAAGTATTTAAATGGAAGAAAATAGAACTTGAAATTTCATCAATAAAAGAAACCATGTGCATGTGTAAAGGCGGGAACCTGTCCCCACCCATCCGGAAACCTAAAATATATATAGACTAGTCCTTTTTCTTGGGTTGCTGGTCAGTTCCTAACCTATTTTCCCCCCACCCCCGAAACAAAATCATATATGCGCCACTGAAAAGAACAATGAGTAAATTTACTAATCACTTAAAAATTAATTTTAAGATAGAAATAAGAAATGGAACTGATATCAGTAGTTCTTTTAGCGTATTCCTGAGATTTCACTCTTGCATGTTTGTGTCTCCCATCCTTAATTACTTTGAATCGCCATATGGATCTTCTTGAATCTTGGTAGGCACAATTAAGAACAGGAGACCATGTGCTTTTACATTTGAAATTTTTTATGGAATTTTTGTGGATCAAAGTGTTTGTTGCTTCAATCCAGTAAACGGAAAATTACGTGAACGAAGAATTTTGTTTGTCATGTTTTAAAACCAACTTTTAAAAAACTGAGAGGGGTCGTGTCACTTTTAAATATAATGTACTGAATCTCTTAAATATAATATACAGTTTATTTATATTGTATAATGTACAAGAGTTTGCAGTACATTAGTCCCTGCAATAAATCACGGTACGGTGGCCGTTCTGGTAAAATGTTATGATCAACGTAATTTAAACATTAAAAAATTAACAGCCATAATTGAAGGTTACCTCCAGTTTCTTTAAAAGGTCAAATTTTAAAATATCATTTAATTCGCTTTAATTTACTTTTTAATTCAATATATAGATATTTTTACAACACATTTAAGTACTGCATACTTATTGAAGATCTTGTTTATTGTACATATATTTATTGGAATCCCAAACCACAATACTAACTTGTAATTTCGATAATCGTTTCCGTAGTGACTTTGTTTTAGGGTCATCTAGATACAGATGCCACCATTGGTGCACATGTTTCTGTCGTACGGATGGTTGTCATGTCTACTTTTTATCCATCCATCTTTTTATTGATCCAGTCATGAACATGTTCCTATCGCAATATTGTCGTATTGGAAAAGCTTCTTTGCGAAATCTTGCCGTAAAGTTTCTTCTTGCCCTGTTTTCATTCTTGCATACGTATGCAGTCAGCCATTCTCACACTTTGTCCGACATCTAAAGTGAGTGATAAAACAAAAATATACAACTTCAAATAAGCCTGTGGGAATGACAAGACATTCGGACTCTTCTGTATTATCAATAATGGGAATTATTACAAATTGGAGACTATCTCTGGAATGCGATTTCCAAAAATAAACAGCAAAATTCAAATATTTTCCTCTAATTTTCGTTTTATTTTTTAATCTATAGACATTAGCTCTTGATTAGCAAATTTTCACTTAACGAAAGGCCCTTTTCCAACGTAATCTCTTCATTAATCGAAGAACGGCTGCATTTCAAAACTTTCAATTGTACCTCTTTCTGAATCATAATCAATGTCATTTTTGTTTTCGCCTCCCCTGAATTAACTACACCTGCGATGATAACGAACCTAAATCCGAAAATACCAGCAGGCTTAAATTTCGGCGTAGAGCCTTCAGCCTATTGGCTTTATCTATTTTGTAGTATTTACCGTGTGTTTGACCGCAAACAAATGAAATGTGGTTTGGTTGTGTCTCAAGAGATAACCGGACATTCATAGCAAAAGCCGCCCACTCGTTTTGCAGTGGCTTTAGGTGATTATTGGAAATAAAATGCTACTTTATTTTCATATTTTTTTAAACTATAAAGAATTAATGCAGCTAAACATAATGAAGAACAATAAGTTCGAAAGAACTTAAAGCCTACTTCCCTAACAATTTTATTCCGTCATTTTTTTTCTAAGCCCTCAAAACGACAAAAAGGAAAAACGTTTAAAATGTAATATATTCCCGAATACAAAGAGTACATAGGTTTCTGTTTGTTTCCCATTTTCTGAAATTAAAAAAAAAGGAGTTAAATCCGCATTAATTACATAAATTGTTAATTGCTGCGATGAATCTTAATCCAATCAAAATCACTCGCAATGGATTAACTAAAAGGATTTAATATTGATTGTTTAAGATAGTGAGATGTTGGCAGAAATAGGATAGAAATGCATTATTTAGATTCCAGTGCTTTTCTATGGGAAGTTTTTTTGTCGCCTTATTTGAAAAGATTTCAAATGTAAAAAAATTGCACCGTCCCTAGTTCTCGAATGTGCCTACCAAGTTTAAAGAAGATCCATCCAGCGGTTCCAATTTATTAGGTGCACATACTTAAATAGACACACATACAGACTGAATGATTTCATGAGGCCTACTTTCTCTTTCCGACTGGAAAAATAAGCACGCGAAAAATAATTTGGAGTTAACATTTTTTTGCTTTTTTAAAATATTTTACGTGTGCACTTATCGATAATAAATTAAACAGAATGGAAAACACACATGACTAGGTTAAAAACATTTTTATACACGTTAAAAATACATGGCACTACCGGTTTCACTCTATTCAGAGCATTTTCAAGTTACATTTATGTAATTTTCAAGTGATATTTTTTTTTTCTCTGTAATTTTATTTGTAGTTAACAAATGAACTGAAATAAACAAGTCGCATTTGAGACCCAATAAAAAGCTTTTAAGTTATTTTTTTTCCGGATGAAGTGAATTTATATTAAATAACTAATATTACTAATATTAATAACTAATTATTAATCATAGTTTTAAATAACTGCGAAATACCAATAGAAGAAATTATTTGCACAGCGACAGAAGAATCACCATATTTGGAAAAAAAAAGGATCACTTAGTTTATCCTGGAACAGAAAGCAATATGGCGTCGTCGTAAGAACAGATTACTGTAAGGTCTTCACAGCCAGATAGAGGTAAAATTTGGAACTTTTCCACTATTTTAAGAGTCAGGGTGATGGAATATGTATTTTGAATTAATAGCAAGAACGACTATTGCTAGAAATTCGTCCCATTTGACGGTGAAGAGAATTGTTAACGAGCGAAAAACGACAAGAGCCTCAATTTGTTTAACTCTCCTGAGCATTTTCTTTTCCTTGTTCGAAGCCACTTTTGGATATGGATTACATATAAAAAAATTGAATAATATAAAAATAAATAATGATAACAGTACATAGGTGCGTTAAAGATGCAAAGAATAAAAAAATATCGAAAATCTTGTTCTCTTCTATTTAGATTTTTGCAGAAAAGTAGAAAAGAGTTACAATGCTTTGCAATAGAGGTCGCTGCGCATACATGGAATTACTAATCCATAATCCACTATTTTCGTCTTTTTTTGTCTCTCGTATAATGAATTCGAGCAGAAAAGATAAAATTGTGTACTTTTTTTTTCTGTTGAATTAATATAGAAAACTAATAGCAGGAATAACATCTAATTTAACATTTAATGCAATTTTTATATTAATTAGGCATCAGATTTCATTTTTATAAATGAAAGTTTTATTAATTATCTTAATATTAACAACATGCATTCATTTCTTTTCTTAACCTGAAAAATGTTCAATTTATTAATATTATTTTTTTTTATTTCATGATCTAAATCTTTTAGACCATGAAATCAAAAATCTTTTATTCCCCACACGAGTTTCATTATTCATTGTTTTATTTTGCCCAGAATCCATTATTCTATTAAATCAGGATCGCATCTATTTTCATTACACGAATTCTATTATCCTACGACTAAAGAAAGTTTTACCTATGTTTCAGTGTCACTGTCGTTCTTGTTTCTACCTCTTTCTCATAATAATCCTTTATCCTTCACGCTTAATCCAATATCCTACGCTCTCTCAAGTCGGTGTTCCTTTTATCCTGCAGTCATTAATGTCATACGCCCATACAATAACATCCCGTTGTCCAACATCTGCATCCCACAATTCAACGTTCCTCTATCCCCAAATCCAATTTCACTGCACTCTAAGAAGTCTTCCATTCCATGATCCATTATCCAATTTCCTTGTCCCCGCAAGGGACCCCCTACATTCAACGGCCAAATATAACTTAAGTTGTAAGAATCAATATTGATACATTCCATGACTTGTATCCCATTATCCAAAATAAGTTACAGATCCATTTCCCAAATTTCTTGACCTAGTATAATTATATACTAAAAATCAATCGATCTAGTATTCGCACATTTCATTATCGAATACTCCTATATCTCATCGCTCTTAACCCCTACTACATCTTATGCTCAGTATCTCTACATCCTATTTACACAATATCCTACGACCTACTAAGCATTATCAGCTGGTTTACAGTAAGAAAATGATCAAATCAGTCATACTGTTCCCCCCCCCCCCGTTAATTTTTTCAACCTCTGTATAGATCTTCTTGTAACTTAGTATGCATATTCGAGGAGTAGGGACGATCTAACTATTATATTTGAAATTTTTACCATATGGTTCCTTTTTGAGAATTTAACAAGAGAAGCTGCAAAAGAAATTCGATAGAAAAGCACTGCAATCTAAACAATGAATTCCATTCCTGTTTCTGTCAACGTCTTCAACAATGAATATTAAATCGTTTTAGCTACTCCATTGCGTGTGGTTTTGATCCTTTTTAAAATAAAGTCTGATTTATACATTTCAGATAAATAAGGCACATGTAATTGTTGTTTTTTTTTCTTTTTTTTTCCAGACAAAAAAAAAAAGTAATTTGCACTGTTTGTATTCAATAGATATTAGAATTAGAATTTAAATGTAGGTTTTTTGTTTTTTTCGTTTTCACAACTTTTTAAAAAACGAAAAAAAACAAAAACAAAACAAAAAAAAACAACATTTTAAGGAAAATAGTTTCTAAGTTCTTTCGAATTTTGATGCAATTCCCATATATCTTATTATATTACGTCAATTTTCACATCAATAAAAATCAAACACTGATATAAAAGATAAAAAAAACTATTATTTATTTTTAATCCTTAGTCGAAACCTCAGTATAATCTAGGAATTAAAATTATTTTACCAATGCCTTTTTTTCTTCTAAAATCTTTCCATAATTAATAAGTTTCACGTTTTTTAAATTAAATATATTAAATATAATGAAATTCTATCGTTTTTTAAGAAAATATCAACTAAAATTCTTTCTCATTCTATCTTAAAAAAAATTTGCGTTTTTTTTTTCAAATGATTATGACAATTTGAATTCTAAATATATAACTTATATGCATACAGGGTGTGTCGGTTCGGCCTAGGCAACCCGATAACTTCTTCCTGGGAGCCATTTTCGAGAGCAGATTGTACATTTTCATAAGAATAATATAAACTAATATAAGGCGGGCACCGGAATGCTTCACCTGTCTACAGCAGTTGTCGTGCAATTAACATCAGTACGAGCAACTCAAAACATTGAAAGCTCATTAGTGACCGTGCGATAATTCACAATGGCAGGGAGGAAAAGTAGTGCGTTCCTGTTGACGTTCAAACAACATGTCTTTAAGTTTATTTATGAATCGAAGGCAAAACGTTTATTTGATGAGGCATATGATTTGTCTTAGGAATTTGATACAAAGACTGCAATCAAGAAAAAATTTGAAGACTAATTCTGTTATGTCACAAAACATGCCGGGAAAGGATCACGCACCACAATCACTACCGAAGAAAACAGGCAAAAATGCAAAATTGACCATGTCATTTGATTGTTGCTAATATATGCGTAATTGACCTGGTTCAACTGATACACTCTGTATATATAGGGAAGACCGGGGCAAGATGACGAGTGGGGCAAGATGACTAACATCGTAGTTCTTGACCTTGCTTCTAGGTATCACCACCGAACGGATACTACTAGCGCTCCTATCTGCCGGTCACTTAAATCTATCATAGTGAAGCCGCTGTCGCCATATTGCTGTCAGTTTGGAAGGTTTTGTTGTTTTTCGCAACTGCACTGTAACTTTTACGCCTGTCAAAATAAGCCCTGATGCAATAACAGATAAGATATTTGGTTATTCTTTACTATGTATGAATAACTTAGTTTATATACTGCATATTACTACCATTAGTTGCTATTTTATCGCTTTTCGTCTTAGCATTAAAAATAAGTATTGTTAAAAACACCACTTGGGGCAAGATGAAGGGGGCAAGATGACGAGCTCTCGTCATCTTGCCCCATGCTCTTTTTATTCTCGCTATTTTGCCCCAGGAGCTTTTGATGTGTCATTTTTCGGACCCCTAAAAACCTACCAAAGCCAAGCTTGTGACAATTTTATGGTTACTCATCCAGGGCAACCTATTACTGATAAAAAGATTGGTGAGATTTTGAGCATTGCTTACTTCAAAGCAGCCACAGTCGGAAATGCTGTCAAAGGGTTCAAAGAATGTGGGATTGAGCCTCATAATCCCCTTGTGTTCAGTGAACATCACTTTGCTGCCGTAAAAACTACTGACCATGATCTTGTTGCCGATGAAACTGATAATGAAAATCCTACTCTTCAGGCACTGGTAGCAGAGAACCAACCTACAAAACCCCCTGAGGAATCTACTGATGAAAACGGGACAGATCAAATTGAAGAAACGGAACCTTTGATAAATGCTGCTTCCGCTACACAGAATAAGCCCAGAAGTGTTTTTGATTTCAAACCATTGCCAAAAGAAAAACCATGAAAAGAAAAGAAAAACCGTGAGAAAAAAAGAAAAAGTAATAAACTATGCTCAAGTGTTCTTACAAGCACACCCGTCAAACAGATGCTGGAACAAAAGGACCAGCAGAAGGCAGAACAGGAACGTTTTTAAAAAAAAAGACAGAGGCTCGGGAAGCTAAAAAAAGGAGTAAAGAAACTCAAGCTAAGTTCCTTTAAGTCTAAGAAACTTCAGACATCGGTAGTTTCAACCCCGAAAATAATAGGACTGCCAGGTTGCCTCAACTTCAAAGGATGGTATAGTGAAGTGTCCTGCTTGTGAAGAGGTATATCGTGACCCCCCAACAGAAGAATGGATTCAGTGCTGCAAATGCCAAGCGTGGTGCCATGAGGATTGTTCCAGTTATGAAGGAGGTTATTTTATTTGTGACTATTGTTAAGTGTGCAACTAAACACTTTGTTAGTTTCATTAGTTTATTAAGAATCTAAAGGCCCTACTAAAACTGTTACCATTCCATTACAACTAAGACAAATATAGGAAGACATGCTTCATTTGTAATTACAAGCTTATGTTCAAAGAATAAAAATTTGTTCATATTTTGTCAGTGTTGTCATCTTGCCCCATGGCCAAAGTCATCTTGCCCCAGTATCGGGGCAAGATGACATTTTAGTAGACTTATAAAAAACTAAAAAAATAACCTTCGTATTTAAAAAAAAAAAATATCTAATTAAGTTTAATACCACAAAAAACTATTCTAATACCTCATGTAAAAGTTATTATTTTATCTTAAAAAATGAAGTCATGAAAAATCATAAACTGTTAACATCGTCAACTTGCCCCGGTCTCCCCTATATATATAATCGAGGGAAATTGAGGCCACCAGACATTCGAACAATGAAATAAATTTTTTTATAAACATTACAAAACAAATTACATATCCACTAGTATTTTCTGAGCGATATACGCTCCCTTTTCGAGTGATCGAATACAAAATACAAATCTTACAAACAAAAGAGGGTTTACTGGGTTTCAAACTTCCCACGCAATCTCTCATTGTCATTGAGTATTCCAGATTCTTTCCTTTCCCCATTGCAACACCTTCAAGCGAAGAAGCAAGCAGCATCCACACCCCCTCAAAAACGACAATAGACCAGCTCGAACTCACGTGACCTTCTTGTCTCTCTTTTGTTTGTAATATTTGTATTTTGTATTTTGACCACTCGAAAAGGGAGCGTAGATCGCTCAGAAAGTATTAGTGAATATGTAATTTGTTTTGTTATATTTATAAAAAAAATTATTTCATGTTCGAATGTGTGGTGGCCTCAATTTCCTTCGATACGTTTAGAAGATACACACGTTAAATATATAAATTATACATATATTTATTTATCTTCGGACATTTCGATATTGAGGTAAAAAAATAGTATGAACTTAATATTACACATGTTTTCCTTTTTTTAAACTCTTTGAAGTGAAAACTACAATTAGGCGTTAAGACTCTACCTCCTTTTATTGGGTGAATTCTTAGTTCTTTATCAGGTGTAGATTCTTGATTTTTTCCTTTTTTTTATCGAAAAAAAAAAATAAAAATTAGAACCGCAGTGTTCCAACTTGCGTTGTATTGATTTCCTTTTTTCTTTCTTTCTTTCGTCTCCTTCTCTTTATCTTTTTATTAATTTTCGTGTTCTTCGAAATCAAAGTGGAAAATCCCGAAAGGTTGTATTAAAGATCGTGCTTTCAGAGAGCAATATTTTATCAACTTGGAGCAATTGATTAAAAATATTTAGGAAATATAGCCAATAAATTAAAAAAAGAAAAGAAAAAAAAAAGCAACTCTGTTGTTTATCTTGTTCCAAGGTCGTAAGGGATCGAATCCGTGGACAGGGAGCTTTCAGAAAGAAGCAGTCGATTGTATCCAAGCCAAGTGTTCTTCCATATGTCATTGTGGCTAGTTCAACGATTGAGGATGTTTTTTAGGATTATTATTGTGTTATAATAGAAAATTTCGCTAATCAGTTTTTTTTAATATCCAATTTACAAATAGGGACGTGAGGCTCGTCAAGTCAGTCTGTGTGTGTATGAATCTTAGTGAATTTTGAACCACTGGACTGATCTTCTTGGAACTTGGTATGCACATTCGAGGACCAGAGACGATGTCACTTTCATATTTGACATCTTTTCCAAATGGGTCCTTGTCGAGATATTAGAGCGACACAAGGAAAGTACTGGAATCATAACAATAGATTTCTCTTCTATTTCTGTTAATCTCTGTCTTAAACAATGAATATTAAATCCTTTGCTACATTCCATTGTGCGTAGTTTGATCCGATTAAAGTTTTTCCAATTTAACAATGAAAGTAATTTGTGAGGATGTAAATTCATATTTTCTTTTCAGAAATTGGAAAATTTGTATTTATTAATAATAGATTTTAGAATTTGAATGTAAATATATTTTTGATTTGTCGTTTTTAGAATTAAAAAAAAATACAAAGAAAAACATGTTGATTGCTAAGAAATAACATTTTAAGGAAAGTAGGCTTTAAGTTCTTTTAAATTTCATGTTTCCAATTCAGGAAATTTGAAGAGCAGAACATAATGTCTTGTTTAAAAAGGATATCCTATCCATCAATCGAGATTGAATATGCTTTCATAATTCTTGTTTTTTTTTAGTTTCAATATTTTTTTTTTAATTGTTTCTTTAAAAGAAAAAAGAAAAAAAGTATTTTTGTTAAAAAGAAAAGACTTTATTTTTGGTAATTATTATTTATTTTAGTAATCAATGGAACAGCCTTAAGTTTTGGTTTTTTTTTTCCACGATTTATGAAATGCAAATATTCATAAGTCTATCTTTGGATACTTTTTTGATCAATTCGATATTCTGATAAAATCTGACCGAATTCCTCTTCTTTACTGCTAATGACAACTGATGTTTTTAATTAATTACCTTAAAACTTGGAGTTCGTATAGTTTTACTTATAACTGAAATATTAGTAAAACAGAATGATCCTATCAGGTTGTAAGCCCTAAAATGTCGGTTTGGAGTGAACGAATTCAAAAACTGTTTTTGAGTGTCGGTTGTAACTTTTATTATTCAAAATAGGCTCCATCTGCATCTTAACAATCTTGCCAACTCTGTCGTAAGCTATAAATTTCTTTCTTGCACATATCAGTGGTTTGGCGTTGCAGGATTCCTTCGATGTCCTTTCTGAGATTTTGGCGATATCTCCTGCCCTTCAGATAGTTGACTATGTAGGTGGATGATGAATTTGTGAAAATTTATTGGCGAAAGCTCCGGTGAATATCTCACATCCAAGGTAAAGCCAGAGGCAAAATCTCTTATCCAAGTTCGAAAAGTTTCCTGCGGGTTTGTTCTGGCGTATGCGGTCTTACATTATCGTGAAGGAAAAATGAGACCTTTTCGATTGGCCAGTGTAGGCTGTATCTTTCCTAGCTTTTGCTGCCACGTACACCTGGGCTGTAACGGTATATCTCGGGAAAAGCCCTAATGGACTACCAAACAGTCAAAATAATTTTTCTTGGGTGAAGAGGCGGTTTAGGAGTTGCTGCCGGTGGCTCGTTCTTATTCAGCCAAGATGATGAGCACTTCCTATTGTCGTACATTACTCACTTTACGTCGCAGATTGCAATTCTGTCCAAGAAAGGCTCTTTTTCTTTGCGAAGATGAAGAACAAATTGTGTAACGCGTAGCCTTGTTTCCTTCTGTGACTTCATGGTGTACTCACTTGTCCATCTTCCGCACTTTGCCGAGTTCTTTCAGGCGGTGATGTGTGAGATATCCCTAGTTTATCACTCATCTCCCTTGAAATTTGATGTGGGTCAGACTGGATGAGTTCTTTCACTTCCTCGGCTGAGACCACTTTTTCATGGAGTCCTCTAAGAACATTCCTTACATTGTAATTTCTATCACGGAATGTTTGGAACCAACGCTGCATTATCCTTTTCACTTACATAGGCTTCACCAAAAACAGCACATATGTTCCCCTTATCTTCAGCTGATGATAAGCCTTGTAAAAACTCATACTGCATCATTTGTTTTAATATTTTCATTCAACTCACAGAACAGGACTCAGAATACAGAAAGAATTTCATGATCAATCGATGCCAAATGCAGTAGGGTGATCCTTCAACCGACATAACTACATACCTAATGTATGCTTTAATTACTTTCGTAGAAGTGGTGATATTTGCAGGTCAATCAACCGATATTTTATGTTTCCAGTCTGATATATTTATTTGAAGAATAGTCACTTTATTTCTTTAAATAATTGATTTTTTACACAAATACTTTCTGTTCTTTGATGTAATAAATGCAGTTCAAATCACATATTCTGACTTGCCCAAGATTTTTATTTCGTGGCATTTGAAACAAAAAAATAGGGGTTATATCAGATCACAGTCTGTCTTTGCAGGAACAAATTCTTCCTTTATCTGCATGAACTTTTACGTTTTTAATTATTACGACTTTTTTTTAAATAATTTTTTTTTCAGTACTTCAGTATTGTTATTCGTTAGCTTTAGTTTGTGTGTTCATGAAACTGGATAAAAATGGTTCGCACATTCACAGAAATCATTTACAGTATTTGCAAATCAACAATTCGTCTTCATGGAAGGTAATGCGATAAAATACGTAAAGAAAAGAAGTAAATAAGAAAGTAAATAACTGGGTCAATGATATAAATAGCTGTGCTTCCGGTCTCATTTAAATTAAGGAGAAGGTTTAACAGAGCGGAAAATCTTATTTTAAATATATATTAAAAATTTTCAGGAAATCATAATTTTAGAAACATTAAGAAATCTCAATAAATAAAAAGAAAAGGCATGACTCACTCGTTCACTGACTCATCAACGCCCAGCCAAACCCTTGGACCTAGAAAGCTGGAATTTTGTACAGAGATCCATTATGATGTAGACAAGGAATAAGGCCGGATTTTTGAAATTCTCTCGGGAGAGGGAATAAAGAGGATTTATATTTTTGCTTTAAATTTTTGCTGTGTGCCGCCAACCCGCAATACATCTGAGTTATCCGGAGAAGGTCACATCGGGCTGCGAACTCGTTTATTTCCTATCTCGATATTAATTTGCTAAATAAATAAAGTTTTTTTTTTTTTATGCTATATATGCAAGGGTTCCGGAGCGAAGCGAGGATACCTGGCTATTATTATATATACTTTTTAGCTTACGATTTGTAACATAACAGCTACGTTTTGTTTTTTGGCAATACATGGTGTATATAGTAGTTTAAAAATCACGTATATATAGTGGCTTCGTTAACCATTTTAACTGGTTTGTTATGGCCTGGTTCTTTGAATAACTAAGGTGTTAGTCTTAAAAGTTGGAACGCCATTTATAATATTTTTGTTAATCCTAGTAACCAATAAAACAATTGATCTACTATTATAATTCCACTTTTTAACTCTTCTGTTGGTTTTTCTCTGAAACTCATAAGTTAAGATAAAATAAAGTAAAAAAACAAAACAAAACTCTTTGATGCAAACTGTGAACAGCAAAGACGAAAATCCTTTGAACATTCTTTTATTTCTGTTTGTTTGCTTTTTTCTTTTTCTTTCTAATTCCTTTCTTTGATGTTGGGAAAGTTTATAGATTTTTTTTTTCCTTTCTCATTAATCTTGTTGATACCTGAAAGAATACAAATCATACTTTCAACAAAAATACTAAAGAAATTTAGAAAAAAGAAAAAGAAAAAAACTATCCAGAGTTTGAATTATTAGCCAAAAAAGAACAACAATTTAAGCTTCAAAAATGAAGTGTTTCCGATTTGGTGGAAGGAGAAGCTTCTGGAAGTTAGAAGTCGTAAATTTAACTGCATTTCAACGCCTTGCCGAGGATTGCAGTGAAACTCCGTGGGAAAATTATTTACATAGAGATTACTGGAATCTGTAACGTAGTAACAAAAATAATTTTCAATTTTCCTAATATACATGTAACGTCATCAAGAATTCATCAATAATTAGTCAAATAATGCTCGACAGAAATGGCGGAGTAGTAGTGCATTTGTTTCACATCCTCCATTACGTCACCGAATTTTACAGCTAAATTACTGCTCGATTTAACATAAGAACAACTTTTACAAGATCAACAATGACGGGATAATAATAAAAGTCTACAGAAGGAATTCGAATGCCATTGTTGAATCAATTAGGCTTGTTGTCCATAGCTGTTTCAGAAAATGAAACGTTTTAAAAATTTCAAAAAAAAAAAAAAAATACACTGCTAGTTCTGGACTCTGTCGCTGAAGTGGCGCCACCGTCACTGTTCTAAATGGCATTGCTGTTGTTTTGGTGATTTAAAAGGGCATGGCAGTAGCAAAAAAGAAAATGCTATAGTAGTCCAACATTTTTAAGACCCAAACACGTACATTATTCAAGTTATATGTCAGTGGTGCTTCAACGTCCGATATTCCTTTGAGCTTTTTGTTGAAATTTATTGTAAACTGCAACTAACAAGACACTGATATAATATAACCCTTGATAGGTGACCCTTGATAGGTGACCCCAACAACACATAAAAAGGTGCTTTCTTAAATTTTAAAAGATAAATGTCTTTTCCCTATCTCTCTCCCGTTCTTCTCATCGTAATTCCTCATCGTTATATACAAAAGAGAAATTTGTGAATGTGTGTGTATCTGTTTAAAATGTGTAGCATACTTTCCAACTTTCCAGAAACTTAAAATTTCACACGTAGGTAGTTTCCGTACTGTAGACAATGTAAAAAATATAAAAATAAACTTTTTTATTTTTGAGAACTGGGGGTGGGGGATGACCATGAAGAGTTTGGCGGCAATCCTTAGTGTGTGGCACCAACCCGCAATACACCTGAGTTAAGCGGAGAAGGCCACAAAGGGCTGAGAAGTCGAATATTCTCCGATCTCGATATTAATTTGCTAAATTAAATAGTGTTTTTTTTTTTTTTTGTTTTTTTACATTAGATATGCAAGGCTTCCGGAGAGAAACGACTGTACCCATCTAATTTGCATAAATCATTCGCTCACTGATACCCTAAAATCCATGATAACCTATTACTATGAATAATCTTGATAAAGAGTTAATAAAGTGTTAGTTTTTTTTCCTTCCACACACCCTGGACTAACTTCTGAGACCAATACCACGTAGATCCTGAGTGTTGCATTTGTAATTATAATTATGTATGCTCTATTGATTACACAGAGTCAGCTTAGCAGGTATTTTTAAGTCTGTACGATTCTCTTACGAAAATATCGGATATAATTTGTTTTGTAGATATTATGTATTTTTCTGTAGATAGCCTACAGTGTAGATGACCTTGCTGGTATACTCAGGCCAAAGATTATTTAGAAAAGTACTCAACACTTATTATACTTTGATTAAGTTCAAATCATAAAGCCAATGTCCACAGGAATTGATAATAATTTTTTTCTGGAACTTATAATTTTCCTTTCATTTTTTTTTTGTCTTCATTATTCGTTAATTATTCTTACACTTTTACTTTCTTTACATTTCGGTTTGGCTTTTAACTTTTTTTGTTAATTGCAATTTCTTTCTTTTTTATGAATAAACGAATTTTAGGATTTCAAGACGTGTATTTTCTGTATTGCTTAACGTATATATTCATGACATCTCCCAAGTTTGAAGTGCATCACTTAAAGTCCCTCAAGTGTGCGCACCTTTCGTTGCCCGGCACAGATCCAAGCGCTAGTCTAGACAAGATGAAGCTTGTCCAATGTTATGGCCTCTACAGCAAGGGTGATTCGTTCTTTGATATCACTGATGGATCTTGGCATTGGGGATACGTACACGTTATCTTCTACTTACCCCCACAGAAAGAAGTAACATTGTGTTGGGTCCGAGGATCGTAGTGGGCATCGCAGGAGATGGTTCTCTGCATCTGCAGCACAACTAATCCAAAGCGTTCGACAGTCGCACTTTCAATTCAGAGATGCGCCGTGACAATATACGTTAAGCAATATAGAAAATACACGTCTTTGAAACCCCACCATTCCTTTACGCTTACCATGTTTAAATATAAATATAATTGTTTTGAATTAGATTTGAATTTTCTTTATCCAGTTTCTAGAGGGGTTTCCAGAAATTAGTACCCGTTTTAAATAATAATAAAAAGTAATAAAAGAAACCAAACAAAAGAAAACTGAATAAAACCTTTTATTTTATATAATACCTTTGCTATGCAGTCCTTCAACACTTTTCGTATGCACTTATAGTAGTTCTTGTTTTATTATCCTATGCTTTTAATAATTAAAGAAAACTTTTAATAATTAATACCTGCAAACTTTTAGTACCGGTAATTAAGAAAAAGATACTGAATTTTAATAAACTTAATCTTCAAACAGGATGGAAGATCAGAGGAAGATATCACGTTGATTGGCTGCAGTGTCACGATAAATTAGCATGTTCTAACACTTTATTTTGCACAACATGGTGCAAAAAAAAAAACTTCTCAAAAATATTTTTAATTCGCAAATTTCTCTTCCTATTTTCTTTTCATTTTCAGCAATTTTCTTGGTGATCAGTCAAAGAACCTATATAAAGGTTCTTTGGATCAGTCGAGTAGATCCTTTTCCATATCGCCCTGAATACAGTCAGTGAAATCTAAAGATTTTTCTATCATCCAAATTCAGTCAATTTCCGGAAAGTGTATTTTCCATTATATGGGGACCTTGTTTTTATCCTTTTTCCTCATTTCAATTTAAAAATCGCTATTAGTGGTCTTAATATAGAAATTTGCTCCTTTGGAGTAAAGTTACAAATAAAATAGTCCAAACTCAAAACTTTTAAGATGCTCATTATTAGGAGTATTCCTAATATCTGAACAAGTTCGCCCAGAATATATATGTAAACCGGTTTTCTTTCTGTTTTACTATGCGAACCTTTTATTAATTTTGTTTTCCACCAATCAGAGGACAGAAAATTTTACTACATTTACGGTGGTCTGTGGAAGAATACACGGCGCTAATCTTCTACAAACAAAAATGAAACTGATAATTAATCTTTTGAAAGTATCTCTATCATGATGGAGGTCCATTACAATAATCCCTACATAGAGTGGCCTTAGGGGAAACGTCTAATGAACAGCCGCGTCTTTGTATTGGTGGAGCTGGTGGCTGATCGATGAGAGCATGCGCAGTGAATTAGAGAGACACATGGAATTTAGAGACCACTTCTACGGAATTGGCCAAAATAGGCTTGACTGTACTGGATTAACAAGGGTGAAAGGGGATAGTATGCCTCTCCATCTTAATTTGCTAGGGATGTATCCTTTATGTAGGGTTCTTGTAATTCACATCCAAAAGTGTCAAACAATCAGGTTGGATTTAATAAACAGGTAACACCTTACGACTTAGCTGAGTCTGAACAATAGTGTTTAAGCAAGAAACGTAAACTGAATTCTCTCTTCTTATAATTGTAGTTTCAAAAGAGCACCAAAAGAGACCAAAGTCTTTTCAAGGCTAGATCTATTTTGTACATTCTCTCACTATTCTTCAAATATCAAAATTTTTATCTTTCAAGGTCATTTTTTTTAAGAAAGTTTTTTATAGGTTTACAATATTGAAATAAATTCTTACAGGCTTTTTTCTCTATTATTTTTAAAAAACTGTAAATGTATTATTTGTATTTTATTTTACTTCAGTTTTTAATGTTAAATTTCGATTTCATATAATGTAAAAATGGCGTATAATGCATCAAAGTGTAAGGTTGCCCTTGTAGCAAGAGAAGGCTCATCATACGACGACTTGCAAAACGACCGTCGTAACTTAGATAATTGAAACCTCTGCATAGACTTGTAGACATCAAACACCCACGATCAGTTTGGAGAAGCCGCTCCGATGAACGCTTGCCACTGCTAACCGTAAAGCACCAAGTGACTCATTTGATAGAAGGCTGGGTGAAGTTCTTGAAGGGTAATTAACCCGAAACAAATCTCCGACCACACCGGAGATCAAACCCTATACTGTCATCGGGTGTGTAAGCACGATCGTCGTTCAGAACCATTTCGATTGTAAGAGATTTAAAATTATCACAATGAAACATATTCATATCATTAGCCACTTATTAAGTATTTTAATATTCATTACCCATAAATCACATATTCCTGGAAATGTAAAGAAACTTAATCAAATATAAAGGATGTTCTTATCGGTTAAGAAGGACAGTAGTGTTAACTTACAATTGAGGGAACTTTTTTCTAATAACTTTTCTCCACCCATTCCCACCCATCCTAAAATTTAATTTGCTTTGAAGATCTTCAGCTCGAATCTTGAGAGGAATGTTGTGGTCTCCTATTGGCACCACGTTCTCAGCAATAATGTCACAGCCCAAAACACGCGGGTGTTGTTGCAGCAGCCAGACACTTGTCAGATTCATCAAATATCAAGTGGAAGTATGTCCATAAATCGATAATAGGATGCTAAGAATAGATTGCCTTCATTAGCACACCTGTGGTTTTCGTGAATCCTGCCATTGATTCACAAAATCCATCACAGTTCAAATTATAAATGTGTTATTTTAGAAGACTGTTTAATCATCTCCCTTGGCCTCTCATTTGGATCAAAATCCATGGGGATTAATTATTCAGAAGCAGATAATTGCTAGCCTACATCCAATAGGACAGTGAGGCTCATCTGATCATTCAGTGTGTGTTTGTGTCACTTCCTAATAACTTCTGAACTTTTTGGATAAATCTTCTTAAAACTTGGTATGCAGTATCAAAATCAGTCTTTCAGATTCTTCGTTTCAATTTTGGAATCTTGTTTTATTAATTGGAGCAAATGTATTAACAAAGATAAATCTTTAAAAGTAAATTAAATTTCTTTTGGCATCTTTACAAAATTTATGAATAGCAACGATAAATTGAAAGAATTACTGAACTTGATATAAGTCTGTATTTCATTTTGTTAGTTTATATTGTTTTATTAGTTTCACGTTTTAATTATTTGATTTTATTGCTGTTTTATTAGTTTTTATATGTTTGATTTTGTTGCTTATTAATTTTCTCGTTCATTCGTGAAAGAGATTTTTATATTGTTATTATTCACGTTTATTTTGTAGAAGTTTGGTTTGTTGAAAAGAAAAGTTTTCTTTTCGTTGTGTATATGAAAATCCTTGATGGAGTTCTCTTGATTAAAAAGAACGAAATATTCGAAAGGAAGTAATATGTTTTGTGTTTATATAGGAAGAGTTTATTATAGTTAATAATTTTGAAGTTTTTTGGAAACGTTTAACTGTAAATTCGTATTATTTACTTAAATTGCCTAAATCGGATTAATTCTAATCGTCTTAAAGTCATATGCAAAGGATAGTTGAAAGGATTTAATATTCCTTGTTTAATAAAGCATTAGGATAGAAATCCATTGTTTAGATTCCAGTGCTGTTCTATGGGAATTTTTGGTCGCCTTCTGGCTCTGATTTTTCGACAAGAATCCCCTTGAAAAAGCTTTGAAATATAAATTTTACATTTCAAAATTTAGATGGACCAAAGAAGATACGTACATACCAATTTTCAAAAAGAGGCACAGATCAGTTCTAATGTTGTTAGAGGGAAGAATAAACACACACACAGATTAATTGGTTTGATAGTTCTCACTTTCCTATTATAAAAATAGTCTAAAATTATAAATAACAAATGTGAAGATAACCTTCAGCCCCATGTGACTCCCGAAAAAGTTTTTATGATAATATTTCACTTGCTTTCTGATACGTAGCCAGTGCTTTTGAATTGTTCTGGTAATGAACTCTTAACAGACTATTTTTAGGATTGACGCGGACTCTCTTGTTTATTCTGAGGTCTTCGTGACGAAATGAATTGTGGGAAACGAGAGGCCCACATCCTGTGAAGCGACGGAGGTGACAGAGCGGTTGACGCGGACACTCTAGGGTTGTCGTATCTTTCACGGCTAATGAAATTCATTAAGCAAAAGAAGCGGAACAAATAAATAATGATGTTTAGACAATGCGTTATTAAAGGACCAGCGAATTAACGAGCGAAGACAGCAAAAGATGGGAGTTTTGGTCACATGAATATTACGGCAATGTTGAGAATGGAATTCTGCCACCACAAGATGAGAGTGTGTGTATATAACTCCGGTCAGGGGAAATGTCGCTGCCTTAACGGCCCTTCACTTTCATTCGCTCCGCTCAATGTAAACACTGGACGTTAAAGAATGTCCAGCCACAACTAATTGACCATCGCCGTCACTCGAAAGACAGGCAAAGAAAACTAAATGAATGGATTGAATGTGGCAAGAGACAAAGGCCCAAGAAATTCCACGTAAAAGCTTGTGAACTTAAAATATTTTAGAATCCTGCCAATAGTAATGACAACATAATATACATATTTTTGTCTACTTTTCTAGAAAAGTGGGCTTATCAAAACAATTAGTCAGTATGTATGATATTTTCGCCTAACAATTTTTGAACAAACGAAGGAATAGTGTTAAAATAATGTTTGTATAAATACTCAATGTACAGTATTCGCAAGAAACTGTTATTTTGGATAAGGATTTTTATGGATAGATTTTTAATCAAATTAGCTTTTACATTTCCTTTTAAATATGCTTGTTTCTTCGGAATTTGTTGTACTTTATATTTTGTCTTAAAATTAGTATTGGGCAAAACAAACAGTAAAACAGTGAAACATTCCATACCCTCACGCGATAATAAAGTCCGAATGTCACGATTTATTTGTGCAGTAACTGGTGTTAGATTTTTGAAACGAGACAATAATGGTTCTGAGTAGAGAAGAAAATATTGTTAGTCGAATACTACAACCGTTTATACGTTCTAGGACGAAAAGATGTGCCCAGCCCTGTATTTGGGAAGGAGCTGTTTCAGTTGACGTTTCCGATACACGACCCAAGCGATTCTTGGCATCATCCAAAAATTCCGACGCACAGGCACTGTTCTGACACAGCGTAAAGGGTGCACGGGACGGCAACGAACGAGAATCACGGCCGTCTCTTGGAACAGATGTTTACGTGCCATACAGCTGTGGAGTGAAGGCAGTTTCTTCATGAAAACATTCCCGGCCGTATCGTTTCAACGTAGAAAATTTTCAGGAACGGTACGAACTTTGAGTCCGCTATAAAGGTGAACATTTAGAAGATATTGTACAAATCTTGGATCGATAATGCTATTCCTGTTCTATGTAATTGATATTTAATTTTATTTCCTGCTCTCACTCCTGGTTTCTACCTTTCACTACTGTTTGTTCTGTCAATACTGCATGTTGAAAAGACTGCATGTTAAGTTATGTCGAGAAGAATGCTCAAGACGTTGGTGAGAATCGACTTAGGTAGGAATATGCGGAACCCTTACGTAAGTCGGGGATTGTCGTTATATGGACGAATTTTTTTTTTAAAGTTTCAAAATTTCTTTATTCAGCATTGACAGGATGGGAAATTGTAGAATAGTAAATCGCATATAATAAGACAAGTAGCGGAAACATCAACTTAGAAAACTTAACTGCATTTGAAAGATAAAGAGTCAACGTGAGAACTGTTTTTTAAGGACGTGGGTCCTTTTGCATTGAATCCTTAAGTTTACATAATTTACAATCCATTCAGATTTCAATGAACCACTGGCTAAGAATGATATTGGCTTACTGTTAGGTGCTAATTAGAAAGTAAATTTCTTCTATTATGATGATTTTATAGAAACGTAAATATGCTTCCCTGTCTTCTTTGCCAGCTAAGAATAATCTGAGACCATCTGTAAAATACATATATTTAACATAGTATTTGTTGAGAATTTTTTCGTCCTAAATATATAATTTTACAAACATCCTTAAATATTTATTAACACATTGCTTTTATTAAATGTTAAGCTCTAAACATGAGTATTAAAAACAAAAAACAAATAATAGTGAACTTTTTCTATCTTTCTTTCTCATTTTTTTGGGAGGGGAGGGAGATTAAGTTGTTTTAAATGTAAGTACTTGAATCATTTATCAAGTGAAGAAAAAAACCCATCGTTTTTAATAATAATTATCTAGAATATACATTCCTTATCATTGTAATTTACTTCTGATTATTTTTTTTTTTATCTTTTTGTTTTGTAATGTTGTGATTTATGGAAACCCGAGATTACGAGAACAAAGAAATAAGAGTTTAATTTTCTTTTCCTAATATTTTTGGTCGAATGTAATTTGAATTAAAAAAAAGAAAAGAAAATTCCAGAACGTTGTTTCCACAGTAGATAAGAAAAGATTTCATATACTCGCAGATAAAGAGAAATCCACATTAACAAAACACTGATGTATTTCACGGTGGACTTATCTAAGATTTGGTGAATCCATTGCAGATAAGGAATAATTATGCAAATAATCAAAAAACACGCCGAGGTTATATAAAAAAAAGTGTGGGTGGCGTCATGCATTATTTATCCCGTCCTAATAAACTGTCCCATCCTTCTGTCTTGAGCACTTTCGCCGCGCTGGCAAAAGAGGTAATTAAAACCCGAGCTAATGCAATACAAAACGGGCTGATGAAACTCTAATAATTACAATTAGTAGGCGACAGATAAAAGATTGTTGTCGCCCTTCGGGAGACGTAGCAGCGATCACAAGGAGACGGGGGCCTTAACAAGTCATTAGCCTAAGAGCGCATTAAGGTACACAGCCACCCACCCAACTTCCTCCGCCCGCTCGCCAGCGTGTTTTTTTTTTTGCCCGCCTGGCTCTAATTACTCGCAGTTGCAAAAAAAAAGAAAGAAAGATTTAACCAAATTAAACGAACACACAATAAACTTCTCCCGCTACTAGGAGCACCATCGAAAAGTATCAAGATGGTGGGATTTATTTACGAGCAGGAAAAAAAAATACAGAAAAAGTAAATAGAAAAACAACCTCTTAATGCTAGAGTTGAAGAAAAAGAAGAAAAAGAGAATTATTCCAAATGGTTGTCACGTGCTTACTTTCCGACGTACTTACGTTTGATTAAAAATAACATGGGGACGGGAACTCTACATGTTGATATTATTTTTGTACCCAGAAAAAATAATGTAAATTTTTTTAACGTGTGTGCAAGTAATGGTGTAGTTAAAAAAGACCACAATAATTAAAAAAAACATGAAAACAAATTAAAATCTTTTTGGCACAACCAGGTTTGGATCGGATCTGCCGATCTTTTACAAGTAAAGATTTTAATATGTTTTCATGTTGTTTAATTTATTGTGTGTCTGTCCTCTTTTAACTAAACCAGACAAAATAATGTGTGCTTTTATTACGTGTACATAAATAATGTATACATAATTATGTAACTTTTCAGAATAATATAAAATCAGTAATTTTAAAATATAAAGCGTCAAATGTAGATTTATTCTCTACATTTGACGCTTTATATTTTAAAATTATTGGTTTTATATTATTCTGAAAAGTTATAATTTTATATTTGTTTACAATTCTAAGTCGACTAGATTTACTTAATGAATTTTTAATTTTTAACTTTTTTCTTAATATTTTTGCTTAAAATTTGTACATAAAAAAATGGATATCAACTAAGAAGTTTCTGAATGCACTTAAAACTATTTTCCTTAAATAAAATGTTGCGTTTTTATCTTTTCTTTGTGCTTTTGATAACATGAAAAAATCATACAACGAAAAAAAAAGTCTGTGCACAAAATTTTTAAGATCCAATATTTTTCTGAAAGTTTTGATTATTTTATTTATTTGCCTCAATCCAATTAACTTTTATCAAATGAAAGCACGCGCAAATTTAAGATGGATTACAATACTACTAGATATCGAAAGGTATTTATTGCGAATTTCGCTTTATAATGGTTTTCTGTGGAATATTTGTCACTTTCACGGTCAAGTTTCTTCCAAAGGGATCAAGTTGGAGAAATTTTCAAACAAGAAAGAGTTATTTGGATGATTTTACGGGTGTAGAAAAGTTTAATTTGAAGAGGCCAAACACACAAATTACTAAAAAATTAACTTTATAATTTTTAAAATACATACGTTTCGGCTTTCCGAAATTACAAGCCTTTTTCAATGTACCTTAAGACAATTAAAGAAACAAACCCCCCTTTTTTTTTACAGCTTATAAAAGTAAAAAGAACAATCATGGCCCCCCTCCCTTGATTGAACCCCGTTGCTTCAGGATCTGATCCAATCAGAAGGCTAACATCAATGCACCAATCAGCAGCTGGACGAAAGTGCCCTCTCTGATAATGGAAACGAACTAATTTTGTAAATAACATCATAAAGAATACATGTGGTTCAGAACAGTGATAAACAATTTAAAGTTGATATAATACAATCAAACAAAAATAATCAAACAAAAACAAAAGTTATATATAAGAACGAGTTAAATTCTCTCATTTCGGAAATGTGTGGTAACTTTCAGGCAGATCCAATCACTGCTTCAAAAGTTACGAGGAGCATATATACATTCAGACACACACAGACATATTGCTGCTGTGGGTCGACTGGAACGCAAGGTAAAAATGATTTCAGATCTCTGAATGATTTGCAGAGTTTTAACTTTATCTTAACATAGTAAAATCCTCATCATTTTTATTTTACTCTGAGTTTAAATTTCCACATAGGGATACTGTTGTTGTTATTATTTAGGAATACTTTTTATTGTTTGGAAAGTTGGAATAAATTTTAGGATATGAGTTATGTTGTTTTCTTCTTTTTGATTCGTCGTATTGCTACGATGATTTGTTTACAACGATAACTCGTGACACCGTGAATTGTCAGAGGACTCATTTCTCTGCAGTGTTTTGTTGTTCCACGATGAACTATCCGTTGACTTCAAACTTCTCAGCGATGTGCTGCCTTCGCCATACATCATTGCCAATCCTCTAATACATTAAAAAAAGTAATGTATTCGGTTATATGTACAAAGGATAATACATTCTGTTAGCTTATTTTTTTTTTCGTTACAAGGGAAAATTAAAAACAAAATAAAACAAATCTGTTCGCATTACAGGCTTTAGTTTGATTCCAGTGCCCAGACCGTTTTTTTTAGGACTTAAAAGGGACAATAATTGCAAACTATTTTGCCGAATACATCGTTGGCCAGTGTCTACCTTACGATACATCCAGTTTGATGTACATCTGTGGGAAGAAAGACATACATCCGTGACTCGCTCTGCTTTGACCATTCGTCTTCATCTAAACGACAGGCGTAGTCAACTGAAGAGATCTCGAAAGGAATTTTCTCATTATTTTCTAATACAGTTTTTCCAGAAATACAGCGTTATGCTCGTATTTTTCTTCTCAGCTGTTTATAGCTTTCCGATTCGACAAACTTTTAAGTTCAAACTAATTAATATCTATCTATCTATATATATATTTATTTAATTAAAAAAAATGCTTAAATCTTACATCATTTTTAAATTTTATCTAAGTTTATCTTAGATAAAATTTTAAAATTTTAAAAAATATCTTTAAAGTTAAAGTTGAACATAAAAGAACTGATATTTCTTTACTAGCTTAATTTATAAGGAAGATGTTTCAGAGAAACAAATCTTGGTGTAAGCTTCGAGGATCTGAACGGCCAAATAATTTCTTTGAACTGTCCAAATTCCTGGATAAACTGTATTTAAACTATATCGATTTTTATTTTTGATAGTGAAAACTAATTTTGGCCTGCAATTCGACTGATGTATCGGACACTGGGTTCGAATCCCGGCATGGGGCTGGGACTTTTCTTCCTCTTCAGGGTTTGTTTCTCTTCCTTTAGCATACTTTGAGAATAGCAGCATTCTTTGTCCCATCAGTCATGGAATGCAATCTCCACGATTTTATTAGTATAAATTATACTATGGGAAAATAACAATAATGTTCATTTTGAAAAGTAGTTTCATTAATAATAATTTTTGTTTTTTTGTTTTTATTCTTTTTTTTTGTTTTAATGTTTATCAGTCCCATTAGGTATGCTTATAAAACTGCATACCTGTGGTATAGGACCGAGAAGTTTAATCTATTTATCCAAAAATTAAAATTAATAGTTATTAATGTAACAAATAGTTAATCAATTTAAATATAAAATATATTTGGTTCTTAATAAATAATTTTCCCATCCACAACATCAGACATTAGTTGCTATTTTATTTGTTTAAATGTTAAAGTTTCATTTAGATTAGTATTTAGTTGACTAAAAATTTTGTACTTCACTCAATTTATTAATCTATATCTGAAGTTATTTTTAATATTTTCAATTTTAAAAATGTTATACCAATTATATCTAGTTTTTAATTCCAATTGTTGAGAATTCCTTTTTCTACTTACATCATAGTAATTCTTTATCAAAATTTTGTATACAAATTTTTCATTTATTTTTAATATTCTATACCGGTATTTTTTTCTTATTCTTAATTGCTTCTTTTTTGGTTTTTGTTTTAAATTTTGTTTTAGTATAAACATTATTAAATATTTTCATAGTTAGTTTATTAATACTTTTCATTTGCTGTTTATTAATGTAAACCCAACATTCTAGTCCATAATTTAATAGTGAATCTACAAGAGACTTGTAGGTTATGAGTTTTTGCTTAAATGGGAATGTATTTTTAATATGGTAAAATAGAAATGAATATGAATTTAACTTTCCAATTACGTACTCATAATGTCTATTCCAAGAGAACTTGTTGTCTATGTATATTCCTAGGTATTTATATGTTAAAATTGTTTCAATTTTTTTGCAACTACATGTAGTCATGAGATCATCATTTGTTTGATTGATATTTGAACATTCAATGTCGTGTAATCTAATTATTAAATTGCTGTTTATTTTTTTATTTTTATTTTTGATTATCATTATCTTGGTTTTATTTCCATTTATTGTCATTTTATTTGAGATTGCCCATTTATTTATATTATTTAGGTCTGTCTGCAAATTTTGATGTGCTTGAGTTTGGTTTACGTCAGTAGCAATCAGAATGACATCATCAGCATAGAGGAAAATACTTGAATTTTGTATATTGTTCTATAAGTAACAATATACAAAATTCAATTTATATATATATATTAAATAAGAGAGGTCCCAAGTAATAATAATAATAATAATAATAATAATAATAATAATAATAATGAAACCACTTCTCATGAACATCGATTTATCATGTTTTATTTAGATATCCATATGAATTGTAGAATTATTCTTTATGAAAGAAGACTTGTTTATTTTTAACAAATGCTGTTATGTCAATTTAACCTATCTCTGAGTGGCCACAATTCTAAACTTTACTATTAATTTATTAACATATCCTATTTCTTAATTTTTTGCTTCTTAATTAATTGTATTTCTTTCTTTTTTTGCTCTGTTGGTTTAAATAACTTAGAATATTTTGAATATATCAAACATTGGGTAAATTCTAAAAAGAACATGAAACTTTTTAAACTCCATATTATTTCATCTAGTCAAGTTTAGTTAAAAACTTGAATTAATTTTGTAAACGAGTATTGTACTGAAAGTTGGTGAAGAAACTTGAAACCTACTTTCCTTGAAACCTTGTGTGGGTGTATGTGTGTTTTATTTTTATATATTTTGAATTTTTATTTAAATTCGTGAAAATAATATAAACAAAATATATAAGTATACATATATTCGATAATGGGAAATTAATTCCTCAAAGCAGCCCTGTGCTGTTTAATAAGGTGTAATTGTATACTTTTTTTTTAATTTTTGAGTAAGACCTTCAACAAAATAGGAAAGGACCTGAACTTCCAGTAGTTCCCAAACAATTTCGCGCTGCAACTTATTTACCTAATTACCAACTGTAAAAGACGGTCGAATTAATTCTCGCAAATCTTCTCTGCATTATTATCTTCAACGATTCAGCGTTTTTAAAGGCATTCCACGGTTTTTTTTTTACTTTTTCATAACTTGTTTATCCGTCTTCACAAGGTAATCTAGGAGTTCAAGGTAATATTGGCCGTTGAATCAAAGCGAATGAAGATTACCATTATTCTCGGGGAATGGGGCAGTTCTCAGGGAAGAGACCTGCCGATGTCCCTGCTAATGTTCGTTTCCATCTGCCCTTAATCCCTATCAGTCGCCATTTTAACCTTAATTTATTTGCGTCACAGGAGTTAGTACGAGATTATGATAAGCCGTCAATCGAGTGTTGGCGTCTGGAAGCAAGCCAAACAAAGTTTGATAACAAACCTCATTAAAATACACCTCTCTTTTTTATTTTCGTCCTTTTTTTTTAACGAGGACAGACGGGCAATTTACAACCGAATCCAGAACAGATTAAATGTATGGCTTCGATAATAATTTCAAGCGTTAATAACTGCTTGGAAAACGCTTACCCAAACCGTGCAGGCTACGCGGTTCTCATTTTTTCTTTCTCAGTCAGCCACTTAACAAGACCTACTAGGTATAGTTTTTGGAATTTACTATGGATAATTTAAATTAGTATTATCTCTGTAAAAAAACGATTGCCCTTGAAGATTTTTTTAATTTTTATCCGATAGAAGGTGAGGCTTATTAAATCAGTTGTCTGTAGGTTTATGTGTACACTAGCAGCAAAGCCTGTCGGACGACAGGCATAAAAAAAAAATCTGAAAAATCATTTTATTATCAACTATCAACTACAAAGTAAATATCTTCTTATAAACTACATTTTTCTAAAATCAGCATCAGATCCTTCTATCAGATGTCCTTGATCTATTCGGTCAGGAATTTTGATTTTGACATCTCAAGCACGACGTGCTCGAGAGGTAGCACCATACAACTGTCCATGACTAAAACAGGCTCTGGTAAATAAATACCAACCATATCTAAAGTTTGTCCTTGTAAACAACGTTTACTAAAAGTAAGAATGGAATAATTATTATTTTTGACCCATAACGCTGAAAAGCGGTTAAAACTCACCTTTATAATTTAAATACTACGCTAATTTGTGAACGAAGCTTCTACGGCAAAAATGGTTTTGAGTTTCAAAATCAGCGTAAAAAACTGAGTAAGTATGCCAAATTTCATTAAAATGGATGCAGTGGTAACAAAATTTTTGGTTTTGAACATATGTTTTGTTAGAATTTCAGTTGTCTACGTCAGTTCCCAAGGCTATAATTTAAGGGAAACAATATGGAATGACAAAATGAACTAATATTTCATCCAATTTGAGTACCCTTGATTCAATGATACCATTGAGAACCTTGGATCTATCTTAATAGCTTAATTGTATCGAGTTAGAGACAGAAAGACAGACAGACGAACTTAGCCAATTATATGAGTTGATGTTTCCTAATAGCTTCTGAACCGCTAGGTGGGTCTTTATGTAAGTTAGCATGCTTATTTGAAAATAAGAGGGAATTTAATTTTTATATTTGACATTTTTCCCGTGTGGGTCCCTGTCGATAAATAAGCGCATGAAAGTGACAAAAATTCCCATAGAAACTTTGGATTTCTATGATGTCTTAAATGTTAGATATTAATCTGTCTTTTAATCTTCTTTCAATCTGCATTGTATTAAAAATTAAGATTAAATTATAGCTATTTTAATTATAGCTTCAATTGCGAAAATTTAAGTGTTTCTTCTTTCATTATTTCACAAACACTCTTGTTTTCGTTTCGTAAGGACCGTTACATGATCTTGACAGAAGGCTGGGTAAGCCTCAGGACTGCAGAAAGTAGAAATAGTCATGGAAACAATCCCAAATTACGCTACTCCTCCAGCCCTTAAAAGGAATCGGTTACCTAACACTAACATAACAGTAAATTATTATCCTTTCTAAATTGAACGACGGAATGAAAACAAATACCCTTATTACAGTGACTTAGATATTAAAAAAAAATATTTATTAGCAAACGCATTTGTACTGAACTCAGAATAATATAAAATCAGCTTAAATCTGTTTAAAAATTTCGATCCGAAAATCTATTTACTATAACGAACTGTCATAGATCAATAATTGTAAATTTTGAATGAAATGATTAAATAATTCCTCAATTGTTTTGAGGGGATGAATTATTTGCACAAATATTGATAACAAGAGGCCGAATTTAAAATGAATCATTTACACAGCATTCATTTTATCGTAGTCATGAGATATCAGTGTTAGCCGTTATCGTGCATATTTTCCGAACGAGGAAATAAACTGTTTTGGAGAAATGCCAGAAACATTTTTAAAACTTTACCAATTTTTGATACGATTTTTAACTTTTTTTGTTGTGTAGTTCTGAGTTTACTGAAGCTGGAAGGAAGGTAAAACGTCTTTGCGATTTTTCTGTGAAGATTTCACTAATTACATATAATTAAACAAGGTAGGGAGAGCGATTTAGTAAACCAATCACAATGCTTCGCTATGTCTTCTGATAATTGATATTGCTTCAATTTCCTTGTGTTTATTTCCAATAAACGCAATAAAATTGCGTCTCTATAAAGGGCGTTGCACATACTGCGAAAGTTCGACGAAAATCGCAAGACAAAGTCATCGCGCGAATTGTCATTCGCATGTGTTTTATCGGCTATTCCACATTAACTAACGAAATCGTTGCGAAATTAACAGGAAGTGAGGGGAAGATCCGGTCTGAAACGGAAGCGGAAATTAATGGCGTTGGCGCGAAGCGTAGAAAACAAGTCAAAATGGAAGCTTCAATTGTGCGTTCGCATTACATAAATAGGCTAACCACTAGTTATAACTATTAGTTACAATCTGCCAAGAAGTGACAATTGCGCAATATGGAATCAAGAAGCCTGATGATAAAAAGAAAAGGAATTCATTGCCATAACTGAAGAAAGAAGAACAATTCTCCCATACCCCTAGAAAATTCTGTTTTTCAATTGTTTACTAGTAGGGTTTTCTTTGTGTTTGGTTTCTTCTTGCTTCAAATATTCCTTATTGATTATTTAATGGCTAATATTTCTTTAGAGAAAGATTCTCATTTTATTCATTTCAATTATTATTATTTTTTAGTTTTGTAGTATTTTTTTTTTTTTTTTTTATTGTGTAAGTTTTTTTGAAATGTTTATTAATTTGGTTTCTTCTTGCTTCAAATATTCCTTATTGATTATTTAATGGCTAATATTTCTTTATAAAAAGATTCTCATTTTATTCATTTCAATTATTATTATTTTTTAGTTTTGTAGTATTTTTTTTTTTTTTTATTGTGTAAGTTTTTTTGAAATGTTTATTAATTTGGTTTCTTCTTGCTTCAAATATTCCTTATTGATTATTTAATGGCTAATATTTCTTTAGAGAAAGATTCTCATTTTATTCATTTCAATTATTATTATTTTTTAGTTTTGCAGGTTTTTTTTTAATTGTTTATTAATTTGGTTTCTTCTTGCTTCAAATGTTCCTTAATGATTTTTAGTGGCCAATATTTTGTTTATAAAAAGATTCTGAGTACATTTATTACTTTTTAATTCATTTTATTTTTGTTGATTAATATTCCCTTCAAAACATTCCCCCATTACATGTATCGTTGTTGTTATTTACAAAGTTAACAATACTTTGTGTTCTGTTCAGTGTTCCCACCAAGTTCAATGGATAACTCTCATCCTCAATTGTAACTAATGGTTTTACCATTCCCTCATTATTTATATTGATCTGTGATTTCCTGAAGTCGTATGGGATTGGCAGCAACATCATTTGTCTTTACAGTAATGCGGTCTTACTCTAGAGGCTTTACATTCATGGACCATTTTGTTACCATCACCTGAGTATGGTAGATGATTCGCTAGTGAAACCGGTCATTTTTTAATTGTACATATGTTTATTTTTAGCTTAATTATGTATTGGCATCATTTTATCAGATCTACTGTAGTTATTTTAACTTTAATGTCTGCAAAGCACCTACAGGCAGATTTATTTCAAAAAAATCTCATAGGACTGAAATGTAATAACTGAAGAATAATAAAAAAAAAATCTGGTTTCTGTAAAATTTATAAGCTTAGAACATAAAACAGAGGTGTTTGTACTATATGTTTTTTTTTGTTTTTTTTTTTTCAAAATTTATAAACTTAGAACAACTAAAAGAGGCGATGGCATTATTGTGTTGTACATAATAAATGTCTATTTAAAAGTGCATGATCTACCACTACATATGAACATATTCCATGTCACTACAAGGCAAATACCTCTCTTGGTTTTCACATGGGACATAATGCAATTGACAAATCTCCTCACACATATAAACTGTTAAGGAAGAAATAACAAATAACACAATTGAAATGAAACAGACAATATGTTGGAGTGTAATGTGTGTAGTAGATGCTAACACTGATAGTTCCAAATATACTGTATATAACAAAACTATCAATTATTTTCATATTATATCATATTCATCATATTTGTAAACCTCCAAGAATTGCAAATGCCACAACTGCAGTTTCAGAATCATGTATTGGCCTTTATTTTTCTGACATTAACACTATCAGTACAAGGGATATTGCAGATCATGCGAGTGTCGTATTCGTCATGAATACCTGAAATGATCATATTCATTACAAAAACATAAGTAGAAATGGGATATATCATTCTTTAATTTCTGCTGATAATTTTAACAAAACAATCAATGAACTTCTTCACATAAATGATTACAAGCAAGATACAAATAACAGTATTCATAACTTATAGCGAATAAGTAACACAGCCAAATGAATAATGTGAAATGATAAAAATAAATCCTGCGAAACATGAGCAAATGCACACACTATTATATATAAACAACCATGGATATATATATATATCTAATGGAACATATTGAAGACAAAATAAAGTGCAAATTAAAAAACTAGTAACAAAGATATTAATTTTGAAACAGAAATACAAACAAAACAAAATTGGCTAAAGGCATTTCATAATAAAAAACAAATATTATAGGATATTAATTGACAATGAGCAAAAGGCATATGTGAACATTTGGAAATTTCTGAACAACACACATTATAAATAGGCACATATTAGAATGTAGAAATAATCACCTTATTAATACAGTGTGATGGGGCAATTATCCTTGAAGACCTGACAAATGTTTTTATTCAAAACACCTACACAATTCCAATAAGCAAGCAAACATCAATGGACCACTTGAGGATAGGCGGGGCTTCGTAATTCCAAAATATCCCACCACGCTACTGCTTCGCATGTGGGATAAACAAAGC
>JAFIDM010004315.1:63000759-63029768 GCA_023159025.1 Thereuonema tuberculata | reverse complement strand
AAATATCCCACCACGCTACTGCTTCGCATGTGGGATAAACAAAGCCACGTGCTTTGTTTTAACCGGTTTAGATACAGAAGAAATATTATATTAAAGAAGGATATTCCAAGCGTTTTTACAGAATTATTACAGTACTGGATCTGCACAGTATTGAACAATCGTCATGAAATACCAAATATCGACGATTTTTCAAGTAATTCAAACAAAGTTATATGTTTGTTTATCCCATTAGCTCTCGCCGCATGTGGGATACACGTCATACGTGACGTCGATAGGGGCGTAAACCTCAAGTGGTCCATTACAAAAGGAATTCTAAAACAAAAGGTATGGTACTATTGCCACCCACTTTAAATGATATCTGCAGCATACTTTCTAAACTAAACAATTATATCTGTATGGGCTGTGATTTTCTACAAGTAAACACAGAAATTGTGGCTTCTTTTATTGTTGAATAAAAATGATGGAATTAAGGCCACCACACATTGGTCATTGACAGCATTTATGTACAAATTACAAATTAAATTGTACATAAAGTTTTGTCAATCATCAATGTGTGGGGGTCTTATTTCCACCATATTATTATTCATTTTATCTACACATGTTACACCTGCAGGTATTTTATTTTTGAGTTTTTTACAAATATCCTTATCAGAGACACATATAGATCATTTTCAAAGGAATTGGATAACAAGTACTTTTGCTTTACACAACAAAAACTATAAATCTTATCAGTAACTATCTTACAGTTGTGCATTATTATAAGCAAACAATAGAACTAGTGAATAGGAAATGAAACAAACAAATATACAACCATAGTAAAAACATCTCTTGCCACAGTTACAGTTTTTATGTAAAACAAAAAATTCTTTACTAGTCAACAAATTGAATATGATTATTGAACATGTCGACTTGTAACTAACTTTTGAAAACTATAATTAAATTTGTAATTTTGGCTAGAGATGTTTATAATATGTGTTTACATGTCTAGGTCATCCTCTTCCAGAAAATCAGGAAGACAGATACCTCTTTTCCTTTCTTTTATTTTATGTGCAACATATAATAAGGACATTTTCAGCCTTCATACTTTTAGTAAGGACATACTAGTAAAGTAATGCCTCAGTGTTAACACCAACATCTCGAAATCATTAAATCTCTGAGAGCTGAAATCCTCTCCAGTCTTCTGTATTTGGGAGTGCAGCTCCCTCAAAAAAACATCTGATGCGGCCACATCTCTTATGTTGTTGACCTGGCATCTCTTTCTTTTTGGTTTGGGAGTTAATGATGCATTCCCATGGACTGCTGCTTGCTACAAGATTCTTCAGGAACAGGACATGAAGTGCTTCAGCCTTGCTTCCAGAGGTACTAGAAAGAAAAAAAAAATTACATTACCTACAGTACTTCAGATATAATTTTGAATACTAATACCATTAAATAACATATATAAAATCAGTGAGAATCCTGAGTAATACATTATGTATGAATGTATTATTTATACATAAGGCTAAATTTACAAAATGTTCGACTTTATATACACTTTATAAACAGGAAAGTACATACAGCTCCCATTTTCCAAATGTAATTATGATACATCTTAACCCCTATACTATTTCTTAAATAATAGTTACATTCAATTACTATCTTCCTTCATACAATATTTATTGTCCTTAAATTTTTTTAGGGTTAGTGAGGACAGGAAAATCTTTCTCTTTCTCTCTACAATTCGTTGAAAATGTATAGTCAGATTTAAATTTAACAATATGCAAGTAATAGTTTTTTTTTATATATATATCACATTTACATGTAGAACGATAACAGCTAGGATTTCTACAAGTTATATGTAATTTATCATATTATGAATTTTGTATATTGCATTGCAGTGAAAAAAATTGTATTGTGGTTTCACACTTGGCACAGAAGCAAATTAGAAGTAATAACTTTACATCAGATGAGATTCACAGATCTTCAAGCCTTTAAAGCTAAGTGGGAAATTTGTTAAACCATTGTTCACTGCTATTTTGATTGCAACTTTGTCCCATCATTAATAGCATGTTAAATAGCATTAAAAAACACATTCATATGACTACAACATTACTATAATTTCAGTGAGCATTGTAAAGAACGAATTTTGTTTTTTTAATTCTAAAAAAAAAACTTGAAAATACCATATTTATTTTGTTAAACAATATTCAGTATTTCAAAAGAAGCACACTGAGATAACAAATCATGTACTATTTTCATTTCTGTAGGGAATAGTCATGTCATAGATTCATTTCTATCATAACTGCTAGTGTGGTGTGTTGCTTGCAAATTCATTCCATCATTACTGATCTGAATACTGTGATATTTACAAAAACAAACACATACATATTACATGTAACATTACTATACTTCCTGTGTGCATTACCAAGACTGAAGAGCCATTTCCTAACAATATTGAATTTTTTTTTTGAATTTTTCTAACATGACCTGCAAATACAATATTTACTTTGTTAAATATTATTGATTACTATTGAGCAATACTGATTATAGTGCAAAATAATTTTTTAACTACTTTCCCATCTGCTGTTATTGGAAATCAATTACTATTGACAACTCTGTATATATATACACACACATCTGTGGGTATCATATATATCTTACAGCATCAGTGAAGTTCCTGATATTATCCACAATCGCAATATGTTCATTGAATTCTTCGACATTGTCAACATTTGACATTCGTACAAACAGAACGAATATGTCATATTTCCGTGTTGCACCTTTCTATGTGAATTGCTAATACGAAATGTACGCCATTAATGTCAAACATTACATCTAAATACAGTTAAAATACTTAACAAAACTAAATAAATTTAAATTGTATTACCTTCGTGGCATTACTGTGGTTTGTAAGAACGACAGCTGATCGAAATGGATCCACGTTCGTCTTGTAGTGGCAGCAGACCCACTTCGACAATTTTTTTTTTTTTACATTACGCACATACGTATTTCTCAGATTCCGCCACCTGTCTTGGGCAGCCGTCACTGAAAAAGAAATTTTAAAAACTTCAGTTATTACAAATGCTAATAACTGACTGGCAAATTTCCTAACGACGATTACTGATGTTGATATTTGGAAATTGAAAAAACAAAATATACTAACCGGGAACCTTCAAAATGAAGATAATTGATTGCCACGCAGCATTGACAATCTTCGTGTCCTTATGGTCGGGGTCGCCAACATCCTAAACAGCTGGATATCCTTCCACTTGGGATATCAGCTCCTCGTTAAAACTGAAGCGGTCACTGGACGCCATGTTTTTCATCTACGTTTCCCGCCTTTTGCTTTCGCAGAGGATCATGGGACTACAGGAACAGCTCGTCACTGATTGGTTGAAAAAACCGTCGCGATGCGTCGATCGCATCTGCGTCTGTTTCATTTAGACGCAGGTGCGAAATGATTTTAACATCCAATTCGCTCGCAGCGACGACATCGCAGGGACTTTCGCGTCAATGTGGAATGGGGGTGCGTCAAATTCGGGGATTCGTCCTGCGATTTTCGTCGAACTTTCGCAGTATGTGTTTCGCCCTTAATGCAGCTCTAAACAATCACTATAAATTTGATTGTTGCGAATGCAAGGCGCAATTGTTGCGATTGTTGGGGTTGTTTTGCTTAATGATAACTTAATGAGATTTTAATAAGATTTTTAATGATCTTGGCTACGTGACAGACAAAACTGGAATATAAATCTGCTGATCTTAGCAGAAGATCATTAGATCTTCTTCTTAGCAGAAGACTAAAAGTGAGTTAGATCCTCTTTTAGTATCGCATTCTGATTGATTTGGAGAGGCCGGTTAGTTTATTTTTCTTTTATATTCACAATTGTGTTTAATTTAATCTTTTTTTATATCATATCTGTTTTCAAACGTAAAATGATTTAAAACAGATTTAAAACGTATGTTTATGTTTGAAAAGTTTCGTCATATGAAAAGAGAAACTTTTGAGTTAAACTGAAACCATGGTACAGTTATTTCGAGCTTATTAGGCTCTTTTCAGTCAGGAGTACCCAGCAAAGTTTTTATTGCTTGTTTTTTTTTAAGTTATTATATTTTTTTATTTTGTGGTCAAATGCCTCTTGTGATGAACTTTTAGCAGCCAAGGATTTAATTTCCACATTGTGATGTTGTTTTTATTTTCTTAATCATAGTTTCTGAAGACTACTGTCGTTTCTAAGAAGTTTCTTCATATTTTGGTATTTGTTACTGCAGTGGTTACCAAACTTTTTCGATTCGCGCTTACTCTTTGAACCATCATATTTTATCGCGAATTCATAAACTTTAACATTCTCGTTATTTAATTATTCTATTGGCCAAATTGCTCTTCTTGTTCTTAATCAGCATTTGCCATTATTCAATCTTACCTCTTCGTCACACTTAGTGTAACGATGATACGTGACACTCTCTCAATTTTAAATTAAAACAAACCATCATTACAGTGGGATATGTCTTCTTCGTTTCACAGTAATATCTTCTTTGTAAAATATCGTAGAATTGCTTTGTAAAAGTTTCCATTTTTTTTTTCAATATAATAAACGTCTATTTTTGCTTTAATGCTTTAATTTTGTAGATTTATGCTTTTTTGAAGTCTTACATCTCTTTTCTAGAGAATACTATCTAGAATACAGGTAGAAACATAGAATACAGGTAGAAACGTAGAATACAGGTAGAAACGTAGAATACAGTTTTAATTCATTCCTGCATATGTCTATAGCGTCTCTTTTCTTTCTCTAAAGAAACTGTTAAGTAGAATGAAAATTTCTTATTATATTACTGGCAAATTTAAATTAATATTTGTAAGGTTATTTAAATGAATATTAATTTACCGCTACTATTTATCTATACTTATTATATTGCTCCGAAGACGTATTTTCACATACAGGTTGAACGATACAGGCCCTTTTTGCTCCTCTTATGATCCTGTTATTTTTATTAGCTTACTTTCCACTAATAAAGTATGACTCTTGAACTCCTTCAGTCTGTATGTTTGTGTGTGTGTATGTGTGTGTATATATATATATATATATACTAATAACTTCTCAACTGTCGGATGGGTCTTCTTCAAACTTGGTACGCATATTCGACTGGTGATGACTATTTTTTGTACTTGAAGTCTTTCCCAAATGGTAGCGAAAAGCATTGGAATTTATCTTATTCCTGCCAATACTTTATTGTCCCATCAATGAATCCATTCAAAATTTGTGCTGCTTGTGTTGAGTAGATGTTGTAATTGACATAATAAATTTATGCTTTTGCAGTAAAAAAATAAATAAATAAGAAATAGCATTTTAAGAAAAGTAGGCTTTAAATTCTTTGTAACTTCTTGTTAATTTCTGCGTAGAGACATTATTGTCAAGTTTTGAGCGTTCGACTGTCTTCAGTTTCTCAGCTATTCGTGAGAATTACCTCTTTACAGAAGTGTTCCGTTGCATTAAGACTTCTCCGTGTTTCCGACGACTGATACATCGTTTGGAGAAGGCAGTCACAGGTGCAGCGAATCAAGAGAGATACGGCTACTGGAGCAGTGCCAGCCGGAATTACGACTTGGGGCTTTCCATTGTCTTACGAGTTACGGGTAGCCGTTCGCTTTGGGCCACGGAGGCCGAAGTGCCGTCGACGGTCGGTTAGGATTGTTGGGAACAAATCACAGACAAAAGAAAAAAAGAACCTGAGAATTTGCTGTTAAAAGAAACGGCAGGATGACGACCAATTACACTTTTCCTCGACTTAATCCTAATTGCTTTGGAGAAATGTAGCAGAGAGGAAAGAAGAAAAGGTTAAAGGAGATTCCGACACGTCAGCGGACGAGTTGTCGATACGTGTTCAACGCCGCTCGCAAGAACAGTCTTATTGTCGTTGTCAAAAACATTCCTATAATGTTTCTAACTTGCAACATTAATTAAGCGATCATCTTGTAGCGTATTTTGGAACTTTCGTAATCTAAAACTTTCGAATAATACTGAATAAACGAAATTAAAATCAGCATGTTCTTGAAAGAACGTGAATACTTTATTTCAAAAATTGAATATTATATTTCTTTTTTTCTTTGAAGGTTAAAAAAAGAACTTTCTATATTTTGTAAATTGTTACACCCGCCGATCATCCTTCTCTCCATCATCTCACCATTGATAATTTAGTAACGAGAGGGAAAACCAAAACACTACTAGGCTGTGAGACACGGGAAACAAATGGAAAACGTTTTACGGCGTTTCTTGGTTGAAAAACGAACAAAAGATTACTTAATAATGCAATGTTATTTAAGTCTAGGAATTTTAAACTAGAATTTCTTTACTTATTAGTAATTTCTCGACAAAGACCCATTTGGAAAAGTATTCCGATATAAAAGTTCGATTGCCCCTTGTCCTCGAATTTGCTTTCCAAGTTTCAAGAAGATCCTTCCAATGGTTCAAAAGTTAATAGACACACACACACACACACACACACACACACACAAATAATCATCCTTTTCTGAGGACTCCTTTTCCTATTAGAAAATAAGCAAAAAAAAATTAAAAACAAAAAGAGAAAGTAATCGAGAAATAATTTCTAATTTATTCATTTTTCTTAGTGTTGTATATTTAAAAAAAAATAATATGTGTCTTTTTTTTTTCTTTTGATAGACCTTCCGTCCAACGCCATCTTGAGTTTGTGCTAACTATTCATTTAGGTTAAATACTATTTATATTGAAGCTTATATTATTCTTTGTGAAATTAGTCGATAGATTCGTACATACTGTACAGTATATACAGTTAGGCCTACATACAGGGATATTTACGATTTTTTTTCTTAACCTTGTCCTAAATTTATTGAAAAATCAATGAAGAGATGTAAGTTGCTGAGTATTACTACTCCCATTTACGTACAGTTTTATTTCACTTGACCCTAATTAAGTTTCAGTTTGTTAAACTGCGAACAAACCTCGTCTTTTAAGTAATAACGCTTTAGTAAACTAACTAAACTTCCGTATAACGATCATATAAAAGCGCTGTAACTACAGCTTAACAAATGCCATCTCAACTGTATTCACACGTAATAAACACATAAACTGAACATTTCAACCATCTCGTAAAATGACATTTCACTGGAAAGAGAATCGGTTTTTTATTAAAATTTCATGTAAAGTTACTATTTAATTGCTTTTTCATTATAAAAAAAAAAGAAAATTAAAAATGTTGTTCAGCCAGTTTTATTACTATTAATTTAAAAATGTAATGATATGATATATAGTTAGTTTCATTCAATATAAAGACGATGTTTGTAGTCAAAACACATGATTATTAAAATTAATTGTTTCATTTAATTGTACTTTACAGAATCGAAAAATTAAATATGTAAATAATCTTTTTGTAATCATAAAAAAAAGTTAAAAATGTAATTCTGTAGGTTTGTTTCTCCATTACAAGAAATGAAAGGCTTTAAACGTTCGGTTTCCGAATGCAAATCGTTAAATTTTACAGTTCTCTTTTATTCGTGAATTTTAAAAAGGATTCGAGTCCCACAGCAGGCCTTGCAAATGGGGAGCAAATGGGGAAGTAGAGGCTCCCAACGTTTCCTAACCAAATCACTGGAATTGAATTGATTGAATGTTTCAGTTTCAATGAAAAAGCAGTGTAGAGTTATATTCTTTCATTTTTATTTATTTTCTTATTTTTTTTCTCTTCAATTTCAAGTTACACAAACGAAAAATTGAATAATTAATGAACACAATATTGAAAACTGGTTTTAGGAAAAGCTGTTTCCAAAGTGTATGGTACTTTTGTGCTACTTATTAATGTTGATATATAATAACTATGTAATATTAAAATAAGAATGTAATTATGTACAATGTTTATGTTTGTTTATGTGGTGAATGTAGGTGGCAGGGAAACCAAGCACTGAGACCGGAGGTCTATCAATTATATAAATTAAGGCGTTTGAAATTGAAAATAAAATCATTCGACTTTGTTTTATTGATTTCTATTATTATCCTCTCATTTTTACTTTTTTAACATTTTCAATAAACTAGCGTTGCCCCGCGGTATCACCCGCGTTAAATTGTGATTATACATATCTGTTTCAAACACATTATTCGTACATAACTAAGAGCATCTCATTAACTATAAATACCATCTGGAAATTATGTGGAAACATACAACTCGCGCCCGACCCAGCGCGCCGTCGCCGCCGCCGCACCCTATAGTTTGCAAGAGTGGTTGACGTTTATATTTACTGCTCCGCTCCTATAGGTCGTAGCGTGATGTTATATAACCTATAATCTTCCTCAATAAATGGGCTATCTATCGCAAAAAAAAATTTTCAAATCGGACTGGTAATTCCTGAGATTAGCGCGTTCAAACACATAAACTCTGCAGCTTTATAATAGTAGTTTAGATTAAAAAAAATTAATAAAATTTTTTTTATTCGGTTCAATAGTTTAGTTTTTCAACAGTAGATGTCGTTGAGATACCTGGGACGATTATTCCGTTACTAATTGTCACATCTGTTTTCTATTCTTTTGTGCTCTGCACTGTAATATTGACTTCTATATATGTCTGGGAGGAAGGAAGCTATTCAGAACCATCGCCAAGAACTTTTTCTTCGTTCTTGCAGTTAATTTGGAAGATTTCGTCACAGTGGAAGCTGGATTCCAAATCTGAAACAATCACTATCGTATTTTGTAGATAATAATTAACAAGGACTTCAATTGAACGTATTCATTTAGTTTCATTTGCTCGACGATTTCGATTAAGTATTTATCAATTCATTCATGTTTTTATAAACCCACGTGGTCTGTTAAAGATTATAACTTTTGGATGATTTCCCCAATTTCTATTCTTCTTCACTTAGATCTTATTTATTTTCATGTAAGAGACTGGAATCTCGAGGAAAAATATGGAAAGAAAAAAAAAAGAATGTTGCAAAATGTTTCTTTCAGAAAAGATATAAAGTAAACGGCCTTTTTTTGATGAATTTCTTAGATATTTGTATTTAAAAATCAATTTTTTTTATGACCATTATTTTAGTTTTAATGTAATACAGAAAAAAGAAAGAATATGAAACACAATATAGTTGATGTCCCAATTCTGGAAAACCTGGGCGGTATCAACTCATAAAACATTCTTAAAACAAAAACAAAAAAACAAGTGCTAATTAAAAGAGTTGTTCATTTTGACGATCCGTGGTCCGTTGCTCCTTACCTATCTAGAATACTATCCATTTCAGCTATCGAGGATTTTTTTTTTGTTTTTTTTTGTTTTACATATCGAAAGGTACACCTTGTGTTCCACAAGTATTCCACAAGGCTTACAGAAGTAAGTTGAAATGAACATATAATGTAAAACTTAACAAAAAGAAAAATGATCGTTAATTACTACAACAAAGATGCTATCTAGAATTTCAGCTATCTAGGATGCTACCTAGAATGCTAACTAGAATTTTATACATAAAATTTTATACTGAATGTATAATACTGTGCATATTTGCTACTGTATATGAATAGAATTACAACAAAGATCGAGGTATTATTTTGAGAAACACTCGCACAAAAGTGAAATCTGTTGTAATAAGGTAGCGCGAAACTACGAGTTATTGGCGTCACAAGCTGGATTCTTTTGTTACGTCTAATCCCAACCCTAATGGAAACATATCATTTTGATACATGCACATTTCTACTCCGGTATTACTGGTATGTTAAATTCCAGACCATTGTCCGAAAATCGTGGATTAAGAAGTACTGATTTTCTTTGTTTTGTTTGCTGAAATGCAGTTTCATTTACATAAAACAACTTTTAATATAACTTTTATAACTAAATAACATTATAAAACATTTGAAACTAAATTAAACATTATATACACGCTAACTTCATCGTAAAGCTCCGTCTTCAACTTATTTTACGAAACCACCAGTAATTACAAGAAACAAAGAAAAACGAAAGTTATAAATAGTTTAATATTCATTTAAATCACAAAGAGATGCAGCGCGTATTATGTTTGCAAACAAATTGATGCCATTTAGATACCAAAGCGGATAGTGTCATATCGTATTAGCGAATCAGCTGTTTCAAAATCAGAGAATGGTGCAATTGAAAACTTCGTACGTCATAGGGCGTCTATATGTAGACGAAAACGATTTTCTGGTCTTTTGTACTCGTAATGTCTCTTAAAAGTAATTCAGATAACAAAGATATTTACATTTTGGTAAATCAATCAATACCTAAATGGCTTCTGAAGCTTAATTGAATATTAGTAGGTTTGGTTTGCACTTTATAAAAGTTTTTTTAATAGGCCTGACTGTGAAAAAAAATAGCTCAAAAAAAGGTTTTGAAGTTAATTGTATCGAAATCTGTCATCAAAGTTATATTTATTTCACTAAATACAAAGAAATTAAGAAAACCTCCTCTCCCAAAGTGAAGAAATTGAAATATCCTTTCCCATAGTAATGCAAACCTCGATTCTCCGAGGTAGAAATTCGGAGAAATTTTATGTGGCTTGTTAATTTGGATGGATTTGTTAGACAAATAACTTCCGAGTTAAAATGGAATCTTGTAAAGTTCGGTTGAAAGTGATTAAAGATGAGAAAATTCCCATAGAACAGCAGTAAAAGCCGAACACTGCACTTTCAATGATGGCTATGAACCGACATCTAACAAGGCATCTCTTCATTTTGTAATTATAATAAATCTGGGCTTATTTCGAGCTGAATAAAGCTGATTAGGCAACTGAAATAAGCGTCATTCAATTAATTTTCAGTCATTGTAAAATTTGAAGGTAACGTTTGGGTCCGGTGGTTATCGTAACATGCAATTTTTTTCCTATTTACATTGCTTCTCATAACTTTAAAAGAAAACAAACAAAAGTCGAATCTGCAACATGATCAGGAAAGTAGACTTTAAGTTGTTTCAGGAACTTGATTGTTTTACCTACTGTTTTTTTTTACGACAAGTAAATACAAATGAATCATAATCACTTGAGGGAATGAAAGCAGTAATTTCTTTGCGTTGTGTAACCACTCTGTCGCACAAGTCGCACAAATGTCGGGAACTTCGATAAATGAATCAGTGGGGCATCACAGTGGGAGATGGGGGTAGGGGAAGGACATAAAATTGATTGCAGTTGGGCAATGAGCCACAGTCGCTTGATTGCTCACAAATTGACGCAGGACTTTCTTTTGTCTCAGCGCCGAAGTGCAGCAGGAGGAATCTGAAACATCCTCAAGATTATGTATAATAATTATGTACGTTAATTAGGTTAATTAAGTTTAAAAACATTACCTATATATTATCCAAAGAGCTTAAAACACAAAAAGAACTTAAAAATTACTTTCCTTACAATAAATTTGCTTACAACCTCTTTTTTCGTATTTTCTTTGTTTTTTATTTAAAATAAAGAACTTAAATTTTAATAAATTTCATTTCATTTACTTTTTTATTTATAATATCTTTTAAATTATAATTTCTATAGATTTAAATTATTAATATCTCGAGATTTATTTACATATTATAATTTAAATGCAGTAATGTATCTCATTCTAATTCTGAAATCCATATCTGTGTACAGGTATTTTATATACTACAGGCCGTTTCAGATTTCTAAACCAATGTTATTTCTGTACGCTTTCCTGCTATTCGATCACTGTGGTTGAAGAGCTAGGTGCGATTCCCGGCGGTGATCAGGAATTCTTCTGTAAGATGTTCTCCACCTGGCCGACTGGAGGGGTACCCAGCCTTCTGTAAAATGGGGTCGGGGTTTCTTTCCTGTGGTTAAAGGTGGGCGAGCGTCGGACTGACCACCGGACCTAACTTAATCCCAAAAGTCGTGAATCGCCCCGAAGGAGCTACAGGGTCTGTGAAATGAGACCCTTTAAAACCCTTTTCAATTTCTCTCATCGATTTGTACGAAATTGTATATAATTTTATAAATTTTTTTCATATAAAATTTTATAAATTAATAACATGAATATTTGTGTTATCTAATACATTAATGCCCGAGTGCACCAAACTTCAGTTAACTTTGATTACTGCAGTTTGGACGGAGCTAAAATTAGTGGGGGTGCTGCTCCAGAAAAATTTTAGCCTTTGTTTTAAAATTGTGTGAAAAGAAACAGTACAAAAAGAAAATTTATTCAGAAACTTGATAAATTTCTTTTTATACATGTTTGTTTCCTTTCACACAATTTTAAAACAAAGGCTAAAATTTTTCTGGAGCAGCACCCCCCCCCCCTTATTTTAGCTCCGTCCAAACTGCAGTCATCAAAGTTAACTGAAGTTTGGTGCACTTGGACATAAGTGTATCTGAAGCCAAGTCTGTAATATGCGCTGGAAACAGTTTTTTAATAAAAAATTTCCATCGCTTGGGCAAGAAGATAGGGAAACATCTACTCTGTACACTACCCCACTCAACATTTTTTTTTTTTTCGTTTCGTTTATCTGTTTTTTGTGACGTTACATACGTATTCTTTATTGATTACAAATTTTTACCATTGCATCTTTGAAATAGTTTCGATTACCTTCAAATGCGAGCAGTAAACACGTTCAAGCAAGCGCTTTTTGTAACACGTCGTTGTTTCTTGTAGACGTAACAGACAAACGTTATTGTACCCTTGACTCTCCTTTAGCGCAATGTTAAAATGCGATCAATTTTACTTAATTATTGCGCTCCGACGCTCCGGACTTATCGATTTTTATAGTTTTCGTTTCTCTGCGACAAGGCTGTGTAATAAGGTCAGACCGTGATCACTACGCACTTCCGTTTGCAATAAACACACACTTTTTATAGCGTACTTTGCTAGAAAAGTGAGGCTTACCAGATCACTTAGTCTGTGCGATTGTGTCATTGGCATTTACGGTTGTTTTCATTTGAATAAAATGAATTGGATTTAGGCTACTTAAGTCATTCAGGAATTCATTCATTTGCAGCGAAGGAAAAAGTTGAAAAATCCATTCAGTGTCACTGACGAACAAGTAGTGTTTGCCTTTGTTTTAATTTCACAATTTTTAAAGCAACATTTAAGGAAAGTAGGCTGTAAGTTCTTTAGTAACTTCTTAGTACTTTCTAAGGTTTAGTTTCTTTTGTCTAAAATACTGCTGTGCGATTTGATTTTTCAGCTTTTGTTTCCAATAGGAAAGTTAGGCTCCTGAAAACAGTCAGTCTGTGTGTGTGTGCGTGTCTTTCTAATAACATTGCATCGCTGAATGATCTTGAAACTTGGTAGGCACATTCAAGGATTAAATACGATGTTGCAACTTGTATATTTGAAAATCTTTTCCAAGTGGGTCCCTGTCGGGAAATTAGCGCGAGAATATTTACATTTAATAAAACCCCAATAACTCTGGAATCTAAACAGTGGATATCTATTCTGTTTCTATTTTAATCCCGTTTGGCTAATCCATTTATTAGCGCTTGTTGATAGGATTAAAGTTGATCGATTCGACAACTTAAGTAAGGTGGATTTTAATTATTATTTTTTTTTTTTCAAGAAATGAAAATACAGTAAAACCTCGTTAAGTCGTCACTCAAGGGACCAAACATTTTTGACGACTTAAGCGGAGTGGGAATTTTTGAAAGAAAAAAAAAAAAAAACACTGAAATACAGTATTTTCATGAAATGCTGTAGGAATCGGTGAGACAAACAAGATTTTCAGAAATCAATTCATGCAAATGAATGAGTGGAAAAAAAAATAAAAATAAAACACTTTTTATAGTTATCACATTTTAATCGTTCTAAAAGAAAGGCAATTTATGTCTTTGAAACGTTCCAGCCAATCACTGCTGCCGCCGAAATCTTCAATGTTCAACTCCTTAGAAATTTCCATGGCTTTTTCTTTGAGAATCACGACAGAAATCGGCATATTTTGCGATCTGGCATGTTTTAGCCATCGAACTAAAACCACCCCGATCTCGTCAAACTTCGATTTCCCATTCTCTTTCTTTTGTCTTTGCAGTCGTCTTCTTCAATTACTTGTTTGGATGAAAGAATATCGTTTAATGTAGTTCTGGGAATATGGTGTTCTTTGGCAAAAGCTGTTTTCGGAACATTTGATTTTTCAAAAAGTGCAGTTAAGTCTTTTTTTTCTTTAAAAGATAACGAGGTAAGTTTTCGTTTCCCTGGCATGTTAAAAACGTAATCGAACCACGAAATTGCAAGAGAAAAAATAGCCCTTATATCGGGGCTTACTCGCTATGAACTGAAGTCACACTCAGGAGCGGTCAAGAAAAACTTCCACACTCTACAGAGTCGCAGCGAGAAGTGTGCTTTGAATGATTAGCAGCGAGATTCCAAGAACCCGAAGGGGTAGGAAAGGAATGAAATGACAGGCGTGGTCGAAAATTCTGCGTAATGGCTTGACTTTCTTAAAGTGAAGGGGCGGGCTGAAAAGACAACACGGTGGCATGCAAAATAGAGAAGAAAGATACTTTTGGCCATTTTTGAGGGTGACGAGTTATCCGGAGTAGAATTAAATTTGGTGACGGGTGAAGGATGGTTATTTTACATTATTGTGTATGAGATCTTGTCGAGACCAAAGGAAAACGATGACTTAAACGGAGTGACGACTTATCCGGGTGACGAGTTAACGAGGTTTTACTGTATGTACTATTTGTGTTCAGAGATGTTAAAATTTGAAAATAAACGAATTTTTTTTCTTTTGTCGTTTTCACTAATTTTAAAAAAAAATATATGAATCGCAGCTTAAAGAAAGTAGGAGTATATTTCTTCGAGCTTCTTTATTTTTTTTTGTAATTTTTAACCTTTTGTTGCTAGTTTCTTTGAATTGATTAAAGATATCTTACATAAATTTAGCAAATATTTACTAAAATCAAGCTTTATCAGTGTTTGGAATATAGAAAAGATCTGCATTCCTTAATCTCAAATTTCTTTATACTTTGCTGCACGATATTGATGGTTTAATTTAATTTATTTAATTTTATTTTGTTTACTTTGTAATACAGAAGATGAGAAATCACTGCTAAAAATACTTTAAATGTGAAGCAAAACGTGTCTTTACAGCGCTTCACTTTATTGTCTTTCGGATATTCTGACGGACGAACGTAGGAAATTATAAAATTGCAACGAAACAATGAACTATAATTAATCCTGCATTTAAGTCATTCCAGAAACAATTTTGTTTTCTCTGAAATAGGGGATTATCTTTCATTCTGGAAATAGAAGAACTTCTATCAAAAGCGTTGTTAGATTGAGTTAAATGATGCCGTTGTAGCCACTTCATCAGTCTCAGAAATGTATTAATAAGATTAGGGAATTGGGAACCCTAAGAAGACCAGTGGATTTAATTACTAATCTAAATTAACAGACGAATAGAAGTTGACTCAGAACTTGTTATTCTTGCCATTTTTCCAAAGCGGACTCTTAAATACTGTTGCGAAGATAAACGCCAAATCACGAGGGGATTAATCCACAGTTAAATTACAGAATTAGAGTAGATGGTAGATGTTAGAAAATCATCTGATTCACCTTTTATTAATGCCATATTAAGCCTCACGTTTTATACCTAATTGTTTTTGTATTTATTTTTATTCTTAATGTTTCTTTGCTTTTTCTTTCAATTTTGTTGGCATCTGTAGTGATTGTATTCTTAGTCTGAGGCTCATAAGATCAATGTATGTTTATGTGTGCGCAGTCCCAAATAACTTTCGAACTAGTGAGTTGATCGTTTTGAAAGTACCATACATGCAGTAGACAATAAGTGACTTTGCTTTTTCGAAAGTTTTTTCGTAAGCCGAGAAAGTAGTGCTTGAAGAAGACAAAAATTCCAATTGGTCAGTATTAGAACCAGTAGAATCTTCAAGATTGCTTCATATCCCAAAAGTGGATATTAATACTTTCCGTAATCCATTAATTTCGATGTGATTAAATTAATTGGATAAGAAAGTAATGCGACCTTTTTTTTGTTTCAGGGATGGAAAAAAATCACATTTACTTTCTTTCTTTTCTTTGGTTTTATGCTGCTTATTTCAATTGAAGCAACTATTTCAATTGAAAAATAAATGGAGATTTTCTGTTTGTATTGAAAATACGCCTTTTTAAAAATAAAAAACAAAAAATTAACAACAATATTTTAAGGACACTAAGCTTAAGTTCTTTCAGGACCTTTTTGTTTGTGCTGTTATATCATTCTTAAGTTCCCAAGGACGGAGCAAAATACATATCTGCATTTTCATCAACTGGGAACATCTGAATCACGAGTCTTAATAAGAAACAGATTTCACTGACCTGAGAGTATCAAAACAATGTTCATTTTTTTATTCTCATTCTTGTTTATTCTTAGGCAACGTCACCAACTCCTTAATAACATCCGGATATTTCTGTTTGGCTTTTGCTGCGCGACTGGAAACGAAAGTTTTTAAACATTGAGAAGTTACGAAAACGTTTTTTAATGATTAAATTGTTCGAATCCGAAAAGGTCGGATTGTTTTTCTTTAAAAAATAGAAAAAAATAGTCTTCTCTTCTTCAATGCAGGGAAAGAAGATCGTGCTAATTTCACCTCGTTTGAGTCTTTGAAGATGGCCGAAGAAGCTCTGCCAAGCCCGATTCAGAGGGCTCTTTATATTCAGAATAAATATATTCTAAATGACATTCCAACTATCAATAAAAGCTTCAGCCACTGATTAATAGATGGCATTGGCTGACAGGTTTTTATTACCCAGCATTCTCACTATTTGGAAACAAGTAAATATCAGGCATTGCATATTTCTTGTTTTATAATTAATCTCTTATATGCTAAGCGAGTCTTAGCGGGGATTAATTCATTGGCCCTTTTTTTTCTTTATTTAAGTTTTGATGTTTATTTTAATTGAAGGGCCGTTTTGATGTTGACTTTTGTTCTTTTTATATGTTTTTCGAGTTCACTGAGATGTTTAAACTGGGCGGACCCAACTGACGAAGGTCAGGAAACCAGAAATGGTCCATCTTGGGTTTCGGGTATCGCAATTTCCAAAAACATATCAGTGAACTCTTAGTCTTGTGCATTTTATTCTTATTTTTCTTTCCTATGTTGTTGCACGCACGTTAATTTTATGCAAGTAAATACCATAGCAGAAAAAAACAAAACAAACTTGTTGGTGATTATCTGAAAATATTAGCCATTTAAATCTTTCTCTTAACAGTTTCCTGTAGTTTGTAAACCTTTATTTATACTAAATATCTACGTGAGTGGTCTGCCATCTCATTAGGATTTGGGTTCGATTCCTGGAATTGGTTGGATGTTTCATTTTCTTCCTTTTGGGTTAGTCTCTTTCTCGGGAAACTATATAGAATTTCCTAATCACTGATTAAATGAACAACAACTAATTATATCTCGTTAAGATTAAAGTCACAATTATCAAACAAACTATCTAAGGGTGGAGAAACATTATTCTAACTTGTTTTCAGTTAGTTCTTATGTAAAGTAGGCCTACTACTCTAATTTATGTCATTACAGTAAAGGTTATAAAATTCGATATCTAGAATCTTCTAAATTAATACTTCCGGAACTAAACAGTGAAAACAAGGAATCTGAATGGAATAGAGGAGAGAGATGGGAAGTTCAGTTTTTATTCATTTTCCTATGAAACTAAGATTTATCAGATCAGTTAGTCTGCATGTATGTGCAAGTGTCTTTCCCAAACAGCTTTCTTGATGGATCTTCTTGAAACTTAGTATGCTTGTTTAAGGACTAAAGAAGATGTTTCTTTTATATTTCAAAAATCTTTTCCAAAAAAAAAAACAAAAAAATGAAATTTGTAAAAATCCTGTTTATAAGAAAGTAGGCTTTAAGTTCTTCGAACTTCTTGGTTGTTGTTTATTTTTTTATCTTTAGATAATGTATCTGACATGACGACACTATTTTTATGTTTTATATCTTCGAACATAATATATCGTAATATATCGCTTAATCTGCGTAAATAAATAAGTACAGTAAAACCCGTAATTACGCTCGTCAAGGGACCATGACCTACAAGCGTAATAAGCGGGATAGCGCTATAGACGGGAAATGAATTAGGAGATGGTTAAAGATTTGGACACCATTTTACAGGTAACATACATAATTCTGCAATAGATATAGTGCAAATATGAGCTTATTTCCTATTAAAAAGATCTTTGATTGTGGTTTGCCGGGTGTGTGTGCTATTGTTATGAATTATTATTATATATGAATTATTATATTAGTGATACACCACTAAGAGCAATACTAATATATTTTCGAGCAGATTTAGTGCTCACTTAACTTTTTTACGTTTGCAACCCTTCACTGCATCGATAATTGCATCTCTATTTTTAATTATTGTTCACAGACTGGACGAGGGAATTCCTAGAGATTCTGCGAAATCCTTCTGACTTCTGTAGAATTCTCGTCGTACTTACAGAGAATTTGCAATTTTTCACTTACAGAAAGGGATTTCCGCTTCGACATTTTGCACAACTGTATCACAGACCCGCACTTCACAGAATTCAAGGATTCCCTCCTACTAGGGAAAAAAAAAATCTTTAGTGTTACATTTCTTTTTGATACAAAATTTCCGATATAAAAAAAGCGCTACAAGCGGGATTTGAAGCGTTATAAGAGGGTAAAAGTATATACAGATATATAGAAAATTCCAGGGACCGTACAAAAGGAGCGTAAAGAACGGAATAGTACTATAAGCGGGAGCGTTATATCGGGGTTTTACTGTATATCGTAATATCAATATAATAAATAAATAAATAAATAAATAAATAAGTTTATCAAATAAGTATATGATAATAATATATCTTTAATAATGACTGAGACCAAGTTGTATACTAAATGACATACTAGTACAGCTGTTTCATGCTAATATGGCATCATCAACTAGGAGCCGTCATTAGTATACAACCAGGTCTCGGTACACGGGCCTACATGAGAAAATGTCGGAACCAATGTGGAGCCCGCAGAAGTTAAACCAAACAATAAAAACTCGCCTAAAGGACAAAAGGCGAGAAAATTCATGTGCACGCTACACAGTTAAAGAAATGAAAATGCCAAAGATGTCGAAGAAGAAACGACTAACAATGTAGTGGCAGACATATCACATCTACAGCAACAAGAATGTTAGATAATAAATGAACTATTATAAAGATAAAATACGTTGTGTCGGAATCTGGGTTCGAATCCCGGCATCGGAATGGATGTTTCTTTCTTTCTTCTGTGTTTCGTCCGCTTCTACCTGGGACTTACTATCTCAGGGTTATTCTGGACATGATGTGAATCTCGTCCTCCTTCTTGAACTTTACTATCTCCACCGTGATGGTCGTCGTACGGGGCTAGTGTCCGTGGTCCTTAGTTGGCCCAAACTGACAAAGAAGAAGAAAGATAAAATACAACAGAGCTGATGCAAAGAGTATAAGGAAAAATCTATGATCGCTTTATTGTACATAATAAAAAATGAACTATATCAAAATTTCAAGGTAATAAATAACATATGTATTAAAGAAAAACAATAATAAACTACTTGTTCCTGACAGAACATAGGATAAAATATTACTTATCCTAAAATATTACTTTCTTAAAGTTCCATACTGCTTCAATTATATTCACTTATTTATTTGTTCATCATTATTTCTGTTTTAAAGTGGTGAAAAAGACATAATAGAAGAGCATAAAATTAAATGTAAATTATGATATCTGCTAAATAAAAACAAAAAAATATTTAGAAAGAATATTTAAAAGAAAATCTTCTATAATCTGATAAACATCTTTAATCCCCACGATATTTCGGTTCTCTGTACGAGAATCTTCGTCAGGTTTATATTTGAGGAAAAGAAAAACTTCCTTCTTCCTCTACAGCTTTTCTAATCGTTAAGAATACAAAGTTTAAAAATTTACAAATATTAAATAATCAAATCTCGCTTAATGCTAGCTTAATTTTCAAATCATTACAAAATTTTGTTTAAAATAACTGATTTCGTGCTTATTACTAAAGATTATACAAACAATACAGTTACAATCATTCCACAAACAATACAATTATAGAGTGGTTGTAATTTCAACAAGATTTGTATTGTGGTGGAATGATTGAAATTGAACAAACAATTTTCATTCTGGAAGCCGAATCAAACGTACCAGCCGAGTTAGCAGGCCGCAATGAAAACCACTCGTGTACGCTTGAAAAACGACAACTCAGTAAAGCCAGAAGTTAAGAACCACTGTTTTACAGTAACAATGTGAATACATTTCTTTTTTTTTTTCACAACAGCTATTATTACTTGAAGATAATTATACGAAACGTTTTCACAAATCATTTAACTTACGAATGCAAGTAAAGTTTGAGTTTAAATGAAGTAGTAAGGGAGCTTTTTTTTTTCTTTCTTCGGTCAGAATGAAGTCCGTGTCAGTACTTTTTTGATGAAATGCAGTAATGGGGGGCCATGAGTATAAAAAAATCAGAGACGCAAAGAAACAGTAAAAAAAAAAAAAAAAGCTTACAGAGAAAGGAAACAGACGAACAGAGGAGTGTAATCGCCTCCTTTGAAAGAGTCTTACCTTTTTTTTTTTCCTAGTTGTTTATTTTGAAGTGGGAATGTTCTCGCACAAATGCTGTGCATAATATCCTCTTTCTTTACTATGGGGCTTTTATAACCCGTCTCCGAAATGAATCACTGTTCCACGCACGTTTCCAGAAACAAAAGAACAAAGCGGAAACAAAAAAGAGCGAAAAACGAAAAGAAAAAGAACAGCGGAAGAACAAAAAAGGAACCTTTAAAAAAAAAATCCCTAGCCTTTCCACGAGCAGTGGTCATTTGTTAGATTTTGTGCAGCCAAATCTCGCTGGTACTCAATCCAAATCAAGGTATTACTGTCCATCGTGGCTATATTTCATCTGTCTTTCAGCTCTGTTATGTCAGCCAGATTCTCTGATCTTTTTCGTTGTTTTTTCCTCCTTTTGTTTTAAAGCCTAATGATTGGCAAATAAAGATTGATGAATTTGTCTGCAAAGGCAATCCCTGCCACTTTTCCATAACGCTTATCAAGTTAGCCAAAACTAAATCTAGCACAGTTTTTATTTAGAAGGCATCAGGTAGACACAAGATTTCTTTGCGTTATATTTTTTTACATTTCATCTATTTATAGCTTAAGTAAATTATTTGATACTCATTTGAATTTAAACCCTGTGAATAATCTTTCCGCTAATAAAGGCAGCTATGGAAATGGTTAAAACTGTCTCTTGTGACATATTCTGCAAACATATTCTATTCTTGTACCATTACTAGATGCGATGAAATTGACGTGTGCTTTTTTTCTATTGGGTTGCCTTAACAGTGATTAATGCTACCTGAAATTTATTGTTGCAATGGACTACTTGAGGTTTACGCCCCTATCGACGTCACGTATGACGTGTATCCAACATGCGGCGAGAGCTTGTGGGATAAACAAACATATAACTTTGTGTGAATTACTTAAAAAATCGTCGATTTTTGATCTGTCAAGACTGATGATTCAGTACTGTGCAGATCCTTATTGTAATAATTCTATAAAAACGCTTGGAATATCCTTCTTTAATATAATATTTCTTCTATATCTAAACCGGTTAAAACAAAGCACATGGCTTTGTTTATCCCACATGCGAAGCAGTAGCCTGATGGGAAATGTTGTAACTACGAAGCCCCGCCTATCCTCAAGTGATCCATTAAATTATATCCTTCTTTGAAAATATATTGCTGTCATCTCCTTCAATAGGCGATAATCAACTCTACATCCAATCTGAAAATTCTGGAAGGCTTACAATCGTTGCATCCAAATCAAATCTTTTAGTTCAGCCTCCATATCTACTAGGGTTAAAACGAAGCACATGGCTTTGTTTATCCCACAAGCCAAAAAGTAGACTGGTGGGACATTTTGGAACTACGAAGCCCCGCCTATCCTCAAGTGGTCCATAATCTATAAGCAAGAGAACATTATCAATGTCTTTATCAGCCATTGTTAACATTAGGCTAATTATGTATTTTGAAATTTTAATGGTCATAGTCACAAACCATTTTAGCCAGTGGATTATTATTAAGAAACTCATTCCCATTCTAATTCCTTGTATATTTTAGTATTAAATACTATATTTTAGTATTTTTAATAAATAAAATTATTTATTAAATTAAGTCATCAAAAAGTCAATAATTTTTTTTTGAAAAAATTAAAGTTAACTCTGGAAAGGAAAAGTAAAGTTTATCAATTTAGTCATCTAATTGTTGGCGAAGAGGTTCTCAAATGAGAAGTTCGAGAGAACTTAAAACTTATTTTCCTTCCAATGTCTTTTCTCGAAATTTTCTTTATTTCTGTTTTTGAAGCCATAAGAACAACTGGAACGAAATGATTAAATTGAAATTGTAATCATATTGTAGTATACAAAAAATACAAAATAAAAGATTTTTCATTTTCGGAAAAAAAAAAAATTAAAATCACATTATTTACTTAAATTGGGTAAAATAGGATTAATTTAAAACTATGTGGAAACAGATTTTAATGTTCTTTGTTTAAGACAATGAGATATTAACAGAAATAGGATAGAAATCCACTGTTTAGACTCCGATGCTTTTTCGAAGCAGTTTTCCTGTGTAGTACTTATTTCTCGACAACGACCCACTTGGCAAAGATTTCAAATAAAAAAGTTAGATCGTCCCTAGTACTCGAATATGCATACCACGTTTCAAAAAGATTCATCCAGTGGTTAGAAAAAATATTAGCGCGACAACATACGGACATCACACACATTCACAGAGTGACTTAGCCTCACTGACCTATTGGTTTGTAGGCCTAAAGTTATAAAGATAGACATCACATCAACGTAGTCTCGTTAATATATAACTCGTTTAATAACTTAAAACAACAGTATCAAAACTTCTGAAGTCTCTATCAACCTTTAGTGCCAGAGTTGAGCACATTTGACCGTTACGGAAGACCGGTGCTTGTAACATTGTAAGTGAATTTAAATTCTGTAGAGCAGTAATAATCAAATATGTTTATTTGCATTTATATTTAATTAGCAAGAGACCTAGAGCAATATTTTCATTTAGGATTATTTTTGGTGTGTTTGTATTTTGGTTTTTGTGTGAATTACCCTAACTCTTGTATTTGTTTTTAATGTATGTATTTGTCTTTTCTAGGCCCCTGAGCCCGAGATCTATCTTCTAGAACTTCCCTCTACATTCTTCGCCAGTTTCTCGACTACCACCGACAGTGGCGTCTCCGAGGTCATCAGCGAAGGGTCAAAGGACGGCAAACACTTTCGGGAAACGGTCTACAGTCCCACGGGTAAGCGACAGCAGCGCTCCCCCAATTAAGGAGACAAACAAAACAGTATCTTGTTTGTCTTCGGGAAATTGTATTTAAGAAGCCGAAAGAATAGCAAATGTCATTTGTACAAAGCGCTTTAGAAGCCTCTAAACAACACGATTCCCTTGTTCTCGTTAAAATGGATCCCTTTTCCTAATCACGTTAGTAGTAAACATTTTATTGCTTCAAAGTCGAAGGCAATTGATTCGCGATATCGTTAAAAAATAAAACCAAAACCTGATAACATCTAGCTTTTATCTTGAATCAGAAGAATTAGTTCCAGTAAATCACTACAGGCGGCGCTCATGTTTTATTTCTCAAATGTATTGGATTTAAATCGAGGTAAATCTGTATGTAAATGAAAGGAAAACTATTACATCTTCTCTGAAACTTGTAAAGAATTTTCAATACTTATTTGGTTTGTAGAACTTTACACGTCAATAACTATTAAACAAAATTTAGTCCCATAAAGGTAATTCTTAATATATGAAACAAATTTTTGAATGCTAAATTTGAAGAATGTGGGTTTGTTATTTAAGTTATTGTATCACAAGATTTTGTTTTCGGTAAAGTATCGTGATATTAAAGTATCGTTAAAAGTATTTTCGTGCTTCTATTTTTAGGATTTTCTCTGTTACCGACCACTGAACAAGTCGATCTGATAAAGCGTTGTAACGAATCAGCAATATTCGGGGCAGCGGTTGAACAGGGTCTTACAGGCATAACTTAGCAACGTTATAACGATTTTGCAACAATTAGGCGATTTAAAAGTAGCCCTAAAGCAGATCTTATAAAAAAACAAAGGCAAGTCTACACGCAGCAAAAAAAAATCTCTCTTATAAATAAAAAAAATAAATAAATGTTTATTAATTGTTAGATACACTCTCAGCCCTCCATCGCATGAGAATCAATGCTGAGGATTAGGAAGTAGTTGGAGACCGAAATAATCGCACTCATATTTTAAATTGGATCACCAATAAACACCGTATCAAATTTTAAGAAAATCAGTCTAGCCGTTTTAGCGTGGGATGTTGGGAGGACATTTTGGAATGATAGGAAGGGCGGAACCAAAGTAAATACGCAACTTTTAAGTTGGAAATAAGCTAAATAAGAAATTTTATGGAAATCCGCCAGTCGTTTTAGCGTGATGCGCATACAAGCAGACAGACATACAAATAGATGAAGAAAGAAAGAAAATATTCAAGTAGAATAGTAAGGCTTCGATGTTCAATTATTAAAAAATAATGTTTTAAATATTTAAATGTGAAGTGGATTTCGGTATTTAGCCTACAATAGTTTCCGTTTACAGATGTAATAAAACAGTTTATAGAGTAAATGCTTTTATTACCCTCGTTACATGCGCCAACGGTGGTAAAACGCAATGTAACTACGGTAAAGTAAAACCTACTTTACAAAACTTATTGGTGGAATTGTAGGCTATTTTACCGAATAAATCAAAGGTTCACCAAATCCACGGCAATTTCGCTAGAAGCGAACACAGAGGACAAAACTTTAATTAAGATGAAGCGACTAATCTGAAATTAAAAGGTGTTATTTAATTAATGAAAAGATATTTAAGTTAAAACTTTCTCTTAATAGCATTTGATATAATAAGGAAATTAGGGTGGGGGGGAGGAAACCTACAGAACCTAGAGAAATTAATTGCTCTTTCATAAATTGGGAGGTAGAGTTTTACACGCTGCTGCGCGCTGCCTAGACTATCGTTTTGGCAAGTGATCACAATTTCCCCTTCCTCCTCCTTAATTAACTAACGACTGCTTTTATTTCTAATTGCTAATTTGATAAAAACACTTAACCGAGAAATTGCCTCAAACTAAAATTACCAATTCTATAGGAAGTCTATTTAAATAGATAATGAACTAACTAACATTTTAATTTATTTCGTTTCCCTTTATTCGCTTTGTTGTTGTTGGCACGAGGAACGAAGTATTTCTAACTTATTACCCATTGATGTCTGTGAGTTTTCTCTGCGGGTGGGATGGCCTTTGGAAAATGTCAAAATGGTGGCTATATTTCACAACTATTTACTTCGTCTGTAATTTATTGATGACCATTGTGTGCTGCCTCATACCTCAGTTCCGCACAAATTGGAATGTTAGGAGATGAACACTGCCTTCGTAAATTTTGTAAAACGATTTTTAAATTCTTAACAAGGAGTTTGAAGAAGTTAAAGCCTATTTTATTAAAATATGATTCATTTATTATTTTTTTTTTATGAAAAGTTCAAAAACGGAAAAAAAACTACGTTTATTTCTAAATTTTAATCCATATTTATAAAAGAAACCGTTGGTTTTCTTTTCTGGCTGCTACTCCCCCGAAACCATAAGATACAGAAATACAAATAAGGTGACAAATTTTAGGTATAATATTGAGGATGACTGCATTTCTTTTTTCATCGACGTGGATCAACCGTAAGTCACGTGAGGTAAGGTCAAAGGCTAAACCGTTGATTTTTGGGGTCGGATTCTCTGCCACACACGAAGGGCAAGTGACCTTGGATTCCGAGATCTTTTTCTTAGTCAGCAGGGAAGGCGAGCGGATGGTAGAGAAGCCACTAAAGGTTGTGCGGGTTTCTATGTAAAAGGACGCATGAAGGTTTGCTACTAAAAATAAACAATACAGACCTTAATCATAGTCTAAAGCAACTGCTCAGGAAACACAACATCCGAATTATAAACAAAGCTAACAATAAACTCGTTTACCGCACATCTAACAATAATAAGACATCTTGAATAAAAATAAAATAGTTTACGGCATTCCATGCCTCAATTGCAATAAAAACTACAATGGTTATACAACACAATCATTAAATAAAAGACTGAAACAGCACTTAACCAATTACAACAATAAAGGCCATTTCAGATCCATTCTATATCAGCAAAAACAAAAAACTAGCCACATCCCTGATTTTGAACACATTCAGGTAATAGACCAAGCTAAAAGGGTGTGTTCTCCATTAACGTACGTGAGTCCTAGCATATTACCAATTCTTCCACAATCAATAATGAACTATCCAATCGCGTCATCAGAGGCTTTTTAAATACAGCCAATACAGCCAAACCAAAACAGTTGAAAATAATCTGCATGCACATATGTTTTTAAATGACGACAATTACCAAGGTAATTGTAAAATTTTTTTTGGATTCCTACCATAAGGATTATTTAATATTCATTATTTAAGACAAGGAGATATGAGCAGAAATAGGAGAGAAATCCAATTTTTTTTTTGTATTTAACAAAAATTTTTTATTCCGTTTCTGACGTTGATTTCTCGACAAGGAACCAATTGAAAAAATTTCAAATATAAAGTCCGATCATCTCTAAATATGTACACCAAGTTTCAAGAAGATCAGCGTTTCAATACTTTTTAGGGGTACATGTAAGGTATATGACCCAAATATCGCCCAGGTTCCTAATACTGCCCAGGGCGATGTAGGACGGGATAGTGACGCTATCATACGGGAACCGATGGAAACAATTTGCCATTCCTTCCATTAGCACGCTGTGTTCGTTTGGTGGTGTTACTTCAACCCGCTTATTTTTTATGAATTCTTGAAGTTTTTTCGTTCTGGTAAGTTATGAACCTACTGTTTCTTTTAGTGCTACAGCTTATGAATTATTCATGTCATCGCAACCATCTAATATCGTAAAGTAGTGAAAGAAATAACCTATCTGTTGATAATGTCTGTAACTTGTTAGAGGTAGCCGGTTTGTCTGTAGCGTCCCCCAAATTGACAAGCTAGAGAGTGCCCAATATCGCCCACCTCGTTGTTCCATATATCGCCCACTGTGCGATATTTTACTTTGGTTTATTACAGATGTCTCAACGTAAGACATGGGACATAGAAGTTGTCACAGCTGTAAAAAATAAAAAAATGGGCCTTCTGAAAGCTTCCAAAACATTTAATGTCCCAGTCTTGTGAGTGGGTCACCATTCACAATTGCTCTAATGAATTCTCTCAGCAAAAGGAAACTAAGTCCTAAGGGGCTGAACTTAGACGATCCAAAGAAAAAGAAGCTCGCAACACACATAAAGAATTGCGAAAAGATTAAGAAAAAAACAAAAAAATGTAAAGAAGTGCAAAAAAAACAAAGTATTTAATGTTGTGGGCGATAATTGGAACACTTTCACAAAATTCAAAATATGAGGTTTGCCTGAACAAAAATTGAGGAAAAATACAAAATAATAGTAATATCTATAATTGGTTCAGGAACATATAAGTGAAGGTTACTATGATATATTGTAATTGTTTGCAAGCAACTGAGACGATAAATGACAAAAATATGGGCAGGTTTTCTTCGATGGGCGATATTCGGGCCATATACCTTACATCAACACAGACTGAATGATTAGCTATTGAATTATTGGCTAAAAAAAATTGATGCCTCTGATAAAGATGTGTATCATAAGATCCGTTCATTGTTTAAAAAAAAACAAAAAAACTAACAAACCTGTTTAAATAAAATTTTAAGTGATCACGTGACCTTGGGATTCTGAAAACATTTTCTCTGTCATGTGACCTTTGATGGCGACTGGACTACCCGTAAAAATGTTCATCTCAATGAGAGGAACAACTTGTCATTACATTTTGGTCGTCTGTAATGAACGGTTTAGAAGTTGACTTACGTCAAGTGGCTTCGGGTTGACCCACTTCAATGAAAAACGAAATATAGGCATACTCAATATTATATCTAACAGTTGACCCCTTATTTGTATTTCTGTATCTTATGGTTTCGGAGGAGTAGATGGCAGTAAGAAAAACAATGATTTCTTTTATATAGAGATTAGGAAGACATAACTAAACCCAAGAAACCACCATACCACACATACTTAAGTATATATAAAAACATATACAGAATACTCAACTACTTATAAAATCAGTAACATAAGTAATTTTTGTTTGAACAGTAATAGTGAAAATCATAAGCGGCTTTCCCTTGCAGACCTTCATGCTTTTGAAATTAATCTTTCCAAAACCATTGGGTAATTATTAATTACTCTTTTTAATCTGCTTTCCAAAAGGAAAGGAAGACTTATGAAATCAGTCAATTGTGTGTGTGTGTGTGTGTGTGTGTGTGTGTGTCCCCTCCCTGTTAATAACTTTCAATACGCTGGATAGGTCTTCTTGAATGTTGGTATGCATATTTGAGTCTTAGAAGCTAAGTTTTTGTTTTTGAAATCTTTTCCAAAAGAGTTCTTGTCGAGAAATCACCAGGAGAAAGGGATACTAACTCCCGTAGAAAAGAACAGGAATCTCGATAATGGATTTCTATTCTATTTTGGTTAAAATCTCATTGTCTTAAACAATCAATATTAAATCTTAGCTAATCCCTAGTTCTAATCTGATTTACACAATTCAAGTAAGTAATGCGGAGTTCACTCTTTGTTTCTAGAAAATAGAAAATTTATACTATTTTATTTAGTAGATATTCTAATTGGAATGTCAATGAAACCTTTTTTGATTTTTTTTTACTGATTTTTAAATGTTCTTTATTTTTATTTTTTTTTAGCAATATCATTTTAAGGAAATAGGCTTCAAGTCTTTCGCTTTTCTTGTTGATACAGTAAATCCCCAAAAACTTTTTTGGAAAATTTTTCATTTACTTGGTTTTGTAAATAATTACAATTACTTTTATTGAATGGTTTAAAAAGGATATATTTTTTTTCGGTAACCCGGTGTGTTACAACGCAGTC